>OU015490.1:258958715-259244391 GCA_907164885.2 Dolomedes plantarius
TAAAAACCGATGTGGGATTTTTTGATAATTTATACTACCCTTTAATACACGTGACGTAGGCACTCAACATTTCAGAATGCCGAAAACATTACTCTATAGCAGGGGTGGGCATTAAGTCGATCGCGATCGACCGGTGGACCACCAAGACATTTTGGGGTGACCGCCTTTACGAAGACCATACTTAAATAAACATATTTATGGAACACCGTCGCGATTTGCTTTAAACGCGGTTTTAAAAGAGTAAGTTTTTTTTCTTGTAGTTATGTATATGAGTACATATTCCGTATTTATTATTAAGTTATAATAAATATTGTAGACCTTTTTTTTTATCTCACCACACCTACGTCACTCGGTGGACCGCAACACCTTGAAAAAATTAGAAGTATCCCGTACCCTGGAAAAGTGTGCCCTCCCCTATCCCATAGGGTCCAAACCCGTCGGTCTCATTCAGTCTGTCTGTAACAAATAAGGCCTGTTGCTCGCGGAAGGCATTGCGGTCGCGTGAGATTCATTTTAAGCCGTCGAAATGGGAACGAGAGATTTTTCCTTCCCAATGCAACGTCGTCTCTTATTCTTTCTTTATGTGTGTCCCTTCTGATTTGTGTCTCTCCCCCCTCCAGGGGCCTCTTCTCGAGTCGACACTCGCTGGCCTCGTCGCGAGGTTCCGAGAGGAGGTCGAGCCACCGGCACAGGAGGTCCGGCTCGCTCGACAGCAGCGACTCCAGGCGGAGGAGGTGAGCTCTGCAGTCCAATTCTTGCAAACATCACCATGGCCTATCACGGAGTTGGCAAGTCACGTGCAAACTGGAGATAGATTTCATTGGGCTGTAGATTCATCGGTTTTGGGAATTTATTTTATGACAGCGATACATATATTAATAACTGTAATTTCTCTCATGTATATATATATATGTCGCGACGCTTTTCCGCATACTCTTTTACCTAATTAATTAACCTAAATGGCAGTCATTAAACAATAGTCCGGTGAAAGAACTAATGCTTAAATAACATTTAAATACTTCTTTATTAAATAACATTAGTCAATTACCCAATTAACCCAGCTAAGTCGCCCTTTTCAATCATCATCTCCATAAAAGATATTCCTAAACTACTCTGTTCTCTTCGGGCGCCAAGCAAAAGCGGGCCAAGCCCCTCTCTCGTGTTTTCGACGATTGCGTCATCAGATGATATCATAGCCAGGCACTGCCCGCCTGTATTTTGAGCGCGTGGGAGCAATTAATTATCGATGACCATGAACTCTCCGCTGCCAAAAACAACATACTTTTTGAATTGGAAAACACACTATCAATCTCTAATAGAAAAATACTGTTTAATGCTAACAAATATAATAATATATAGTTTATGCTTCTAATTATTACATATATAGGTAAACAGATATACATATTGCTAATTCTTTAGATTTAAATACTCATAAATTTAACATGTGTTATCGCAGACTAAGTTTTACAGTCTTCTGTGGCTTTACATGTTGTTGATTGAAACTGCTTCTCTCTTCCCGGCAGACACCGCGCCAGGCGGGGTCATTCCGACAACGAGAGCGACGTCTCCCATTCTTCCAGAGGCGGAAGGAGTCACAGGAGGCACAGGTAAGCGAACAGCTTCCCTTCATAGAAATCCTTCCTCCTCAATGCTATTGCCGGTGCGAACGTTATGAAAACGTCTTTTCACTCTAGTCAGCGAAAGATAGTCAAACCGCGCCAAAAGGCGTTTTCGTAATGCTTAGCGTCATTGGACGAGAAGTGTTCCAACAGCGCCAAATGACTTTTTTTGTAATTGCAACCTTTAGAGAACAACACATTTTAGTGTCATTCAAGGAGAAGTGTTCAAACCACGCCAAACGACGTTTTCGTAATGTCGTCCCCTTTGTAAAACGCTGCTTGGCACCATTGGGCGAAAAGTGTTCAAAGATTCTTTCGTAATGTGAACCTAAGGAAAGCACACCTTGGCGTCGTTGGACTAAAAGTGCTCAAACCGCTCCCAATGACTTTTTCGCAATGCGAACCTTGAAAGAACACTATTTGGCATCATTGGCGGAAAAGTTTTCAAACCGCTCCAAATGATGTTTTCATAATATAAACCTTAGTAAAACACCACCTGGCGCCATTGGGCGAAAAGTGTTCAACCCACACCAAAAGACTTTTCCACCACAAGACCTCCACCACAATTCCGCAAACCACTCCATCCAGGCCTCTCTCTCGAGACATTACCTCCTATCCCCATCAGATCTCTCTGCCGACTGCCCTAGTTCTTTTGTCATTCTCCCGCCTAAAATCTGGTGACACTTACTTTCGAAAATTCTAGAAGCTTCCACTTACGTAACTGAATCACCTGACCTGATCTAACTTTAGAATATCTCGTCTGAATGATTTCTTTCTAACTGGACCGTCAGGTGGCGGCCTCTATTGATCACTTTAGCTATTAAAACCCCCTTTTCTCTCTTTTCCCCGATATTTCGTGATTTCACAGTTTCTAATTGTTAATGCCTATTTTTCCAAGCAAAACCCCCCGTTTAAGGTTCCCACAATTGTTCCCACGATTGTTAAGGCATTACATATATATATATATATATATATACATGCATATATACATATATATATGTGTGTGTGTATGTATATATATCTCTCTATTCTAAAATGTAACTCCAGCTGCCGCTGTCAAAAGCTTGTCACGCTATCGCCTCCGAAACCGCTGGGGGTATGGGGTCGAGACCGATACCAATGGATGCAGAAAAATGGGGGGACCAAAGTAACACATGTCTCATCTGCGTCGGACTTTTTTTTTACTTTATCTTTTGTGGGAAAATATTGACTTTTTCATCTTCAGATTACGATAACTCGCCAAAAAATGATCGTAGAATTTTGATCTTTTTGCAGCCTACGACTACAGACATTTCTCTTTGAAATTAGACCTCATTTGTTTAAAAATATTTTAAAACAGACTAATATTTTCATCAAAAAATGAAACACAGTTTTTCGAGAAATATCGTCCCATATGTGGATGTAATACCGATGCTCCTCGAGTTTTTATCTTTCAAAGAAAATATTTACATCATCTCGAAGCTGAAAGCTTTTTTATTCAACTTCATTTCAAGTCTCTATCTTCAATTTTCGATTTTTAATTGAATTTTTAAAGCTGATAATTCAACAGTGATGAAAACCCTTTTGCACACGGGTGACAACAGTAAATGGATGGAAGCTGTTACATTGCCCGAGAATCACTCCTATGTATCTCGCTATTATCCCTAAGGGGGTGTCCATTAATTACGTGAGGCAATTTTGGCGATATTTCGACCCCCTCCCCCCCCTGGTGAGATGTCGTGAGATTTGGTTCGACCCCCTCCCCCCCCCCTAATCTCACGTGAGATTTTTCAAAATGCGTATTTTTAGTGTAAATACGTTAAACTGTGCTCGATTGCGTCGGATTTATTTAAATAAACATAATTTGCTTAATTAATTTTATTTAAGACTTCTAAGAACGTAGTCTAGAATCACAGTAAGAAAATCGAACAATAAAATACTTAAATAGGAACTACTAAAATTCGTAAAAGAATATTCATTCTAATTCAGTCCACGGGGATTCGTGTGTTGTCTCGAGAGTGACTACTGGAACTATTGTGTAGGATTCAGCCATATTTTAGTGTAGAAACATGTTTGACTTAATATAACCCAGTTTTCTCGCAATTTTACACTTCTTGGGGGAAAAAAAATTACGTGATATTTGCCGAGACCCCCCATTTGAGACTGGGTGAGATTCGGCTCGACTCCCTCCCCCCCCCCTAAAAGCCTCACGTAATTAATAGACGCCCCCTAACAGAGGAGCGAGCGTGGCGAGCCTAGGGGTGAAGCCCCTAATATATATATATATATAGCTAGCTCCCAACCTGGGCTCCATGAGTAGAATAATGACGGTAGAATAATCTGGCTCCCCGAGCCAGAGCTGTAAACACACAATCTGCGCGTATGTGGAGGTGGCGTACTATCCACTTTGGGGCCAGCCAGTTCTAACGTTGACTGGGGCCTCTTGTTGCATTTCGTTTCACTTCCGAGTCCATTTATTATTTCCGTTTCTTTTCTCCAGGAGCCATTCTCGCGGTGGCAGCGGCAGTGATTCCGATTCGCAGCACAAAAGCAGAAGAAGAAAACACAGGTGAGTGCCTAAACTACTTAATATTTTAATTGGGCGACTTTAGATTCGTGGAGTTCACGTGTCCACTTAAGTTTTCCCGGGAACTGTACTGCTAGATCCCGCGCTTGTTAGAACCGCGAACTATTGACCTGGGTGCAGGATAAGTGGCCATAAAGTGCTTATAAAGTGTGGTTTTGACGCTACAGACCCCATAAATTCAGAGTGGTTCGAGGGCTCTTCAAGAATTTTGACATTACACTGGCATTCGGAATCTCATAAACTTCCTACACTCATATCTGGGGATGTTATTGAGTTCAGCTACTTCACAAGCCTGTATAATGATCTGCAGGGCTACGATAAATTATCTTATTTTACTTTTAGGTTGCAATTTTAGAAAAGGGGTCGTGCTTTATTAACAGGATAATTTTAAATAAACTTTAGATATCTAATGGTGGGCCGTTACTATCACACACATATATATATATATATATATATATATATGTGTGTGTGTGTGTGTGTGTGTGTATATATGCATCTATATATATGTATGTATATATATGCATGTATATATATATATACTATATATATATATATATATATATATACACTCTGAAGTGCCACTGAATTAGGGATAGCAAAGCCTATGTAAATTGTGTAGCGCTGCGCATCATGTATGCGCAAGTGAGGGCGCTGTGGTAACTGCATATATAGCGCGTACTGTGGTTGTTCTGAATTAGTTGTTGGAATTGCCAGTATGGGTAAACTGCCTGATTTAGACGCCTTCGATCGCGGACAAATCGTAGGTGCGCGACGCATGGGCCATTCAATTTCCGAAATCGTCAGACAGCTAGGATTTTCAAGGTCGGCAGTGTCAAGAGTATACCAAGAATACATGGATGGTGGAAAAAAAAACTAGCGATCGGGCAAACTGCAAAGGACAATTAGCCTTGACAGTGCGTGGTGAGAGACGGCTCAGGTGTATTGTACGTAGCCAGCGAAGCGAAATATTAGCTCAAATTACCACCCAGTTTAATGACGGTGCCAGTCGTACAGTCAGTAAACGGACTGTGCAACGGTGCCTGGCTGGAACTGTACAAAGGCATGGTGGCTCAATCATGGTCTGGGGTGTTTTTTCGTGGCACAGTTTGGATCTTTGGTGCGTGTACCAACCTCCCTCAATGCAATTCGGTACGTAGAGTTGCTGGGTGATCACCTCCATCCGTTTATGCTGTTCTGTTATCCGCACGGTAATGGAGTTTTCCAGCAAGACACCTGTACCTCTCACAAGTCCCGGTTGGCTACTGGCTGGTTGGATGAGCATTCCTCTGACTTCTCTGTCATGAATTGGCCACCTAGAAGCCCAGACTTAAATCCTATTGAGTATCTTTGGGATGTTTTGGAACAAGTCGTGAAAGGCCATCACACAGCACCAAAGAACCTTACTGAATTATGGACAGCTTTAGCCAATATTTGGCAAGCCATTCCCGTGGAACGTTTCCAGAAACTTGTTGAATCTATGCCTCGTCGTGTAGCAGCCGTTATCAAGGCCAGAGGAGGCCCAACTCGTTACTAGGTATATATCCCTAATTCAGTGGCACTTCAGTGTGTATATATATATATATTGTTAAGTTGAATAAATGAATTCATATTAAGTACGCACTTAAAAAAAGAACATGTTTTCTCTTGAAAAGTACGAAAAATCCATACTATTGTTTCCGTGTCAACTCTGCCCGCGCGTCATCTATTGGCGGCGACGAAATGTGAGACACATTTTTAACACTGAGCTACTTCTTCTTCTGTAGCTTCATGGTTCAAACCCTCCGAGTGTGTGAGGCGGATTTTTTCTGTTCGCCCCAGGTTATTCCGTCGTGCAAAGAAACAATGCTGGCTGTGGTCTTGACAACAGCAAAGTTACATTCTGCCGAATGGCAGCAGAGAAAGGGAAGTCACCGCAACGTCACATGCCGCCGAATGGCGAACAAGAATGTAAAAAATCCCGCAAAGATACAATCTGCCGAATAGCAGCAGAGATGGTAAAAATTCATTGTGCCGAATGGGAACAGAAAAAAATAAACTATCACGCGAAAGTCAAAAATAGAGTGTTGTATATTGCTCTAGTACAAACCCAAGCTGCCTACATTATTCTTCAATAAGCCTGTGAAGTGTCAAGATGAGACAGATAGAACGATAATTTAAACTCAACCGCGGAACACAACATACTAAGTAACAACAAACTGTACAAACAAACAGCCGTGTTCAAACTCGAACAGAAAGGGAAAAAACTCCCTTCGAAGCAGCAGGCGGGGAAAACTGGACTGAAGCTGTGGTTGACCAATAGGAATAAACTGGACTATCTACGTTCGGTGGGCCCAGCGAAGGTTTGCATGGTTTTAAAAGGAACTGGTGATTAAACGGAAAAGGCGTACTTAAAAAAGAAAGAGGGGGGTTAAAAGTACATAGCAAAAAATATTAGAGAAAACTTAAGTCAAGTGAGTAACTTACGTGAATTTGGAATAATAATACTTTACGGTGATCGAACCCGGGCCTACCACTGCGCAGTGGCGTAGCAAAGGGGGGGGGGGCAAGGGGGTCTATAATGCCCCGGGCACCACTCGCAGAGGGGCGCCAATGTAAGATCCATATATTATATTACTATGTTTTCGAGGTGGATGCCAATATAAGGTCTATATATTATATTACTATATGTTTTTCAGTGGAGGTCCCCAATATAAGGTCTATATATTATATTACTATATGTTTTTTGGGGAGGGCGCCATTATAAGGTATATATATTATATTACTATATTATTTTATGGGGGGCGCCAATATAAGGTCTATATATTATATTACTATATGTTTTTAGGGGAGGGCACCAACATAAGGTCTATATATTATGTTACTATATGCTTTTCGGGGGGGGGGGAGTGCCAATATAAGGTCTATATATTATGTTATTATATGTTTATCGAGGGCGCCAATATAGGGTCTATATATTATATTACTATATGTTTTTCAGGGGGGGGGGCGCCACAAAGGTATCGTGCCCCGGGCGCCAGTTATGCTCGCTACGCCACTGCCATTGCGCTGTGGCTTAAATAGTAGTTGCTGCAGTGATGACGTCAGAAGCCGAGACGGGGGAAGAAGCTCAGATATTGAAATTGCATGGCGAGGTGAAAGAAAGCTGGCGCGCAGTCTGTACGCGCATATATGTATCTTTCTCCACATATACGTTGTTTCTTTAAGTTGTGTTCGTTTTAATAAAATGAATAATGAATTTTCCGTTGAATAAATATCATTTCGAAGGGTCCTTTCCTATAGAACAGAGCTCCGCAACCTTTTATCTTCCACGGCACAACAACGGTTTTTTCGATACACACCACAAGTAAAAGCTTGCAAATACATAAATTACAATAATACGTATATGTTTTTATTAGATAAAAAACACAATAAAATATCTATATGTACCTAGATAATTACAATTATTTATGTTTTATATAAATCATTTTGAATTGTACACCAACACAAGAACAAAAATATAAAGTTATAGATTACAAGTAGAAAAAAAATTCTCTTTAAATTTTAATATTAAAATTTGTTTTTTGGTCTTTATTTAAGCCTAATTAATCAAAGTTAATTTAAACATACTAAGTAATTTATTAATGAGATATTTAAGCTTGTTTTGATGAGCATATACATTTGATATTTGGCTCTGTATTAGAAAGTGCTACCTGAAGTTCATGGTCAAGACCTTTTAAACACTGTCATTTTTAATTAGAACTAGGGTCGAAAAACTTTGTTCGCATAAGTATGTGGTAGAAAATTGCATAATGGTTTTGTCAGAAATTTGAGGATATTCTTTCTTAACTGAAATCCAGAAATCAGCCAATGACATTTCACTGAAGTTGAGTTTCAGCGTTCCCCAATTCTATAAATTCCTCTCGAATTTGAAAGGAAAGTGCTTCTATTGAATTTTCGGCATCAGCTAGGAAAGGGTTTCTCCGTATAAATTGTGATTAAATTCCTCTAGCAATAAACTTAAATGTTCTTGAGTCGGATCCAGAATTAATTGTTTGTTTTTAATCAGGATCATTTCTAGAGATCGTTTTTTGTAACTCTTGCTACCAAAGTTGGAGCTTATTTTTAAACCCCAATTAACACGTCAGGTAATTTTCGCTTCGACTTTGCATTTTTTTAATCAATTGATTCAGGTGCTCAGAGATATCAGCAAGTTTGGCCCTCCAGGGAATCATCTGCAAAATATTGGTGTAGTTCGGTCATATTTTGTTGTAACAAAAACTCACGAACCTCGTTGCGAAGCTCAAACAATCTAGCTAAAACTTTGTCCCGGGATAGCCAACAACAGGGATTCATAATCCGCTCCCATTTCTTCACAGATTAGCTTAAAAATTCGCGAATTTAGGGCTCTGGATTTAATAATGCTTTTTATAGTAATACATCGATTGCAATAGCTTTTGATCATCAATGCTTAGCGATGTATGCAACAGTTATATATTTGCGTACGAAATAAAACCTTTTTTTACTGCCCCAGCACCATCCAAGCAATTACTCCATGAAATATCATAGGTTTTGAAAAGATACTCGTCAAATTTCGTCGCCGGTAGTTCGTTGTAAAATAAAGTCCATTGCACGCACTTCTGCCTGTTCTACGATATTAGGCAGGTGTACCAGTTTTTGGCATATAGATTAGTACTGTTTGCTTTGTACGCTTATGATTTCATATGGGAATGATTATCAGCATGAATTATTATATAATTCATGCAATTAATATTTATTTTTAAACGTTTAATGAACAAATAATAAATTTGTCAGGTGTTTGTCTTAAGTATGCAGGATTGTTTATAATCGAGTATTTCAATAATTAGAACTGAAAGACAAATTAAAAAGTATAAATAAAAATATTTTATAGAAAAACTAAAATTGTTTTATTGACTTTAAAATATCCTTTTAACCTTCGAAGTATTTCATAAAACACTTTATGCATGTGCAAGGATGAATGAGTCTCTCAACACAAAATAAAAATCAGTAAAATTTATTTAAGAAAGAAAATAAGTCGTCAAATATGGCTTTCCTTTGATTTAAAGAAAAATTTATTGGTGAAACCAAAAATAGCGAACCAAAAGTTGCCAGCTATCGTAAACCTTATCCACAAGCAAAATGAACGAGCATGTGCAATCAGGGAATCTACACAAAGCTCGAGCATACTTACAAAGTATGCTAACTACATGTTTTCGACCCACAGAAATTACATATTGGCAAAAAGTGAGAGAAATTTCTAAATAATGTGGGGGTTATTATTATCGGTAAAATCACCGCCGCACAGTCAAGATCACCTCGCGGCACTGCCATAGAATACGCTTCAGCGTCAGCGTTACTCGAATTGAAATATGTTTATCCAATTACGAACTTCCAAACGATTAGTTACGAAATTGTTAAAGCATGTGATTGGTTTAAAGTATGTCAATACGAGTAACGGATGGATCCAATGGGAACAGGTCCTTAACGAGTGAACTTCTTAGAACAGTCGCCCCATACGTCAAAGGTACGATCGGGCCACTTGGAGTATTTAAGAATGTATAGCTGCATTTAAGAATGGGCATAACAGAGAACTTTAGGGACGGCCTCAAAGAAATAGCTTGTAGGGGATCGTGGACACAGCGTTTCAATTTTTTACTCTTAATAGACACATTGCGATGAGATTTTTATCTTAGAGCGTGTCTTTGTGTGTATCTCTCTCTCTCTCTATCTATCTATCTATATATATATATATATATATATATATATATATATATATATATTTATATATGTCAAGCCTTCTACTTGTCCCACTAATTTTCCTTATGTTTCAGTCTTCTTCATGGCACAAATGCACACACGTTAACTTTTAGTCAATATAGTTTATTACTCCAGATTAATATAACCTCAGATCCAGCATAGTCATTTAGATATTTCGCTCAAACCTCTCACCCGCATTTCCTATTCAAGCTAACGCATTCTTCTGCTCTACTATTAGAATCCCGTGGCATATGTCTCACACTCACAAAGCGCGGGGATATTAGTCAGCGATGATTCACAGTCAGATGATGGTGAGTCTGAGCGCGTGTTCCCTGTTGCATAAGCGTGGCTCGAAAACGCATCGTACGTTTCTTGAACCCAGAGTGGTGCCGTCATCTATTGGCTCTTTTCGTTAACTATCCCTGATTTACTTGTAAATTTTATAATTTCCCCATTGTTTTAATTTTAATTATTTTAATTACTTTTCATGGCATGGCATATATATATATAATTTTTCATAATTATTGTGCAGCCGTCCGATCGGCAGCAACTACAACCTGGTGGACTCCGAGACCCAGTGGAAGATGGTGCAGAAGCAGCTGAGCGAGAAACAGAACGGATCCGTCCCCAAGTATGCATATATATTTATTTACACACGCACAATATACATTTCGTCCGAAGTGGCTCACAAACGCAATAATAATTGTTCCCTTCCTCTTGCAGGTACCAAAGTGCCGTCGTTCGGGATTTGTCCGCCAAGAAAAGCGGGTCAGTGGCTTCCACTCATTCACTCAGATCAGATTATACATATATACATACATACATACATATTTTATATATATATATATATATATATATGTGTGTGTGTGTGTGTGTGTATGTATGTATATGTATTTTGATAGGTTGGGTTGTTCAGAAATTCACTTCTTTTTTTTTTGGGGGGGGGGGGGGGTGAGGGGAGAAGAATGAAATACGCTTTTGTTACAGTGTATAAATGTTTTATTGAATTATACATTCTCTGTTTTGGTGCACTACCTTCCAGGCAGTAGCATGATTCCACGCTCATAAAACTGCTGATCTTTGCTGGCAAAGTCCTTTTTGACGTCCTCACCTGAAGTCAAGGTTTTGCCTTTCTAAAACATTTTGCAGAGAGCGGAATAATCCGAAGGTGCCAGATCTGAAGAATAGTAGTACATCCCTTCCAAGCTGTAAAAGCTTTCGGCGAGTTGCCAAACTTGTATGAGGTCTTGGTGGAACACTATACCTTTTCTATGGATCAATTCTGGCCTCTTCTGTATGAGTGAATCATTGAGTTTGTCCAGTTGATGACACTACACTCGAGAATTGATGGTGGTATTGTCCGGTTAGAAGATCCCACCAAACAGACAGCATCACCTTTTTCTGCCGTATATCGGGTTTTCGAAGTTCTTTGAGCCGGTTCATCTTTTTTACTGCACGATCTCTTGCGTTGTAGACCAGTGCTCCGCAACCGCCGTGATCTTGACATAGTGCAGCGGTGATTTTATCGATAGTAATAGTAATAAATTCGCATCCATCGATGCCTTTATTTTGCCTTCATCAGAACGTGGTGCATCTTCAGCGACAAAATCTACCGGAACGAAATTTGCAAACCAATTTTTGGCACTGGCGTTCTGTCAGTACATCTTCTCCATTTTTTTTCTTGCTCGAGCAGCATTTTGACCTTTTAGATAGTAAAATATGCCGAAAATGCTGCCATATTTGATAGGGCACCCAAACAAAAACTGTTGCGCACAATCAAACAAACATTTTCACAAACAAGCCTTATCGGAGCCGTACCTTCATCGCCCATAGCCTTCGGGACTTGACCTGATGTTATATGTCGGTCAAGGGGCATAAGCAAACAAGCCTTGCTGCCAGCTGCCATTGTATCAGCTGTCAAAATATATAATGACAGTGCGGCTTAAGTGTGAAGTTAAAAAAAAATACAATTAAGTCTTCTGTTGGGAAAAAAACGAAATTACTTTCCGAACAACCCAATAAATAAATAAATAAATATATATAAATGTAGGCAGGCGTTTATTTTTGTTTCCCTTTGCAGGTACGCGAATTCCGGGATCGACACCGAATCAGAAGCGCCCGCACAAGCGAAGAGGAAGCACAGGAGGTGAGTGGCAGACGATGGCTTCCATTTCTTTGTTGCTTTTGCAATTTCTCGATGCGTCTCTCTCTAAGGGTCCTTATGCACGTCAAGAATGCTCGAAATATTTGAAATTCTAACATAATATATATATATATATATATATATATATATATATATATATATATATATATATATATTTACTAAGGATACTGTGTTATATTGTCCTATAACACAGTATCCTTAGTAAGTCTGCTTCTTTGTTTCCAATTGCTCCACGGTTGCAATGTTTGTGACGTCAGTCTTCATGCGGCCTCCTTAACTTAACTTCCAATTTGTCTGACGCCGGTCTTGGTGTTCTATGATAAAGCAACTGAATTTTCACTTCTTCTGTTTCTTATGGATTGTACGGTGTCTAAGTATGTTTATTGCTCAGATCATACTTATTAGAAACAATCCATTGGTTTTTAGACAGTATCGGTACCGCTGATGGTAAGATGCTGTCAAAAACCTATTTTTCACTCATCTTTTCATGTTTTTAGCTCCTGGCTTTAGTGGTTTTGAACATACTGGTTTTTCACTTTCAACTTTGTCTTATATATATATATATATATACAGTGAAACTTCTCTAGCCGGCCACCCCTCCAAACGGCCACTTTTTTCTTTTGTAATCCTGACTGGCCGCCATAGAGAAGTTTCACTGTATTTATATATAGTATGAATCTCCCACTACAAAACTTTAGATTTCTAAAGATTTCAATAACGCATGTTTAATTTTGCATTGCGTGATATTTTTTCGATGCTGATTTATTTTGTGAGATTTCCTGGCCGCACTGATGTTTTATTTCTTTCCTCCCTGGCAGGCGCAGTCGTTCCAGGTCCCGGTCTCCCGATTCCGGACCCGTCCTCTCTCAGGAAGTCAAGAAGCATATAGAGTGAGTATTGGGACGTGCTGCCATCTGTTGATGGAAAGGGAAACTACTCTGCCGCTGGCTTGCCAAATCGGTTCGATCCCTGCAACAAAAAGTGGAGAAAAGTGATTCAGTATTAGACATCTGTAGGCAATTAAATTACCTTAAAACATTGGATGCATGCATGTGTTGGAGCAAGCAAGGAAGACATAGCATTGGCCTTAAACATACATTTATTTGATAACGCACAAATTTCAATTAAATTGTAATAGCTACTAGCACAATATTACTGGCACTTCTCCTAGACCACCAAAAACTTCATTTCCTCCGAGCTCCTGCTGCATGGCGCATGTGCAGACCTCAACCTTGGTCATCTGGACCCTTATTATTGCTGATAGTACAATTTAACCCAAAGACCTCTACCTTTCTAAAAATAAATCCTCTCGCCTAGAGTTCTTCGCTTTCCGCTCAAGGTCGCTTTTAAGGGATGAATACGCGCGCTTTGTAAATGGATTGCTAGATTCTTATTATTTTAAACCCCCTTTCCCCGTACTTCTCAACTATATTTTGACAGTTCAGTTATGTTTTGACACATATATATATACACTCTGTCACAAAAAAATATATGGACCCAGAAGGAAATTAGCTACTATCACGAAACTTAACAGGTTATGAGGAGATAAGCAAATGATTACAAATTCAGAAGAACAGACCTTTCTATTAAGAAAATATGGCATGAAAAAGTTACAAATCAGTAAGTAGTAAATTCACCTCTGGCAGCTAAACAAGCCGAAACACGGCGTGGCATCGAATCAGTGTGGTCACCTATGACCTCCTGCGGAAAATCATGCCATAATCTTTGCAACTGGGCAGTTAATTCACCAGGCTGCAGTTGCCTTCCAAGCACGTCCTAGACGTGCTATATTGGCGAGAGGTCTGGTGACCTGGCAGGCCATAGGAGTACGTCATATCCTTGAAGACATTGTTGAGAGAGTCACGCTGTGTGTGGACGAGCGTTGCCTTGCAGATAAATGGCACCTGGGCGACTTGATAGCACAAGCAGTACAACTCGCGTTAAAATCTCGTCCACGTAACTGCGTGCCGTCCAAGTGCGTTGAAGGACGGCTATACTCGGGGAAAGGCTAACCTGGGAGACTAGCGCTTCTTTCCCAACGGGGCACCCTATGTGTGGAACTGTCCATTTGAATTTAGAGGTGGGATAGGTTAGGTTGAAGGGTGGCGCCATCTATTCGCTACTCTACGATTCACTTGCCTGTTAAAAGTTGTTCTCTTCTCTTGTGCGTATCAAGTTTCGTTCGCTTTTCTTGTCTGTTTCAAGTTAGTCCTGTGACAAAATATCTGAAATTCTTTCAACAGGGCCAAACAATTCTTCTGAAAATTTTTTAAAAAAGCGGCGCAACAACTCTTCTGAAATTGTTTGTAACAAATGTGATATAAAATTAAGTCAATTGAAGAGTTTATACCGTCACAACCGAAAATTTCATGATGAAGAAATGACCACGACAGGTAATCAACTATGTGGAATGTTGAACCAAAAGTGATCATAACACAAGAAATAAAAATGTTGAATACAGAACTTTAACGTTATGTTTCAAAATGCTCTAAATCTTTAAACAACAAAATAAAGACCCATTAAATTAATTTCTACTCTTAATGAGCAGTATAATAAATAAAAATAAAGTTCAAACATTAATAGCTGCAACAGCATACCTATTTAAAAAATATAAATAGATAAAAAAAATTAGTAATTCAAGGTGTCAGTAGATGGTGCCACCCTTCAACCTAACCTATCCCACCTCTAAATTCAAATGGACTGTTCCACGCATAGGGTGCCCCGTTGGGGCCTGTATTCAGGTTAGGTTTGCCCCGAGTATAGAGGTGATCGTGTGTCCCAACAAATCGCTCCCTACACTATCACACCTTGTGTAATCGCCGCATGCCTCTCGTCAACAAACGCCGGATCGGACCGGTGGCCTGGCCGCCTCCAGACGCGTATGTGCTGGTCATCGGCATTGAGACTGAATCTGGATTCATCGCTGAAGATGACACGCCTCCTCCAGTCGGTCACACTCCAGCTTGCCCGAGGTCGGCAAAAATCCAGTCGACACTGCCTGTGATGCGGGGTCAGTGGTAGGCCCGTTGCACACACGGCGTAGGCGGAAATTTTCCATCGGACGTCGTTCTAAAAGTAGAGTTTACACACACGGCGAAAACCTCCGTCGCCGGGGAAAAGGCCCACCCCTCCTTTTAGAATCCTGCACGTGTCCAAGAAGCCAGAGGGGTCGCACCAACGCCCCCCTCCCCCCAGCCGGGATCGAAGGAGCCCTCCTTTTCGAATCCCCTTTACGATTCCAAGAAAACCAGCCCCCCCCCAGCAAACCCCCAACCACACCCTCGCAAAAGACCCTACGACGGTAGAATGCGCTGTGTGTGTAAGCGTACATAGGGTCACATGGATAACTACTTCAATCTGGCGTCAACGAATCCGCCAGCACACAGTGGCACTCGACAGCTGCACGAGCTACCGTCGAAGAAAAATTTCATTTTCCGCTGTGTGTGCAAGCTCCAATTGACTTCTGTGGTCTACTGTTGGAACGACGTCCGATGGAAAATTTCCGCTAGAGATAAAAACGCTGTGTGTGCAACGGGCCGTAGGCGTCTTAATGGACGTCGACTCCTTATACCTGCGTCGGCCAGTCTTCTCCGAATGGTTTCCCTCGATACCACCGGGTGTCTGGAAGGTGGTAAATGGCGTCGAACCGATTCTTCGTAATGTTCCCGTATCCATAGTTTCCAGCATTTTATGATCACTGCAATCGGTCCCTTGAGAAACGATAGATCGAGGTACCGCTGTGTGGGTATTTACATACATACACACATACATACATATATATATATATATATATATATATATATATATATATATAAACTTCTGTAAGACGGCCAGTCATAAAAAAGAAATGGCTGTATACCTAACTGTGGCTGTTTCACTGTATACCTAATAGGAGACCCAATTATGTCTAACTCCCTGTTTCATTCCAGGTACAAACTGATCGACCCCGCCCACCTGACGGAGGAAGAAAAGAAGGACATCAAATACACCAGGGTCGAGTAAGTACACCTGTTGGTCGAAGGAGAGGCCACGTCTGATAGGCCTTTCTACACGTGTATGGAAATCAGGAGTGGGTTAGCATCTGCTCACCCTACAAATAACAGTCACATCGCCCTCTCGCGTTTAATGTTGAAGAGCCCTTCTTCTGGAATGAACGGATGTATTTTTGTCGCTCTAATAAATGATTCGGGCCGACTGATTCCAAATTTAATTTGGAGTCTAGCTCTAGCCATGTAAATATGAGCCACGTGACGTAATGGGGATATTACACACACACACACACACACACACACACACATATATATATATATATATATAATGTCAGCTAAGTTTCAGTAAAAGCAGCAGTTGTGTGAGTGGACACCAGTGTTCCACATGGACCTCAGTTTAGATCGCGTTATAAGATATATTTGGGACAAAATTAAAGCCGCTTGAAGATTAATAATTGCAAGATAAAAAGAACTTTTTGTATGCCATGTTTTTAAATTTTTTGTTGAATCCTATAAACTTGACAATTCTATGTATTAATAAATACTTCTTTAAAAAATTTTGGATGAATTATCCCATCGACTTGAAAGAAAATGAAGTTTTTTGGAAGTTAACTTGCATTTAACTTGTTTGACTAGTTGCATTTGACTAGTTCCCTTTCCGGCCAATAGAGGGCTGCACCAGTCTACAAAACAAAATTAACTGAAAATAACTGAAAATTAATTCAATTCTGCTCAAAGATGGCTAAAAGTATTACAAAAATGCATCGTCATCGTGTTCCGAGCTATCCTAAAAGTTTCAAATGTCTAGCGAGTCGCGAAGTTGGTTAAAAATCGATTGCAAGATTTGTACCGGACAAACACACACATACACAAACAAACAAACAAGAAAGCAAGTTAATAAAAACATGGTAAAAAATGGCATGCAACACACTCTCTTGTGAAACAACTCCGCAGCTGACATGGGCCCAGGTTTCGTGCTCAGGACTCCCGTTATCAGGAAATATTCCCCAAAAGGGAACACTCACACACACACACACACACACATATATATATATATAGATATTTAAAATTAAGATGACTAAAAGGGCAGATGCGACCATTTAATACTCCTATAACCTGAAATAAGATAGACATATATAAATAAGCAAAAAGCGGAATTGGAGGTGGTATAGTTGATGACTGGGGGGGGTGACCCCCCCAACCCCGGTTAAACATGTTTTAAGCCAGGCAACACTCCCGGAGGTCGGCTATAATACCAAGACAGTAATAAACAATTATGAAGAGGAAGAATATTTTAGGTGAAATAGATAAGTTAATCCCGATGTTTTTACTATTATAGTCTAAGATACAGAAATACAATAATACTAATTAACTAAATAATTACTCACTAACATATACACTATACACATTAAGATACAAAATACTTAGCTCACACCAAGCAATGAGACACGAAACTCATGCACACTCACTTTTATAGACATAGTAGGGATAAATATCGCCGTATTAGGGAAATTTTTAGTGTTGCCAACTTATTTTAAAACGATTCACACAATCTTTATTGTCTAAATTAAAAAACTGGGTTAGAATTGATACGAGGAAATTGACAGGAAAACCCTGGTCAATAGCTACAGTTATGAATTTAATTATACTGACGTCCATAGTTTTTTTGTTTGAATGTAAACGTTGACAACGTATTAACTGGTTAGTAACTATATTGCGTTTAATATTTAAATGTAGAGCATTATTCCAATTCATAATCCTAACAGTTTTAAAGTTGTAAAACTCGCGTTTATCATAAAGACTGTATGATATTAGATTTTGATTAACATTTAAACTCAAGTCTAAAAATACCAAATTTCCATTGTTATCTTTATCAGTCTCCACCAATTTAAGATTTTTAGGGTAAAAATTAATATCTATTTCATTTAAGTTGTCATTAAAACATATTAGTATATCATCTACATATCGGAAAAACATAAGTTCATTTAGAATCATTACTCCTCTTTCGTAAAAGTGAAGGTATATATCTGCTAAAGCAGATGAGCATCCTCCACCCTGATAAAGATAACATCTGCCCTTTTAGTCATCTTAATTTTAAATATCTATATATCGTAAATATCTTTGTGAGCAGCTTAGCGCCTAAAATTTATTTACTCATTTTTGTTTCATATTAAGTAATTTACATTTGTAAACTATATATATATATTTATATATATAATATACTGTTGTATAAGTGCCTTTATTCGACTTGAGGCTATAAGGGTGTTGAAAACAACAAACCCTCACTGAGAGTTCGTTCCGTTTTTCAGATCCGAGGCGAGCGTGTACAGAATCAAGTGCTCCCCTTCCGCGGGCCGGCAGAAATACAAGGTGTCCAGGGTGTCCTCTAACAGGTGCGTACTCCACCCCCTATATCTTTTGCTTTCTCACACAAAGACCCACGTGAAACATGTCCGCAACACATTCGAAACGTTCCGGAAGAAACAAGGACCAAACTTCCTTCCACCCACTAGCCCGAGCCAATCAGGAAGCAGAACTGGCAGTGTTGTCGTCCAGATTCGATAGAGCGATTTCGAAGGTCACGATAAAGAATTGTAAACTGTACAGGTTCTTCTAGACCAGTCACTGTTTGAGGGAAAAATCAACAAACAATGTGTGATAAATAAAATCAGCTTAATAACAAATTGAACTCGACTCAATAGCAATGGCATGGTGAAAGCTTCCAAAAAGGAATGAGAATTTTGGTCTTGCTAGCTAACCGTGCTTTAATACCGCTCAAAGCTGTGGCACCCAAAAATTGTTTTTGTGGCAAGATGAAAACAATTCTTGCGGTTAAAAATCAGTATTGTAGACTTGTCATCTACACTATAAAGTTTACGAAATGTCTCGTTTGTTTTGCAGGTCTTCCCAAGAGAAAATGGCGAGCAGCAAAGCGGCTGATCCGGCGAGCAGCTCCAGATGACGTCAGCCATCCCTGTAAATAACGTTAATCTGGTCGCCAATGGGAGGCAAGAGAATAAATAATATATGCACTCATCACCCGTTTCCTTCAGACTGTACAAAGAATGGGTGAACGAATAAAATTATATTAAGC
This sequence comes from Dolomedes plantarius, assembly GCA_907164885.2. Lineage (NCBI taxonomy): Eukaryota > Metazoa > Arthropoda > Arachnida > Araneae > Dolomedidae > Dolomedes > Dolomedes plantarius. The sequence goes on from OU015490.1 coordinate 258,977,902, forward strand.
TGTCCAGTCAGTCGGCTATCTCATCTTCGCGGCTCACAACTACGGGCCTCTTCACACAGGAGTCCGTTGCGTAGACGAAAATGAACCAATCATGGGCGCAAAAAATTTCATTGCTAATCGTTTGGAGGTTTGTCATTGGTTAAATACGAAAACAGGACCGTTTTGGCGAGGTTTCGCTCCCAAAACCGAAATTGGCGTGGAATGCAATACCCCAATAAGCTGGCCGTTCATTCGTGGGTTGCTCTTATCTCGAGGCGGGATTTTTTTTTGGGGGGGAGCGATGCCAGTTGTTAATAATATATTCAGAGGGTGGGCGTGTCTATTCCAATTCTTTCGTGTAAGGTCTCCCACTAAGGAGCTATAAGGAGGGACTTTCTTTGCATTAATTTGGGGGGGGTTACTACAGTCGCATATAATCGTCCTTTTTGGAGGTCCGGTCCGCAAAAGATACCGTAGCCTATATTTCAATACTTTAACGCTCCGCAACGGCCCTATGGCCCCGTTCACCTGGCTTGAATAAATATTGTGATAAAGCTTAATTGCACGGTCCCACTTTCTCGTCAGAGGCTCGGCATGTTGCTGGGTTTGCTAGAATGGGAATTCAAAACACTGCTGTCAAAAGCCAAGTATCGCAAGTTCAAATGCAAACGCGATAGTAAAACAAACTTACCGCTGGCTGTATAAACTCGAGGGCGTCTACATCACGCGCGTTCGTCTACCGCCCTAAATCTGCTGGCGATAGCAACCAGTGAAACAAAACTCAGTATACATTGACTTTGGTTGAATAAATGCCAGTCCTATTTGCCAGGTAATTCAGGGTTTCACTCTACTAACAAACGCTTTTAACGTAGAAAATGGTTTAAAATGCTTACTTAATACAACTTACCATTAGTTGCCAAGCTCGTACCAGCTTCCAAGAAGCTTTTAAGGTGACTGCCTACTTTCGGAGCCAATTTTTTGGTCTTTTATGGTAAAATAACTCTTAAAAAATCAAAAAATAAACAAAAACTTACCTGTAAATACCATACTTTTTAATAAATTGGTCAATTTGAAGTCATTTTTAATGAAATTTAGTTATCACTCTGCGCAAAATTCTGATACTATTATTTTAATTTCCTTCTCACACACGATACATATTACAATTATCTTCAAAATGACCTGCAATCTAAGAGAAATTTTAAAATGCAAAAATAATACAGACAATTTTATATTCCAATATAAAAATTTTCTCCTATTCGTCATCCCTTTCCTTATAAAAACAGCCCCATATAAAAAAAACTGTTTATTATACATCCATTATTTTACGTCATTTCACTAAAAATAGCATCTAAAACATTTCCCGAAGTTTTTATCAAATTATATGCATTACTAGCTGAAAACCCGCACTTCGCTACGGAGTACATTCAAAGTAAAAACATCGGTGAATGTATGCAATTAATGCCAATATATATATAATAAATACGACGATCAATGTATATAATTGATGTAAAATATATATATATTTATAAAAACATCGTAAGGGATATTTTTATAGACAAAATAATGTAGAAGAAGATATTCAAATTAAATCTAATATAAAGAATACTAAAGAATATAGTACAGTTAATATAGTACAGTTTCTAGAACATTTCTTTTACTGTATTTTAATATTTTTTTGGATAATGTCCAATCGTCTGCCGCATTAGCAAGAAAAAAAAATTATTTTTTGTCTATTTAGTTTTTATGCACGTGACGATAAATTTATTTAAAGTACCAGAAAAAGAAGTCACGTGATCAGCATTTAATAAATTAAATTCTAAAAATTAATCTATAAAAATTCACCAAAAATCAGGAAATGAAGGTAAATATTCGAAAAAGATTTCATTTTAAAGGAATTTTTATGATCTTTCTCGTGATATAAATTTTATAACCCTCAATGTATTATTTTAAATGCAAACTTAAAAAAAGTAAAAAAAACAGCTTAAAAATTTAATTTAAAAAAATCTAAGAAGAATTTTTCAAAAATCCCTCTTAGTGCACCCCTACACTATTAGAAGAATCGCCATGCAAAATTTCAGCCCTTTAGGTCCAGCGGTTTGGTCTGTGCGTTGTATGTCAGTCAGTCAGTGAATGAATGAATGAATGAATGAATGAATGAGTCAGTTACGGAACTGTTATATATATATAGATTATGTGAAATATCATGGTAACGGTAGAGATTTGTGCTAAAAAACGTAATTCTGAGAAAAACGCATTCAAGTTGTTTGTCACTTGAATGTTGTAGCAGACGATGATTTTTAAAATAGCTATAACTCTGCCTCTAATTGACGTAGAATGAAAATCAAAACGGTTTTGAAGAGAGAAAAGATTGAATGACACGGCAAAAAATAAAATTGACCAAAAAACATTTTCAACTTTATTCACCTTAAGTAAATCATTTCCTTGCAAACTTTTTCGCGTAACTATCGAACGGGTCACCACTAGGGTTGCCAACTGGAATTGGAATCGCTGTCCCTGATCCCGGATGAATGCCAAATTGTCCCGGAAACTATTCAAATCTTTTGAAATTGACATCGTGTAAATCCGTTGAACATTGTGACGTCGTAGTAAGGTAGCGTGAACGTTACAGACAAGAATGAAAGTTTCCGCGATATTTATCTACAAGATCAATTTATATACAGATCAGGAAGTACGCGGTGATGGCACAGATTGTGATTGAAATGACAAACTATGGGCAGAGTATTTCACAAAGCATGAAAAATCGGTCGAGCTGATGAAAATTGTGTCCATCCCTGAGAGTAAATTCTGTTCTTAATTATTAACCCCCATTTCTTCTCCTGATTCGAAATTCTTTTTTATACCCAGTGATTTCCGCTTATAAGAATCACGTTTGTTATTACTGTTTTTGATTCTTATAAGCGGTTGATTCTTATAGCCGAAATTTAGGTTTTTGGACAGGCACACACACACACCTATATATACATATATTAGAAAATTTACCATAAAATACTCTTTAATTTACGTTAATTATCTTTTATTAAAATTGGTTTTATAATTTAAAAATAAAACTTAATTTCTAGACCTATAAGTAGATACATATGGTTATAGTAAGAGAAGAAAAAAAATCCAATATTTGTTACAACATACCTGCTTAACAGTTTAACATTTCAACTACGGGAAGGGAGCAAGAAAAAGTTTTCTATGGTAGCTTGACGTAATGAAGTTTTCAGAAGGCTGTTTATACCTCTTTCAATACCAATAGTCTCAGACCAAGATTCACCTTCTAGCTTACGTTTCACGGTTTGATAACGTGCTGAATCTACTAATGTCACGTTTGCCTAAGTCATAGTGAACACTTTGAAGATTTATGTATTTCAGGGTCCAGGAAGCCGAAACCAGGATGAGGAAGGTGGGAAAAATAAGAGTCCCTGTCTTTGTTTGCCATTGGAGAAAAGTGAAATCGGATCCGCACGATTAGGATGCCCCTGGGTCAAGCTAATAGGACAGTGTTTAGCTAAAGCGTTTAAGGGGAAACTATTATGTTATGTCTAACAAAGAAAGGGATGCATTTTACGACTGTATTCCATCCCATGTTATAAAAAAAATAAAGAAAGAGCTTCGTGCCTTTTGAGGGTTCAAGGGGCTTTTTTGGAAAAATGAAAGGAAAGCGAAGAGTGGAAATTGATTCTTAAAACCGGTGGATTGATTCTTTAAAACGAAAATTTTAACATGAAAATAATACATTTGTTTTTGTTTTTGCGATATTGATTCTTAGAAACGGTTGATTCTTATAACCACTGATCACTATAAGCGGTGGTTACTGTACTTCAACTACTAAATTAATTTTCTTCAGCATATAAAATACACAATAAAAAACTTCTCAATAATGAGATCAATTTCCTTTAAAACACAAAACAATTTATTCCATTCGACATTAAGCATTACTGCCTTCTGGCTCTTCGCCAAGAATACACTATTTCTGGTAGAACATTTTTTGTTTTAAACACACTGCCATCTATTGGCATAAGATACAATTATAATTACAATTTCAAATTCTAGAATGCTTACCCAGATAGTCACATAAACAGTGTGTGGACGAAAGCCAGGAACAGCATGAATATCGACTTAGTGAAGGCAGAATTGCAAATACGACTTAATAGTGAATCGTGTGCAGAATTTGCGAACTTTTTAAATACGGACTCACTCGCGAAACAATTGGTGATTGCAGCAAAAATTGAGAGAAAATATTATAGGAAAAACCCATAAAAATATAACGCTAGATTTGTTATTATAAGATTTAAAATTTTTATTATTATTATTATTATGTAATTAATTAATATATATATATATATATATATATATATATATATATATATATATATATATATATATATATATATATAATTCTGTAATAGTTAAAATAGAAAATATAAAAAGTAAATTTTAAAAGAAACTATATTTTAATTTTTTCATACATAAAATGTTTCCTCAGAAAACTAGGTAATGGCTGACTGATAATGATGATGATGTTCAGTTTTGAGCTATTTGTCCCGGAAAAAGTTGGCAACCCTAGTCACCACAGTGGCCCTCCATGTGCCCTCAATAGAATTGAATCGGCAGTTTGAAGAAGGGAACAAGCGCCAAAAAATTTTAATTTTTTTTAATTTTATTTATTTATTTATTTATTTATTTATTTTTATTTATTTATTTATTTTTTTTTTTGGGGGGGGGGTGCGGCGCCATGCTGTTATTTGCATATAGACGCTCCCTGTAAGCTGTAAAAGGCACTGGAATAGCGGATGATTGTAAAGAGTCTTATATAAAAGTTTAGTGAAGAAAAAATAATAAATAAGACAATTTTTTTTATTTTTTTTATTTCCCACAAAAACAGTTTCCCTTCTTCAATTGGTGTCTCGGGATTTTAAAACTCGAGACTGTGGTTTACTTGAAGATCAAGAGACGATTGTACGATTTCCGACATGATAAAAGTTCCACTCTCTTAAAACATTTATAAGGTCCACTTTCAATCACTCTTTTGCCACGATCAAACTTTCTTTCGTCAATTTCTACTACAGCGCCATTTTCTTTCAGGCACACAAACTCATCCAGTCCACAACTGTAGGCCCGCTTACTTTCAATTCCCGAACAATCTGCCAATTTTTATTATCATGTTTTTATTTACTCGCTTTCTTGTTTGTTTGTTTGTTTGTTTCTTTGCTTGTGTGTTTGTTCGGTACAAATCTGGCAATCGAACTTCCCGACTAGCTAGACATTTGAAACTTTTAGAATAGCTCTGAACACGATGACAGTGCAGTAGTTCAATACTTTTAGCCATCTTTAAGCAGAATTGAATTATTTTTCGGTTTATTTTGTTTTGTAGACTGGTGCAGCCATCTGTCGGCCGGAACGGGAACGAAAAGTTAACTTACAATTAACTTCATTTTCTTTCAAGTAGATGGGATAATGTCCTTCATAAAAAAATTTTTTTGAAAAGTATTTATTAATACATAGAATTGTCAAGTTTATAGGATTCGACAGAAATTTAAATACGTGGTATATAAAAAGTTCTTTTTATCTTGTAATTATTTTAATCTGACACCACCAACAGATTTTCATTGGGGTCGAGTGATTTTTTTTTTAATGTACAGGGTTAGTACAAATGAATGACAGGAATTTAAATATTTATATTTTCGAAACTAATACACATATTACAATAAGTGACACACGAAGTTAAAGAAAAACATGCCAAGTTTTATTTTCAGTTGCAAATGTTCGACGTGTGACCCTTTTGTAATCTAATCTGTAATCAAGTTCGTTCCACACATTATCACACTCCCAATGGGTCCTAATGCTGCACAAATGCGTCCTTTGAGTTCTTACAGTGTTTTCCGCAGTGTCTCTGACGTAACCCCATAAAAAGAAATCATATGACGTAGGGTCCGGGGATCTTGGTGCCCATGTGATGAAGGGTAAATAACTGTCAGCCCCATCGGTGGGGAAGCTCCTCGTTTAAGTAAGCACAGAAATAACTGAAAAAATACCTTGCGTATTCTAATACGCAAAAACTCTTCTCTGTCATTGTCGCCATTTTTAGATTTCGATCACAGCGGTCTATGGATGTGCTGCTATCTATTGATCGACGGTGGAAAAAAAACTTGGTATATTTGTCTTTAATTTCGAGTATCACTAATTGTAATACGTGTAATAGTTTCGAAAATATAAATTTTTAAAATCCGGTCATTCGTTTGTGCCAACCCTGTATAATAGCGAATGGGTTGCTTTGGAAAATAGTGTGCGCACCACTGGTGTAGAGCAGTGGAGAGCAAACTTCTTTCGACCGATACCCACTTTCCTTGAACCTTTTCCTTACGGGGTGGGATAGCATGTATCCCAAGAATCAATATATATATATATATATATACAGGGTGATTATAATTAAAGTTTAAGTTTCAAAACGCTATAAAAATAGAACCACTGATGAGAATGACGTCAAATTTGAACGGCATGTTATTGAAGAAGGCGGAAAGCGTATGGCAGAAGAAAAAATTTAGTTTCAAATTTTAGCAACAGATGGCGCTGTAAGTGGCAGAAACGAGAAATGATTCGTAAAACAACGGCTAAGGTGTAAGTTACACATTAAAACGCATTGACAATTAGAATTGTTGAGTAATTTTATTTGCATGACTGCACGTATCACATCGAAAGGGACAAATCTGTTTCAAGAGTTTTACGACGACATACCGCATAAGAACCATTCATCAAAGAAGTTCGGCGCAAAACATGTTCAATATGGTGTCCACCGTTGTGTGCAACAAGTTGAAAGCGACGAACAGCATGTTCCACAACGGATCGCAGTGTCTCCGGGGTGATGTTCAGAATGTGTTGCGAAATGCGTGCCTTTAATTCCGCTAGAGGGAAATATTGGAGCGCGGAACACAACATCTTTGAGATAACCCCACAGCCAGAAGTCACACGGAGTAAGATCAGGTGATCGGGACGGCCAGGCTGTAGGGAAATGACGGCTGATAATTCGAGCATTTCCGAAATGGCGCCTCAGCAGCTGCTTCACGGGATGTGCAATGTGCGGAGGAGCGCCATCTTGCATAAAAATGATTTCATCCACACATCCACGCTGTTGCAGAGCTGGAATGACGTGGTTGCGCAAAAGAGACGCATAGCGCTGAACAGTGACGATAGCGGTAACAGGATTGAAAGCACCCGTCTGCTCGAAAAAATATGGCTGTAGGATGAATGATGCCGCATCACACCGTGACCTTTTCAGGATGAAGTGGTACGGGGTGCGTTGCCAGTGGATTTTCTGTTGCCCATATTCGACAATTCTGGGTATTGATGTACCCTGTCAGATGGAAATGGGCTTCATCTGTCCACAAACTTTTCCACGGCCATTCATTATCCACTTCCATGCGACCAAGAAATTCTAACGCAAACGTCTCCCTTGCTGGCAGGTCAGACGGAAGCAACTCCTGCACATGGCCAATTTTGTACGGATAGCATTGCAGGATGTTCCGTACAATTTTCAGCACCGTGCTCGCAGGCCTGTCCAATGTTCGGCCAATTCCTCGTGCACTGCACGGTTGCACACCACCAGCCGACCCCGCCTGTAATGCTGTGGCCACTTCTTCAACTACCGTCGAATGCACTCGTTTTTTCCCTCTACCAGATTGCACATCAAACGAACCTGTCGTTTCGAATTTTTGCATCATTTTCTGCAGACCCACGACACTCATTGGACCAACGCCTTCTTTTATACCCTTCAGTGTCCTGAACTTTTGCAGAGCTACTCTTGCACAATCATCGTTCTTGTAATACAGCTTTACCAGCAGAGCGCGGTCCAGCAGTGAGACACCCATGGCGAATGTCTGAGACGCGAAATGAGGAACAGCCGTGTACCTGGCGGTTTTATAACACTGAAACGTGTCGTGCGCATGACAGGTATTTTAATATACATCTTCTGCCGCTTACACCGCCATCTGTTGCTAAAATTTGAAACTAAAGTTTTTCTTCTGCCATACGCTTTCCGCCTTCTTCAATAACATGCCGTTTCATTCTCATCAGTGGTTCTTTTTTTATAGCGTTTTGAAACTTAAACTTTAATTATAATCACCCTGTATATATATATATATATATATATATATATATATATATATATATATATATATATATATATATATATATATATATAATAAATACGACGATCAATGTATACAATTGATGTAATATATATATATATATATTTATAAGAAAATCGTAAGGGATATTTTTATAGACAAAATAATGTAGAAGAAAATATTCAAATTAAATCTAATATAAAGAATACTAAAGAATATAGTACAATTAATATAGTACAGTTTGTAGAACATTTCTTTTACTGTATTTTAATATTTTTTTGGATAATGTCCAATAGTCTGCCGCATTATCGAGAAAAAAATATTTTTTGTCTATTTAGTTGTTATGCACGCGACGATAAATTTATTTAAAGTACCAGAAAAAGAAATCACATGATCGGCATTTAATACATTTAATTCTAAAAATGAATTTTTAAAAATTCACCAAAAATCAGAAAATGGAGGTAAAGGTTCGAAAAAGATTTCATTTTAAAGGAATTTTTAGGATCTTTCTCGTGATATAAATTTTATAACCCTCAGATTATTATTTTAAATGCAAACTTAAGAAAAGTTAAAAAAAGATTAAAAATTTAATTTTAAAATATCTAAGAAGAATTTCTGAAAAATCTTTCTTAGTGCACCCCTACGCTATAAGAAGAATCGCCATGAAAAATTTCAGCCCTTTTGGTCAAGCGGTTTGGTCTGTGCGTTGTATGTCAGTCAGTCAGTCAGTCAGTTACTGAACTGTTATATATATGTGTGTGTGTGTGTGTGTGTGTGTGTGTGTGTAAGTAACCCCTTAATGACCGTTTTAAAGAGGGAATCGGAAAAATGGGCCCCATAAGCTAAAGGTTAATTAAAAATATCTCGACTCCAATGAAAAATTTTTGGTACCAGAGATTTAAAAAAAAAAGCAAATAGCTAACAATAAGGAATAAACAAATTTTGACAAACTACACTGCTGGCCACTGTAAATGCAACACACTGAAGGAAACATGCAAATAACATGAAATTTACAACATGCATTAGCGGAGGTCAGATATGCAAATGATTAGAATTTCAGCGCAGACGCACATTACGCGCGTCTGTGGCGCCACTTCAAAGCGCTATTTAAGGCTTGGAGATTTCGACGATTTCAAGTTCGGCAATTGTGTTTTTCTTGGGGGGTTTTCAAAAAAACGATCAATTATGCCTCGTCAAAAACAGCGATCATCTTTCGATCAAGTATCCGAGTTCGACAGAGGAAGGATAGTGGCCTACCGAGATTGTGGATTATCTTTCAGGGAAATCGGTAGTCGTGTTGGACGAAACCAAACAACTGAAATGCGGATATCTGATCGTTGGATGCAGGAGGGTACGACGGACCGACGTGTTAGATCGCATCCACCTCAGCGCACCACTTCACGTGAAGACAAGCAAATTGTGCGCATGAGCATTGATCGCTCAGTCACATCACGAACCATAGCACAGCACATGCAGTCTGTAACGCATCATCCAGTGTCTGCGCGTACCATTCGACGCCGTTTACAGCAGAGTGGTCTGTCCGCAAGACGTCCATTGCTTTGTCTACCCTTGACGCAGAACCACAGACGTCTCCGCCGCCAATGGTGCGATGACAGAAGGATGTGGACGGCAGAATGGAATGAAATTGTCTTTACTGACGAGTCACGCTTCTGTCTGCAACACCACGATGGTCGCATTCGAGTCTGGAGACACCGGGAAGAGAGGATGCTGAACAGCTGCGTTATGCACCGCCACACTGGTCCTGCACCGGGTATTATGGTATGGGGCGGTATTGGATATCACTCTCGCACACCTCTAGTACGCATTGCCGGTACTTTAAACAGCCAGCGCTACATCTCCGAGGTGTTGTAGCCAGTGTTCCTTCCTTACCTTCAGGGCTTGCCCACAGCCATATTTCAACAGGATAATGCGCGACCACACGTGGCACGCATTGTCCAACGGTTCTTCGTGAATCGCCAGATTGAATTGCTTCCCTGGCCGCTTCGCTCTCCGGATCTTTCGCCGATAGAAAACATGTGGTCCATGGTTGCTCTACGATTGACCCAGATTCCATCCCCAGCTGCCACAGCAGATCAACTTTGGCAACGTGTGGAAGCTGTACCCCAAGAACTCATCCAAAGTCTCTTTGAATCAATGCCGAGGCGTGTGGCAGCGGTGATCTCCAACAATGGCGGCTACTCTGGCTACTGATTTTGGCAGGAACCACACTTCACAGAAGTCTATAAATTTAATTATTTGATACTTGGTCAACATGTTATCTACAAAATGCATTTTGTGGTATCTCTTGTCTTTCTTGGTGTTGCAAATTGGGTGGCCAGCAGTGTATATATACACATATTTTAAGTGATTTTGTTTACAAATTAGATGGTGAACCATCTCAAAATTTTAACTAAATAAAAATTTTATTTTAAATGTGTTCCGGACCCTCTTACTAAATGTAATATTTTGGAAAATCGACGATATGTTTAAGTATATCGATCAAGTTTTATGTATTTCTTGTATGTAAATATTCTATGTATATAATGTGTAAATATTATGTAAATATTCTATGTAAATATTCTATGAATAAATTATTTTGAAACAATGTACTTGGCTGTGTTATATGAATCTGGCCGAATTTTTATAAGCGATTAGTTTTTACCAGTTATGTTGTTCCATATACGAGGATTCTTGCGATCAAAAAAAAATTTTATTTTGGAAAAGGTAAATTTTTATAGATTTTAATTATCGTTCACGTGTAATTTTTTTCCTTCAAAAGAGTTATTCTGTTCAAAGCTCCTTGATTTCCTTCCTATAATCGGCAGCAGTTTTTTATATATATAAATATCGGTGCACGATCTCGTACCACTAAAAGTAGCGCCATTTGATGAAACAGTTAGTGTTCAACATTCATTCAAAACCAAGCTTACAACTAGACTTAGTAAATATCATCATTATAAAGGACAGATAGTTAAAATCTTCATATCTGTGGCTGTACTCCAATATTTTGATAGTACTGAATATAAATGGATTAATTTTCACAGAACTTACATTTAAAGAAGGAAAAAAAATTGAAATTGCATTTTTTAGATCATTTTATTATTGAAAATAATTTTGAAATCATGTTCAGAGTGAATTTTAATTTAATTCTGACAAACAAAAAATAAATTCTAATTTCTTTTCATTGTCTTATTTACATGTTAAATTTTAAAAAAATTATTTGCTTTTCAGAATTTATTTTACCTCCAGAAATTATCCTCAGCAGCAATACATAAAAATCATTTAAGCTTTTTACACTTAGGGCCTGTTCACTAGGGCGGAGCGTAAAAAAAAAGTTTTCCATTTTGTTTTTGCCCTAGTCCGGAAAAATTGTGTACTGGTGGGTAGGTCACGTATGCAAAGTTTTGGGAAAAACAAAAAATATCTTCCGTCTCATAGGGTAGACATAAAAAGGTTGAGAATCACTGATCTCGAATTTAAAAGTCGTTGGTAAATCCAGAGTTGGCAACACTAGCAAATGAAAAAAAATAGAGAAGAAGCCAAGGCTATTAATTTTCCTATTAAGGTTAAATTATAATGACCCCGGTGCTTATCATAAAACTTTTTCATAATTCAAATTTTAAGGGGTTTAAACCCCCAAAATGAAAATTTGACATATCCCTATATTTATGGAATCTTGGAAGCTGAAATTGTGTATGGTGGTTCCTTTTACACCCTAAGTGTTCACTGAGAATTTTTTAAAAAGTTTTTTTGTCTGAGGGGGTTAAATGGGTTTATCCCAAAATTAAAATACTGACTGATTCTTGCATCTGTATAACCACAAGGCTTTAGGAGATGGAATTTTGCAAGGCAGCTGCTTTAAGGTCTTTAAAAAATCCAATCTTTTAGATGGATTTGTTGAAGGGGCTTAAACCTCCAAAATAAAATTGACCAATAACTGTATCTCTGGAACTATTAATTCTAGGAAACTGGAATTTTGTATAGCGGTTCCTCTGGGTGCTCACAAAGAAACTGTTTTGAGAAATTTAAAATGTCGAAATAAAACATTGAATGAGTAATGACGGTGTCTCTCGAACTATAAATCGTAAGAATTTTCTCAGTGATTCCTTTTATCCCCCGTGTTCACTTTTTTTTTAAAAATCAGTCTTTAAACCTGCAAAATAAAATGTGGGATGCTGAAGTCTAAGGCCGTAAGGAAGCTTTTTAAAATTTCAATCTCCGAAGGTTCCCAAAAATGAAACAATGTGGGACTGATCACAGTATCTCTGGAGTCATAAGGTCTATGAATCTTAAAATTCTTTGTGGTTTCTCAAAGTCTTAATAAGAAAGTTTTCAAAAAATCTAACTTGTAATTGATTGAAATAGGGCCTTGAATAATCTAAGTCAATCTAAGATCCAATGTCTGATCACAGTTGTTAAATTTATAGGATCAAGTCCTGTAAGGAATTAAAAGGCATAGTTTTTTAGATTGGACCAAATGTATTCCGTAGGGGGAGCACAGGTATTTAGCTAGTTCTACAAAGCATGCTCACTTTTTTCACTTTTGTTCCAAATACGATGTTAAAGCAACTTAGCGAGACCATGATGCATTAAGTAAAATTTTTCTACTGAGAAATGAAACCATCAGTATTGAGGTGATTTTATTTTAATGTGTTTCTGAGTAGAAAAATGAATCTTTTTTAAAACGTGCAGTAAATGTTGATGAATGTTTTACTTCATTTTACATCGAGACAAGATTCAAAAAGGTGGTTTGTCTTGTACTGTAAAAGCCCAAACAGATTCGTCCGAATGTGTTTTGCAGTATGTAACTAGGCTCAAGTCCCATAATTTTCGAAAATTTTCATTCTTGTGGAAAAAATCTGTAGTCCAGTGATTGCCAACTTTTTTTTAGTGATGGTACACTTTTAATAATTTAAAATTTTGGCAGCCCAGTAACAATAAGATAACCTAAAAAGAATTTTTCTTTGATAATTGATTCATGTACTTGTAATATATTATTTTTGTAAAAATAGCAAACAAAATAATTCTTTTAGTGGCGGCACACTAAAAGAATCTCGCGGTACAGTGGCTGAGAACCACTGCTTTAGAACCAAATGGTATCCGACTACGTTTAAAACATCGACTTTGACGAAAATTCCGAAATTCATTTTATTCCTTTATTTTAAAGATTGTAAATTTACGTTTCTCAATCTGCTTCTATTTTTTTCGATACGATCATCAGAAATGGAATGCGAGCGATATAAAGATCGGCGGCATTTCAATGCGAGTTGAAAACTTCAATCGTGTTTTCTGGACTTATCTTTCACCAAAAATGTAAACCACTCTTGGAATTTTTTTAACGTCTCGGATGTTAAATCAAATGTTACGCGTATTTTGAGAACGGTTAGTTCCGACGCCTTTAAATAGTGTTTCGATGACTGGAAGGAACGTTGCAAAAATTGTATAGACTCCTTTGGCTATTATTTTAAAGAAGATTAATTTATGTGAAGGTAAGTCATATTTTTCTTATTTATAAAAAAATTGTCCGGTTACTTTATGGGCGCACCTTGTATTTTATCGTTTGTATATTGTATTTTTTATTATGTATATGTATCTTGTATATTATATTTATTTAATCTTGTATATATTTAATAATTCACGTAATTACAAGGGTGGATCCCCCCCCCCCAAAAAAAAATGGTTAAAAGCATCAGCATTTGAAAAGTAATTATTGGGGGGTGTATCATGCCCCGGGCGCCTCTCGCAGTTTTGTTGGGGAGGGTGCCAAAAAGGTGTCGTGCCCAGTTATGCTCGCTACGTCACTGCAAGAATTGCTGCAAAAGTTTAAATGTGAAGTCCCCAGATTTGGCGCCCAGTGACTACTTCCCTTTTCCAACGTTTATCTGGAATGGGTTCTTTTTAGACAGTGATGTGCTACCGAGAAGATTACTACCAAACAAGTTCAGATAAATGCCTAAAGAGATTCGGTGACTATGATTGGCCTCTTAATTCCCTTTTGTATTTTCTGCCTATTGTTAATGAGTCATTTTTTGACCCTTTTTTTATGGATCAACCCTCATATTATTGCACTGCACTGCACCCCCAACAAAGGGACAAAATTCTAATTCAAAAACAGAACTCTAGATTCCCCATACAAATGAACTTTTTACTGCAAAACTATGCCATGATATTTTCGACCTGTCTTGCGTTTGATAGAAAGCGAATTTTACGAATGACTTTTCTCCCTTCAATGATCCATGTCATCGCGACCTTAGGCCAATCCAGTTTCGTATTATATTTAAGGCTAATATGAAGTATTAACAATATTTATGCAGTAATATGAAACTTCCTTTCCCAACTCGAAAAGTCCATTCAGAATCTCACAATTATCAAATTCGTTCATCTTCTAGTGCAGGGCTAGTCTTGTGGGAAAAAAAAATTAAATTTTAAAAATATACTTTCAGGCGGTGATGTGGCAGCTAGTTTATTAATTTAAAAAGACAAACCTTTGATAAATGATTATTATTTAAGAAAGCGAACTTTAAATTTCGGTAATGAGCTTCGTGAAATGGGATTTCAGGAATAAATACTCCTCTAGGTCAGGTGGTTTTTGTTTTCCAAGACACTAAATATGAGAACGATTTTAAATATTCGACATCCGATGTATTCCCATTCAATAAAAGAGGCGTTTTCTTTCTTTAATTTATTATAATTTCCCACACAACCACACAGAGCTAATGGTCGTCTATTAGAGCTCGAAATCGGAACTCTATAAGGTGAAAAAAAAATAGATGTCTAATAGTCGTGCTTTATTTCGACGTCTATTAGAGATGTAAGACGTATTATATAAGTTTCGATCTCTAATAGATGAAGCCCGGCGTCTATAAAAGATACATAGTCTAGAGCAGGGGTTCTCAACCTTTCAGGCTCTGTGCCCCCCTTTGAACACTGGTGTGAGGCCACGCCTCCCCCACCACCACCAACACCACCACCATATGTGGTCAATACAAGTAGTACAATCCGAATTTAAAACTGAAGCTGGTTATTAAATGAAAATATAGAATAAATAATTTCATACACAAAATTTCATATTACTATAGATATCCTAATTTGGAACATATTATTATTAGAACATATGAAATCAAAGAATTAAATTCAGATCAAATATATTTGAGGTAATCGAGGATATAGGTGAGGTTGGCATGTAATACCAGTCACTTTCACAACATTAATGAGAGGGCTGGCACTGTTTGTCCTTGACAAGTTTTTGAATATTAGGTTGTAATTGTGACAACGCACACCTCAGGTCACTTTCAACGTCCAGACGTACGACAATTATAGTGTTTTTACAATTACAAAAATTATCGTGTTCGTGTTCGTATGTCGAAAATACGTTATTGTTACATTGTCACCGCAAAATTGAGTACAGTAAATTGCAGTTAGTTTTACTTTTTTTAAAACTCATGCCTCCCTTGAAATTCTTCGGGGGGGGGGGGCGCGCCCCCCAGGTTGAGAACCGCTGGTCTAGAGCTCTTTTGTAATGACTCCACTACGATCTGAATGTTCATGAATTTGTGTAGAGATCAGGGCTGGGTCGCCTTTCAAATAGTTTGAACCAGATTTCTATTACGGTTATTGAGTTTGGGTTTAATTTATTTTTTACGTTATGACATATTGTTAGCAGAGATAGATGATTGCTATTTCATAAAATGATTCTGCTTTTGTAATTGGTCATTTGAGTTTACATTGCTTTGAAAACGATGCTATATTTTGGACAAGGCATTTTGTGTTTAACATCTTACATGCAATATTAACCTGGAGTTGAAAGAACTTTGCATTTCGTAATATTTCCGTCATTATAGGATTCAAATACACCTGTTTTTAAAGTATCTAACTGCACAAAAACATTCTTTAGGATTCGTTACACTATCTACACTCTCATTGTTTTGTGTTTTCCCATACAGAGATCAGGATCTGCTAAATCTCTAGAAATGTTTTTAATGTACTACTATTTGTAAAATGGTTGCTTTGGTTGGAGCACTGGAAATTAAAAAAATGCAGCGAGCGGTTTGTTTTGGTTGTCACGCCAGGCGTTTTCAAAGATGGTAATAGTTCTTTTAAAAAATACTTCTAGTGCAGATAGAACAAATATCTGATCAGCTGACTGCCAATTCACAGCCAGTATTTGATGATCCTCAAATCATGAAAGTGCTGTATTAAGTTATTTTTTATATTATTTAAAAAACAACTTGAAAAAAATATTTATTAATAGACTGGGAAATAATTAAATATTCAATAGTAAATAAAGCATAAATTGACATAAATGAAGAATTTTTAAATGTATTTGGATCTTTCTTATATTTCGCTTGAAAAATTCACCATGCACAGGAGAACCTTAAATCCCCTACCAAGAGATTTTCTTTCTCTTTTATTTCGAAATGTCGTTGTAAATTGAAGTGAATGTATTTTAGAATTTTATGCAAAAACAATGTTCATTTTGTAGGGATGATCATGAAAATGCCGAATCGTCAGTTTCAGCCGAAAAGACATTGGATGCCAATTCCCCTGCATTTTCATATCACCTACACCTGGGTATTGTACTTTTATGTAATACATTTGAACTGAATCATGGGTGTAGTTAGGATTTAGTTTTGTGGGGGAGGTTCTGAGAAAAATAATGCATTTTAAAAAGTTTAAAACAGGGTACTCATTCAAATTGAATTATTATAACTTTAACTCCCTCTAGTCTACATCCATGAACTGAATAACTTTTTATTTAAACTTACTTATTTTAATGTTGATAAAGTGCTCTTAATGCTAGAATGCAAAACTGTCCATCAAGTTATGTAAATAAAGCCCTTTTATCTATTTTCAACAGCTAGAACGGTGCTGTCTCTCCCCCATTTAAATGCAAAAAGCAAAAATATATTTTGCTGAACTCACGACGATGTATTTAAAAGCATAATCTAATGGCGTGTTTCTAAGTAACTTATAAAGTGAAATGGCACGCACACTTATTCACAGTTCACAAAAAAATCAGCATGTACATTTAATTGTTCATCCCTTTATTCACAATCAAGAAATGAGAAATTACAAATATGTTTAGCAGTGGTGCATTCGAATTTATATACAGGGTGTCTATAATTAGAAAAGTAATATATTTAGAATATTTAAGAGATAAATTAAAGAAAAAAACTTAAGTCGAGAAATGTCAAGCACCAATTAATGAATTTTAACTTATTATTATAGGCAAAGAAACAACTCATTAAGTAATTACAAATAATTTACATTCTTTATTTATATTTATATGTAATATTTATTTAACGTTTCTTTTCTTTGAGTAGCTAAAAGTTATTTTTTATAGTATAGAACTGTTACTAACAAAGGTTTCTGATTTTTAGATCCAGTAAAGATATTAGAAAATGGACACATAACTGGATCCATTGAAGTCCGACATTCAAGAAAGTATAACTGAATATTTTTGGAAACAAAGTGATAGCCAAGACGATACTGTGGCAAAATTTTGCCAGTAAGAAAAGAGTGGCAGTGATAAATAAGGTCACCAGTACTCTAGAGATGATCAAGATTCTGTTGATTTGATTTAACCTTGTTACGTTTGATTCCTTTCACATACATATTAAATCGCACTATTAGCAGCCATCCATTGTTTTGTATTGTCATTTTCAGGTGCAGCAAAATCCATGATGGATGCAACTCATTCGAATCGAGGAATGGTTCAAATGAGAGTTTGCTTTTGCTAAAGTTTTGTGGTTAACCACCGAAATTACTCCCCCTTGAACGCTCTTACAATGTACAGTCTCCCTCAGCACCAATCGAATTTTGATTACAGTTTAAATAGTAAAACGATGATCATTTTTCTCTTTAATTTGTTATATAAATGTGGTAGCTGAGCCTACGTCGGAGTGTGGTACCTGAATATGCCAACAGATGGCACTATCATCCGCTCCAGCCCAACGAAAGAATGAGGCAACCCCAGTCACGTTTGTCTGATAGCAGTGCTCATTCATTAGCCTGTATAATGTTAATATTTAACGACGTAGCCTTGTAATAACTCATTAAATGTTAGTACAGATTATAATAGTTTAAAACGCCGCACGGCTACCCTGCCCCCACATATACTATATGAGAAAATTCAGTCGGAAATCCAATTTCCTACTCTTTTGTAAAATACAGAATGTTTAAAAAGCCACAATTTTAGCAGATTCTCCTAAACCGAAAACTTAATTTAATTTGTTCCAAACATCTGAAATTTCAAACACAGAATGTTTAAATTAACAACAAAGCTAAGAATTATAGCTAATATTGCATTAGCTCGGGCTCTTTGTTCCCTTTTTCATTCACTGACTTGCAGGCGCACATGAGCGAGAGTATTATTAGTTCAAAATTGTGAACAAAAGTAGAAGGAAAGGAATATTTACCGCTTCAGCCATGACGGTCGTCTATCGGTCCATGGCTATGCTGAAAACAGAACTTAAAGTAAATCAGAACTTAGATTCTGAAACAGAACTTAAGCATCAGATGATTTTCTCTACGCTTGTATGCATAGGCGTAGCGTGCTTCTAAATTTTGAGGGGCACGAATTAGGGATGGGATATCGAAAGCGAAATATCGATGATAATATCGGCTATTAATATCGATATCAATAATATTTCGGCACAAAAATATCGATATTTCAAAATATAAACAATATTTCAAAATATCGATAACACATTTTCCTTTCACCAAGCAGTCAATCGTATTCGGAGGAATGATTGTATTGTAAAATAATATATAAATATTGTAATAGTACGATAAAAAAAATGGTCGTCATTTAATTCAATAAACAATATTTATCAAATTAAAAAGTTTCTATAAAGGTTTATAATTTTTTTTTTTAATTGAAAGCCTTAAAACGTGTTTTTAGGCTATCTGAGGACCCAAAATCTTTTCTACAACACGATTAATGAATTTGGCGAGGATATTGTAAAACATGTATCGATGATAATATCGGCCAATAAAGTCTAAGTTTTACTTATCTATTTTAGGATGTTTTATTTCCCTTTGTCTTTTATCTGTTGAGTACTTTCGGCCGCTAAGCTCTCCTAAGTTGTTAGCAGCGGAAAGTACTCAACAGGTAAAAAGCAAAGTGAAATAAAACAACTTAAAAGGTTAAGTGAAACTTATCATTTTAACAAAGTTAAGAAAGCAACGTAACTCATTTTAATATAAATGTTATTTGATTGCTGTATTGGATTTTCAATTATTCAACAAAAAACCTATCACACCTCTGCTATAATTAGCTCTCAACTCAAAATACAAAAAATATTTTATTTTACGTTCGCTCACAGGACAGGGATGGTAAAGTTAAATCACTTTCTAGTCAAAATCAGTGCTTTTATTACTACAAACTCTTTTCTTAAACAACAAATATTGAAACTTTGAAAAATCTTAAGATAATAAATAAAATATAAAATAATGATTCTAGGCAAGTTCTACAAGTTTTTACAGTGTATTTTAAATGTCTGTTTAACACATTGGTAAACCTTGTCTCGTACTTGGCCATAACAGCCCTCTTTAATTTAATAAAAGTATTCTTTCAGAATACCTTGAAAATTTTTCCACAAGCAAGTCCAGTTTCTCTTCACTCGAGTACAGCTGCGTCAGTTCATGTTCTATTGCCATTATGGCAAGTCCACTTAAGCGTTCTTCTTTCATCGTGCTTCTCAAGTAAGTTTTGAGCCTTCGGCAACAGGGTAGAGAATGACCTCTCTGCGGTCGTAGTTGTGATAGGCCATGAAAGAGCAATTTCTAAGAGATGTATCACTTCAGGTACATTGTTTTTCAGGCCGTTTTTAGTGCAAAACTGTGCCAACTCTTGCAGATTTATGTTTGGATTTTTCTTGTCTGTTTTTATAAAAAATTTTTTAGAGAAGCAGTGAAAAGACTTCAGCTGTGAGGAAAGACTTGAAGACAACTGATAAAAGGTTTGGATTTTCCCAACAACAGTTTCATCTAAGCTATCCCAATCCAACAAAAGCTGGATAATGGAATTGATTTTGTCGTAGTCATTCTGAGAAAATCTAGCTTGGAGGTTACTTACTACAATGTCAAGCCCCGCAAAATAAATTTCTATTTTACATTGCCCTTCTGCCGAGGTGTGATGATAAAAAGATTCAGCCGCATCATTATATCCAAGCCTTTTTGGTGTCTTCCGTTTTCGAGGCAAGGAGTCTGTCAACATACAAGCCTTTGGTGGAAAAAACTTTGCAAAGTTCTTCTGTTTCGTTCCATAAGTGAATGAAACCTTGATCATTTCGTTGAAGTTTTATACTGTCGATAACAGCTTCAATTTTACTGAACAGTTTGGAAATGTCTAACGTTTCCCTTTGAAGCTCTTTCGACAGTATGTCAGTCAGGCTTAGAACGTTGTACATGAGTTTAAGGCTGAAGATGAATTCAAAACTACTCGCCTGCTTTATTAGTCCATTTGCTTCAGCTGCAACCTTTCTATTAGAAGCGTCACTTGCCACAACTTCCATTGCTTCCAAAATTTCTGGGAGCTGCTCTAAGATAACCCTTATAGCACGGTGACGAACAGTCCATTTTGTTTGTGACAAACTAATCAGCCTTTTACTTTTAGCCTCTTCATTTTGATTACATATAGATTCAAAAACCTCTTGGCAGAAGCATTGATAATATTATACAGACAATTTATTATGGACAAACAATTTCGCAACTGTCTTACTTCTTCACAAAACCGCATAACAGCAAGATCCAACAAATGGGCATGACAATGAGTGTATAATGCCCTAGGCTCTTCTTCCTGAAACCTTGCAGCTACGCCATTGAACTTTCCACTCATTTGACTAGCACCGTCATACGCCTGACCACGCATTTTATTAAGATTTATCCCAATTTGCTGTATATAACCTTTAATAACTGAATGTAAGTTTTGACCTGTTGTTTCTGCAACATCAACAAAGCCCAGAAATCTCTCTTTAATTCGGACATTTTCGTCATTGTTAGTGATGTAGCGAATGCATATGCTCACTTGCTCACGAGTGGAAACATCTGTCGGTCCGCCCCGGGCCCCACTTACTAAGGGGGCCCCACGACAGGGGCCTTTTTTAAAATTAAATGATAACTTTTCTACAAAAAATTACATTTTTAATTAAAAAAAAAAATCAGACAAGAACGTTATTGTTTTTATAAAATATTACACTTGCATATTTTAGCGACTTCCAACATTTCACGTGCCCCCCCCCCCCCACCCCCAAACTTAACTTGAAATAAATTAAAACGTTAATAGAAGTTCAGTTAAAACCATAAAATTGTAGAAAACTTTTAAGAAAGCTGGGTTTTTTTGCCGCCTTTTCAAACTGTGAAACTGAAGATTCCGATTATGTCTTTAGCCTTAACATAGATTATAACAATGTTATGATCCATAGCATAAATTCGATGCTATATTTTTTTTCTGATTTTATTAATATTATATTTATTTTTCTCATTGTATAACTAACTACTCAAACATCAATTCTATTTTTATTCAATTTCAAAAAATCCCAATATTTCATATTTTAAGGACCGTCCGGTAGTCAAAGCTCTGAGGAGGGCCCTAACTGAATTCAATTCGTTCCCTCAAAAAAAGGTTAGAAGCACGCTACGCCTATGGTGCTGAGAGATGCCATAGAGCTGACGCTGAGTTGCTGAGAATCGCCAGACATTCTTCGTCAGATTCCAGAACCCACCAACTTTTCTTGATGTATTTTAAAATTTTGTACGTAACCGTATTTATCCTAGAAGTGCAATAAACGCATGGAAATCATTAAATAGGCTGATAGTCTTTATTTTAGGCTTATAGACCAGGCCCTGATTTTCCACTAGGCCCGGCAGGCCCTTGCCTAGGGGCCCCCGAATGTTGGAGGCCCCAAAAAACTTTTATTTTAAAAGAAGAAAAAAAAAGAAAATTTCCAGTTCAGTTTTTTTTATTTTACCTTTTTCAATGTCAATTTTTTTTATATATCCTTTCAAATTTGATTGATTGGTTCATCATATGTATAGGTATATGTATAGTTCATATGTATGTTATAGTGTATATAAGGGATTACTAAGTTTTTCTCGTTGCATTGTATTGGTGTTTTAATTTAATGAAGAAGTTAATATGTTGTACTGCGTTTTGTTATTTGATAATGCTCTAGGCTTCTACGCTTCAAACAGCCAATTCTCGGTTAAATGATACTTTCACAATGATTCATGATTATTTTTTGTGTGTGTCAATTTTGGAAATTTTACGCCCACATCACTGTTAGGGGGCCCCCATCGCCCCATCCCGAGTTGTGCCAAAAGTCAAGAATTTTCTAAATCGGGCCCTGTTATAGACTGGTTAGTTTTCTGATATCAGAAGTCCTGATTTAAGCATTAGGCTGAAGAAAGACTGACGGATGACGACGATGAGCCTGGAAATTACAGGTAAGCCGATTCTTTGTGTCAGATTCTGGCTTTGGCGTAAAAATTTGAATACTGTTGTGTGTTTTGGAAAATTGATCGATGCAGTGGAGAAGCTGTGCGACGAGTCTGAAAACCTAGATACAAGAGGATCAGCTCAGATTATAATGGCAAATGTTTGCGATTTTAAGTTTATAGCGTTTCTACGCCTGTGGTCAGACATTTTGGAGAAAATCAACCACACTCAACACTACCTGCAAATTCAGGGGATTTCCTTGGACAAGGCTTTAAATAAACTAAGAGCATTGGAACTTTTTTTTAAGGAAAGCAGAGAATCTTTAGTTAGGGATGCTTTGGACTTCGCTTCCCAGAAATGTGAAGAAATGGGAATTGCTATTGAAAAGAGAGACAGAAAAAGATCGAAAAAGATGATGCCGGGTGAAAAAGCTAAAGATGAGGGTTTATCTTTACAAGACGAACTAAGGAGGTCCATGTTCCAATGTGTAGATAGGTTGTATTTGGAACTCCAAACAAGAACAAAATCCATGGAGAACATTCATAACAAATTTGAAGTCTTGCAGTCGGTTAATTTGATCAAAGCTCCAGATGAGAAATTGCCAGAACTTATTTCTCGTCTAACTGAAAGTTACGACGAATTTTCTAAAGACGAGGTTTTACCAGAAATAAAAAGACTAAGACGTAACTATTCGGATAGCCCTTACGTTTAAGGACCTCCATCAATCGTTTCTGCATAGATTGAACCAGTTTGAATGTTTCATTAGGAGATATATTATTCCATTCCATAATGATAACCTTTAAATATTAATACAGAGTCAAAAAGTAAAAATTTAAAGTAAAAAGTAAAAGTAAAAATTTTAAGTCAAAAAGTGGTCAGCTCTTCAAGTTTTGCAGTTTATTGTTGGTATGGAATTTCAAGAGTCAGTACCAAACTTGTGTTTAGCACTAAAGTTGTTTTTGAAGATTTGCATTTCAGTCGCAACTTGTGAAAGAAGTTTTTCGAAATTGAAAGTCATCAAAAACTATTTGCGCTCAACAATGAGCCAAATTAGACAAAATGGCCTAGCAATGTTATCCATCGAGAACAAGTTGGCTATGAAAATAAACTTGCATGAGACAATTAGACAATTTTCTGATGCAAAAGTTAGAAAAAGGCAATTTTAAAAGGAGTCTTTTACCTATTTGAAATTAATACAGAATTCTTAATTTAACTTGCTTATATGGAATTTTTAAAAAATGTTTGTTTTTAATAAGTTTTCAGTACGCACCCCCCCCCCCCTTTTTGCAAATGTCCCTGGGTCTCATATAACATGGTTTCGCACAACACGGCATTTTCTAGGTGATGTATTCCCATTCTATTTTTTTCATACTGATACTGTGAATGTGTATTGCCTTGTGAAAAGCAAAAATTTTTAAAGTTGAATCACCAATAAAGTTAACGTAGGTCAAAGTGAGGTATTTCTTTGGTTTTCCTTGAAGCTACCTGAATATTATAAGTAAGTATTGGCGCCAAAATGGCTCCTTTTCTTTTTAATATGAATTTTGTCTTTAACTATTATCGCTTTTATTAATCAAACGGCCAAGCCTTTTACCATTCACCTTGGCCCGACGAAAAATTCATACAACGAAAACCAGCGCCGTACAATTGATATTAACCTTGTACCGAACAGTAAGTTAGCGAGCTCATGGTTCAGGCGGTTAGAACGTTGGTCTCGGAGCTGTGCCGTGCGGTACGTCATTGGTTCGATTGCTCGAACCCAGGCCTTGACATAAGACTTTTTTTTTTATCAATTTAACGCTTAAAAAGTAATGATCATTGCTCACCTCGTACTGCACGAGCTCGCTCCCTTATTCTGTCAATTTTTTCTCTGCACACAGGGGTGTGCCGACGGGGGAGGGAAGCGGGACAGGACTCCCCCCCCCCATAGAGGTAAAATAAATTTTGAAAATTTACAAAATAATGCAAAAATATTTCGCATAGGCCTAATAGTAATTGTATTATTTATTCTTTACCATTACGATCTTTACTGCCCTAAAATTTTTAGCGATCATTATTGTTAAAATTTTTGCGCTATACAGTGCCAGAAACAGTATTTCTAAAGCCAAGTGCCGAGCGCTGTTTATACACTTCTACAGTACTATCCGCTAAACGCGAGAGTGAACCGAACCCTTGCCTATCAAAGTATTGAAGGAGTCTTTTTCAACAGGGCACGCACGCACTGTTTCGTCGCGTATCTGTTTTAAAAAGCACTTCTTGTTAGATTTTCATTCCAATAATGATGACATCGCTTTAAATATTTTATCCGAATTCATAGATATATGATTTTTAAGAAGTGGCATCTAGTACTCTTGATAGCCTAAAATGGCACTATTTAACACCTAATTTTCAAATTTTTCCGGGGGAGGACCCCCGGACCCCCCCCCCCACTTCGGCTGGGGGGTATTCCATACCCCCAACCCCCCCGAAATACACCCCTTCTAGTCCATCCTGATAATAGGGCGTAAGGGAAATGGACGACCCCTAGCACATGGAGGTCTTGCCCCCCCCCCCCCAGAACAAAATCCTGAGCACGCCACTGTCTGCACAGGTCAATAGCCTGAGGAGACTGTCTGATTAAGGCAAAGAAAGGCTAGCTATCATTAGAAAAAGTTAAAAATTACCATTTTTTTTGGGGGGGGGGCAAAAATAAATCCGCCCCGGGCCCCAAATGGTCTAGGTACGCCACTGGATATAGAAAGTGGTGTGGTCTAGGCCAGCCGCTAGACCATTAAAATTCTCCACCCAGCGCCTGCTTCGTGTTTCCAGGAACACTGATAGCGACCCTTTGTAGCGCATTCCTTGAAGGGGTGCGGGGGAGTAAGTTCAATGACCCCAAGGGGGTAAAGAGTGTGGTCTGAACGCAAAGGATTTTTAGCCGAGGAAAAAATATAGCATCGAATTTTTGTTATGGATCATATCATTGTTAAAATCTATGTTAAGGCTAAAGACATAATCGGAATATTCAGTTTCACAGTTTGAAAAAGCGGGAAAAAACCCAACTTTCTTGAAAGTTTTATACAATTTTCCGATTTTAACTGAACTCTATTAAGTTTTAATTTATTTCAAGTTCAGTTGGGGGGGGGGCACGTGCCCCCCCCCCCCCGTCGCTACGCCTATGCTTGTATGTTACTAACCCTAATACATTATTTCTAATTTTTGACCACCACGGAAGGCGCTTTGTCATTTGACATTCGCTGAATGCACCACGGAAATTCTCGGAATACCATACAGGTGAACCAACATCACCCCCTGGTGCCACCTCAATTTAGACCGACCCCCCCCCCCCCTTACAGGGACGTAGTTGGGAGTTATTAAAGTTTACTAATCATTGTGACAACAGTTAAAGATTCAGTGTAATCTTTTTATGATCACATAGAATCAAAATGACGATCAACAGAAATTTTAAAATAACAATGAATTTATAATCGTGATCCCAGTTACCATTTGAAATGAGTTTTCTTCTTTCCCGCATCGCCATCGCAAAAAATTTGGCTTGCTGTTTACAAGCGTGTACTGAGATTTCGAGACAATGTAGTTCCGCCTCAAAATCCCCTCATACTTCGAAATAGAATAATTTCCGGACAGTTCTAGACTTCAATATACCAGTGTACACGCAAGCTCCTGGTGAAACATCTACCATTCTCGGAATCGGTGGCAATTTATCTGCTCGCGGGGGTGTTTAAGTGGTTTAAAGCAAGATAGCGGCTGGATCCTGAGTTACTGTCATTATTCTCGCCAGAGTGGCGCATCCCGAGGACATTGTCCCATCCACTTCGATAATTTGGTGACAATTTAAAAATGAAAGCACCATATGAGTGAATAAACACCTATATGCACAGGAATCTCCATGCCTACTCCGGGATTCGAACATGATCCCACTTTCTGGAAGCTCGAAACGATAAATACTATACACAGGAAGGGGGGGGGGGGGTTCATCCCACATTATGGTAAAAGTCCCTCCGGAAAGGGACCGATTCATTTTTGAATGAGATCTAGTTGGAGGATTGTGTGTATATATATATATATTTATATAGATAGATAGATATGTGTACGAATCCTCTACATTCTCCTGAAAGATTCGCAGTTTGCAGGGCCCGATTATGAAAGCTGCCCCCCCCCCCCTTACGAACATTTATAAAAATAAGAACTATCCATGGACTATACATACTATTAGAAGTACTAGGTGCATGCACCAAGGGGGTTTTGGGGCCCCCTAGCATCAGGGGGCCCAGGGCAAAGTCCCGATTTGCCTGGCAGTTTGGTTCGTCAAAGAAAGAAATCACTTCGCAAAACCGAAACAAAACTTTAATTTATTTTTCTAAGCTGGGAAGCTCAATGTGTAAAATTTCTAACTTCAATATTTTAAACCCTCCCAAGACAATATTCTTTGTTTTTCTCGGTTCAACTTTCCTGAGCGCGGATTCCCAAAAAGTATCTCAACAGGCTGCTCCCGTGCCTCGCATCTCTTCCGAGTACAGACCACACTTTTAGTCCCTTTGGGGTCGTTGAACCTCGCAAACCCACAGGCGGTCTCGTGGTAGTGTTTGTGCAGCCCCAAGTACTGAAATGAAACTATTTCTTTGACAATTGGCGGCTACAGAAATAAATTGACTCGGTGTTTTTTTGTGCTATGTACTAATCAGTGTTGCCAACTTGGGGTTTTCCCCCCTAAATTTGGGGGTAAGTTAGATGAAAAGGGGTGTTTTTAAGGGCTACATTTTTTTAGGGGCATTTTCTAGAAGTTACCTTTTTTTAGGGGAATTCTCTAGGGGGATATATTTTATGGTTTTTCTTTTTTTTTTTTGGGGGGGGGGGCGTAGAATTAAAGTTCATTTTTTAAAAAAATTAGAAAAATGGACAGTAATGTACAATGGAGGCGTTTTTTTATTAGATTATAAGTTCCGTTCATATGTGAAATGTAAATAAACCTCCATTTCATTATGTATTTTCTATTCATTTCAATCTATCTCTCAAACATTATGCCTATTTGGAACCAGAATTTTTTTAGGAAGGTCTAGGGTGATCTCAAGTTGGTATTGGGGGGGGGGGGGCGGCATTTCGAGAGGTCGCTAGGGGCGGGGCGCTCCGTACAGGTTGGCAACACTGGTACTAATGCATTGAACACTAATACATTATACACCATTTGTACACCATTGAACACAGGTACATTGTACATCATTGTATACTAATACTGCTCAAAGTGTACTTATATATATTATATCATGTTTTAATAGTAATGATCAATAAACAAAATAATATAATAAATTGTTGCCATATATGAAGAACATTAAGAAGAATGGCAATAAATGCATGTCATATATTGTTGTTCTATGTCAAATTCTCTGTCATTAGCGTCATTTCTTTTATATCCGTCAGTACTTTAACATGGTTGCAAGAAGCAGCGTCAACATTTAAAGCTACTTTCCGTATTTTCCAGTTCAGAGGTGAAAGTATCACTATGCAATAAATCTCACCTGTGAAATTGAAATTAGAAACAACTCGCCATTTCTTAATATGGGGCAAAGTTAGATGATTCAAAGTACAACAAACGCTGTAACCCGTGACATTATAAAGAACATTTAAAAATAATCCATAAAACTCCATTTTTGTTGCGTGTGTACAGAGATTATTCTTATTTTTTTCATGCAAACCTTTTTTCGTGGTAATTTTTTAATCGTTTGTAGCATAGCTGGTGTTTCATAACACTTAAGAGTTTCATTTCTTACTTTGGTTTCTGAAATCACAGTTAAAAATAGGCAAATTAATGGGTTTGGCTTTACTTTTAATTCCAGCTATTTATTTTATTCTATATTCAAGTATGCTTGACCGATTTTAATTCAAATCATTTAAGTTATTTTTTAGCGTTCATTTGTTCCTTATGCCAAAAAGTTATATAATTTTATCAGCTTAAATCTTTTTCAGTATCTTTCTCAAACATTTACTTCAAAGATTCAGTGATTTGAAATTATTCTATGGAGAAGTGGCAAAAAATAAAAATTTCTGGATAATACATTGCATGTTTCGAACCTAATCGCTCGTTCTTTGAAATTGCCATTACAACTTGCAAAATTTGTATTTCGTACGAATACTATTTACTTCTGAAGCATTTTAAAACAATGAAAGTGCCACCCTTTAGAGCTATCAATTGAAAAAGTAGTAATTTTTTACATGTATTTCAGTCTAGGTTTCGACCTTATTTGGGGGTTTCAGCATGATATATAATTCCTAGACAGTGTAACTCTGATTGCTAAACTGCGAAATTACTTTTTCTATGTAACCGACTTTATTCCAACCATGAACCAGTTCACGATTGGAGGAATTGCGTACCTGAAAACTGATTTTAAAAATATTGATACCATGCGAAGTGAAATTTTCACGCTCCTAGAAGTTGCCACTACATACAATTACATATAGTGAAATAATCACTTTAAAGAAAGAACTTTTCATGATGTGCCAGACGAGAATTAATAGGTGCTAACAATAATAAGTTGATTATAGACAACATTGATTTTCTGTTTCCGCTTTGTGATAGGAGAGTTCAAAATGGATATACGTAGGAATACGTACATTTCGCATAAAAAATATCGAAATTTCGCCAAAAAAAAAATACAATATATAAAATTTCGCATTTATTCGAAATATATATGGGTGAATCCATTTCAAGTGGTCCAGAAAAATATTTTTTAGTTGCTTGACCATTTTTAAAAAAATCTGAAATTTTTTATACGACAACCCTAATATGATGGAAGTTCAAAATGACTATTATTTTAATTTGTGCATGGCGGCCATGTTTGTTTCGTCGTGTGATGCAATTTTTGCACATTTAAGGGTTTACGGAATTGCAAATTTCCCATCTTATATTATTCCAATCCAACTGGTGTTTAAAACAATTTGTTCAGGATGAAATAGGCTAAATGTCTGGTAATAGTATAGTTTCCAAAAAGTAAATCCTTATTCGTGAAATTTTAGCTTAAAGTTTAAGATATTTTTCCAAAATCTGTCCGTTTACAAGCGGAAGTTTTCCTAGGAAAGAAAACTGTCAACATGACACAATTTTTTTTTGCAAGTAGGCAGAAAGTACTTGTACTCACATGTCAAGTTTCAGATCTCAGACTTACTTTCTCTTCGTCCAAAAATTTTCAAAAATCGCACTTTTAAGGCTTTGATATCTCTGATGGGGCACGAGATAAAAATCTGAAATTCTGACCCCTGATAGAATGTTATAGAAGTGTTGTGCACAAAAAAATTGAAGATGGAGATTTGACTACAAGCTGAGATATGGCAAGGAAAAAGGTCAACAAATGCTATTACGACGAGTATCATAGATTTCTCTATTTTATTGCAATATGTAAACAAAAAATATGGTCTGTTGAAAACATAGTGTAATACAATCTTTAACGTACTATCAGACTACATATGATGTTCATCAAGGAGCTGAGACACAATTTATGAGAGATGTTGTAAGTTCTACCAGTTACTGTTTTCAGTTCCATCTTTCTCAAAATTTCATGGGAAGGCACCCAAGTCTTGTCATTCGTTGATACCTTGAATGAAGTACTTGGTCCTGGTGGCTCATAGAAATTAATTTTGAAGTCACTGTTTTCACTGCTCACTTCATCAATGTTTCCGAGTTACCACCTCTTATCATACATGCAACAATGTCTTTTTCCTGCAGTATAAATGTTGAAAGAGCTTTGGATACCTTTACATCCTGAAAGTTACTTGAGGCTGAAGTATGGTAACTGTAACGATGATTTTATCGTTACACTTTTTCCGTAATTAATTTTAATCTTTTAATTATTTGACTTCGGTAATGTCTTGCCTAAGTTGTATTCCTTTAACTTGTATTTTCTTAATTTTTATCTGGTCCCTGATGGACATTTGGTTTTCTGTTCCCACGCTTGGTGTGACCGTTAAGGCAGCCCCTTTTTCTGTATAATTGGTTTTCTCCGTTTGTGAGTTTTTGTACATGTGTGGTCCGTACACATCTGTTGCCCTATGGCTGTTGGGGAACACTGCACTTACCTGATTTCTTTAAGTAGACTCAGTGTGGTGCAGTATTTTTACGACAGCAATTTAAACTTAATTGCACGGCGTCTTCTTTTGAGTGCCCCACTTTTCCAAATACGGTCTCCCGTTTTCGGCATAACAGGAAATGTGCTATACTTCTAAAAAGCAGTTGTATTGTATGTTCAATTTTCGTGTTCAGCAGGGAATTTCCTCTACAAAAAGGACCGGACGTATGCTTTTAAAAAGTTCCAACTGTATCCATGATACTGACTTGATACACTGGGGTACCTGAAACAAAGAAAAGCAGATGCATATTTTGTGATGGCAAGCATGCTAGTCCTATTGTTTCAATGCTCAAAAACTGACGCTGGAAGAAAAACAGAAGATAGTAAGGAACAAGAACTGTTGTTTCGCATGCCTTCTTCCTGGCCATTCAGTTGGAAAATGTCAAATGTTTTTAAAATGTCTGATTTGTAGCAAAAAAAAAAAAAACATGTTCCTTTAATTTGTGATCAACTTCACACTTTCAACAAGACAAGCCAGAAGAAAGAAGAGGAAGAAAATTCTCCAGGAAATGATGTGAACTTGTCAAATTTAAGTTCAAAGCCAAAGGTATTTCTTCAAACTTTTAAAGCAAAGCTTCTTTCCGGTGATAAAGAGAAAACAGTTCGCGTGCTGTGTGATACTGGTTCACAAAGGTCATACATTTTGAAGAATATTGCAGAGGAGATGAAGTATCCCATTAGTCGCCAAGAGACTATTATACACTCCTTGCTTGGCGGTGTTTCTACCAAGGAATATAAACATAACTGTTATAAAATAAAGTTGAAACAATTAAATGGGAACTTCTCCTGCAATTTTGAAGTATTGGATCAGACTGTTATATGTGAAAGTGTACTACCTGTAAATGACGGACCTTGGTTGGATGAGTTAAAAGATGTGGGTGTTGTTTTAACCGATACAAATGCCTTTTGTGCATCTATACAAGTCCTCATTGGAGCAGATATTATAGGTAGACTTCTGAAAGGCAGAAGAAAAATATTGTCATCGGGTTTAGTTGCAGAAGAAACCCATCTCGGATGGACATTAATGGGCAAAGTCCCATAAACAAACACAGAGAGGGTAAACTTAGCTATGTCTGTAACATCATTGTTTGTAAAGGAGGCTGAAATTGCTGACCTCTGGAAACTAGATGTTACTGGAATCAAAGATCCCATGGAGAAAATGTCGAAACTTCAGCAAGATCTAAAAACTAAAGAACTCTTTAGAGAAACAGTGACTATCAATGAGGATAAACGTTACGAAGTTTGTTTGCCATGGTCTGATGATAGTTCTTCCCTACCTGACAACTTCAGCCTCGCCAAGGAAAGGCTTGAAGTGACAACTGAATGAAGGAATCATTGAGGCTTGATGAAGGAATCATTGAGAAAGTTCCTCCAGATGAAGTAACTTTGTATGGGAATTACTTACCTCATCGACCTGTAATAAAAGAAAGTAGTAGCACAACACCCATTTGACCAGTTTTTGATGCATCAGCAAGATTACAAAACTACCCCTCTTTAAATCAGTGCTTACAATGTGGGTCAAATCTTATTGAACTCATTCCGGACATTCTGGTACGATTCAGGGAAAAGAAATTTGGCGTCACCGCAGATATTAGAAAAGCCTTTTTGCAGATTAGCGTTTCTAAAGCGTATAGAAACTACCTACGTTTTCTTTGGTGGAAGAATTTAGAAGAAAAGAAACTTAGAGTATTTCGCCATGCAAGAGTTGTTTTTGGAATTAAGAGCAGCCCTTTTCTACTCGCTTCAGTGATAGAATACCTTATTGAAGTTAGCAAAGGTTTTGACTGTGAATTTAGGAAGATACTACAACAAAGCTCCTATGTTGACAATGTTCTAGCTAGTTTTGACAGTTACAAGAATCTAAACAATTTTATTTCCAAATCCAGTCAATTAATGCCACAAGGAGGTTTTTTATCTGAGAGACTGGGAATACACAGGAGGGTGCAAAGTTGAAAATGATTGGGAAACCCCTGTGTTAGGCTTGAAATGGAATCGTCAGCTGGATTCTCTGAAAGTTAATATGAACTGGATGAATGAATTAAGCCTTGAGAAAATAACATAGCGAGTTATACTGTCAGTGGCTCATAAAGTGTTTGATCCCATTGGATATACCACCCCAATTATGCTTTGCCCCAAGTTAATGTTGCAAAAGGCTTGGAAGATGGATATAGGTTGGGATATGGAAATCACTGGTAATCTGAGAAAAGAGTTCTTACAGTGGTTTAAGGAACTAAAGAACCTCGAAGAAATCAATATCTCTAGATGGATACATGTTACAGAAGAAAATTTGAAACATTGCACAATTCACACCTTTTGCGATGCCAGAAATGATGCATATGCTGCTGTAGTATTTTTGAGATTAGAAGACGAAGGTTCTGTTAGACTGTCTCTTCTAGCTGCTAAATCCAGAATAGATCCCCTAAGAGGTGGTACAATACCACGTATGGAACTTTTAGCCGCGTTGGTGGGAGCAAGATTAACAAATTCCGTAGTGGAAGCATTGAACTGGAAAGAAGTAAAATGTTTCTACTGGAGCGATTCAACTACTATACTAGCATGGGTACATCGAGAAGAAAATTGGTCAATATTTGTCCGAAATAGGATACAAGAGATAAGAAAACTGACTTCTCCTTTATTATGGAATCATGCATCTAGTGAATTGAATCCCGCAGACTTACCATCAAGAGGCTGTACAGCAACACAACTTGTGTCACTTAGATGGTGGGAGGGTCCACAATGGTTGACTGAACCTCCTGAATTTTGGCATCATGGAGACATTTTAAGTGAAGACATTAATGAAGAAGAGATACTAAAGGAAAAGTTAAAATCGACAAAATCGATGGATAACACTGAAAATATTATCCAATGCGATAGGATATACTCTTATTTCTCCAAATACCAACAAATAATACGTTTAGTAGGTTGGATTTTAAGATTCAGAAATAATTGTTTGTGTAGAAAAGGACTCAAGGAGACCTCACTTTTTCAGAATTTCAAAACGCAGAGTTGAAATTAGTGAAGATAATTCAGCAAGAATCTTTCGATCGAGAAGAGGACAAAAGATTTAAGGGTTTGGCTATTTTTGTAGATGGAGATAAAATCTTACGAGTAAAGACGCAAATCATAAATCGAAAGGATAAAGATTTTCGAAAACCAATGCTTTTACCCTCAAATCATGAAGTCGTACTGAAGCTAATAGACCATTATCATAAGAACAATTTACATTGTGGTCTTGAAATTTTGCAAAATTTGTTACGAGAAAAATTTTGGATGTTAAACGGGAGGAAAGTCATATCAAAGTGTGTCACTTGTAAACGATTCACTTGAAAGAAACTAGAAGTTGATTCTGGACCTTTACCAGAGAATCGAGTTCGAGATGCTGCTGTTTTCCAGATCACAGGAGTGGATGCAGCCGGACCTTAGAGGAGATGAGAAAGCTTGGGTACTGCTCTTCATCTGTGCCATTTACATCTGGAACTTGTCACCAGTTTATCTACTGAAGCATTTCTGTTGCTCAACTATTTATTGCGACAACTTTATTGGTTTAGATTGGAATTAAATTGCTAAGTATGGTGCTATTGATTGGAAATTTAATCCACCAACAGCCTCATTGTGGGAGCGATTGATTCGAATAATGAAGGGTCTTAGTTACTTTATGAAGAAATGGTGACCATTTTATGTGACTGTGAATTCTCGACCAGTCTGAAAAGTCCCTATATCTCCTTCGTCATTCCTGCAAGACATCAAGGATTTTGATGCTGTTGATCATCATAGTCTGAACAGAAGTACAGACAAAAAGACTTGCGGAACAGATTCAGAAGTGAATACTTGGGACTTCTCGTACCAAGAACAAAACCTAAAGATATTCGTAAGATCGCGGTTGGAGATATTGTACTAATTGGAGCAGACAATCTCAAAAGAATCAACTGGCCACTGGGTCGAATAACGGTGGCAGCCGTTATCAAGGCCAGAGTAGGCCCAACTCGTTACTAGGTAGGTATCCCTAATTCAGTGTATATACATATATATATATAGAGAGAGAGAGAGAAAGACAGAGAGAAGGGGGGGGGAGGAGTGGGAAAAAGACTACTCTAAGACGGCCAGTCATGCTTCCATTAAAAAAAATGGCCGTTTTAATGGGTAGTCAGCCAGAGAAGTTTCAATGTGTGTGTGTATATATATATATACTAGCATTATTGCCCGGGTAGATATATAGATATAAAATTTTTCATGCATTCCATCAAAAAAATACTGGGCTGCACCCCCCGCTCTTCATGTTCATCTGGCCAGACAGAATGCGCTTAGCGCGTTTCTACTGAAATGATATACCCAGTATTCTTTTGATGGAAAGCATGAAAAATCTTATATCTATATATCTATCCGGGCAATCATTCTTTAAAAATAATTTCATTAATTTTCTTATGCCTTAATATAACTAATGGACTAATAGTTCGGAATGAAAGTTGTGTGTCGTTATGTTTCTCTGTTTAAAGAGCTTTTCCTCCCACTGCTTAAAAACCCGAAAACTCTAAAAGATTTATCTTAGATGATTTCACGGAATAAGTAATTCAAATACATATCGTATGTTAACTCTGTTTCGCGAACTTGGGGAAAAAACCTGTAGAACTCTTTAACTTCTTCCCATTTTATGATCCTCAAACAATTAATATATTTAGATCAACAGAAGGCTTCCGAAAACTGGCCATGGGACAAACTTAATTTTTCTTTTCTTCCTTTTTTTCCCCCAAATTTTATTAAGTTCTATTAGTTTGAGCGCCATTGTCTAAAATTGTCTAAAGCAGCGGTTCTCAACCTTTTTAGACTCACGATTCCACTAAACGTAAGAAAAATAAACACCTCGTCCTCCCCCCCCCCCCGTTACCCCCAGACCAACTCTCAAACCTCCCCAGAGCACCCCTCAGAATAAACCGCTTTTCCCCCGCGCATCGAATTTGAAGCGTCGTGGTAAAGGGGCTGTATCCACATTTAAGAGGTGCGCTTAGGGGCACAAAAATCGTTAAAAAATTAATTTAAAAAAACTAATTGAGCCCCAAATTTCGTTTTTCCTGATTTAACGATTTCCTGATCCTAAGTTCTTGAGATTAAGTTCCTCATTTTTTCTCCTCCATACAATTATACGCCCATCGGAACGAAAAAAATGTTAAACTCGCTTTCATCGGCAAATAAGACATTATTCCAATACGTTTGGGGCCTATTTATCATTGATAGTGCGAAGGAAAGCCTAAGCTTTCTGTTTTTCTCACTCACAAAAAAAAATTTCTACGGGCAGAACGCCCATGTAATCCAGCTGCTCTGAGAACTCGTCGAACAATTTCAGGTGAAATTGAAGTAGAAAATGTTTCATTAAATTCTGCAGAAACTTTTACAGCACTCAAACGTGGATTTTTCACAAATTTTCTAATTATAAATCTCTGATCAGGTTTTGTTAACTTTGCCAGACGACCTTTTCTTACCTTGTTTTCGGTCCGATTTTCTTCTTTAAAGCGTTTTATCACATACTGCACAGTAGAATGGGATAAATTAAGTAATTTAGCAATATTCCGAACCGATTTACCTCTACTATGATGAAAAAAAAAATTTTTTTTTCGAATGCTGTTTGTTGTTTCTTTACGACTACGAGCCATTTTTAAATAATAAATAGAATATTCCGTAGTAGGCAAGCAAAAATTAAAGCCAAACGATATTTTAAATGCCACTACAATTCAAAAATAAAAAGCCAGACGATAATTTTAATTATGAATTTATCCGAAAATATTTCAGTGTACGATGACTTTTGTGAGATAAAGTTTTTGTTACTTTTTGATTATTGGTTTCTTAAAAATAAAGTTTTACTATGTTTTTAAAATATTTCGTGTAGTTTTGTTGAGAATAGATTATAGATCTTATTATTAAATACCCATTCTAAAATATTCATTTTAATTAATGGATGACCAGTATTTCATTTTAAATCGTTAAGTGTACGAACACTTTTGGGAGCCACTGTATATATAATATATATACAGGCACACACATGCATATAATATATATGCATTTAGAGAAATTCAGTTTCCACAGTTGCATCTCTTCCATTAGGTTTTATCAGAAGGGCAGAATGAAGGTGTGGGTGATAAATGTTCGATTGTTGGGCACCTCAACCAATAAAAGTGCTTTCCAAGTCAGAGAAAGGAAGTCATCAGGCCCCTACAAAGTGGGGGAAGAATGTAATGAGTATGTCCACATGTGTATATATATATATATATATAACGCGTAGGTATGCGGCACAAAAATCGACGCTATTTCTACACTCTGAATGGCAACGGCTGTAACTACCAGATGTAAACATCAGCGGGCGTCTGCAATTTGAAACCACGTGTCAACATGAATTTACGCACCGAAATCACGAATGCTCGAAAACGAGCTACACGATCGAGTGAAGGAAGAAAGCGAAGAGGAAATAATTCATTAAGAGAGAGGCGTGAAAGGCTACGGCCACACGTGCATGTGACATTTTTTCCCTCAGCTTGAAAATCTACACAAACCGCGAGAAAAATGGGTCTCGTTCTATCCTCCAGCGACCGCGAGAAAAACGGCTGCGTTTGGCCACCCCTATGTTACAGAAGCTTATCTATATTTTGGTCCTTGTCTTCTCGTTGCGGTTGTGAGGGAAAAATCGCTCGTGTGGCCGTAGCCGAAGAGAGAGCATATATGATCGCGAGGTTACACTTAATCGCCGCCGGCATAGCAACCGATATCCAGTAATAGTTAATTTCTACACTTTTTTCGGTACTTGCTGAATGTTTACTCCAATTTATAAGTGAAGAATTTTTCCCAACAATTTATTATTTGATACGATTAAGTGTAGATATCTGAATTGTGAACAATAGTACATACAGAGAGTGATGTAATCCACGCTATATTTTAGTACTTGCTGAATTTTTACTCCATTTTATAAGTGAAAAAAAACAGTTTCTAATTTGATGTAATTGTAAAGTGTAGATATCTTAATTTTGAAAAATAGTACATACAGAGAGGGATATAATTTATAAAATCATCGGCGCTGGGTTTCTCTGTCTTATCTTTAACTCTTCTGAAGTAATGGAAATTCACAGTTTTTAATCACGATGTTTTAGAATCAGCCTTATAGAGAATAACCTCTTACCAACGTATATTTATGATGACAGGTAATTGTAACATTCCTTACATATGTTACTTTCAGTTGAGTTGTTTTGCAAAAGAAAATATAAAACTAAAAGCGACCATGCTGGTCGCGCAGCGGCTAGTACTTGTGAAATAGACATTGGTGATTAGGGGAAAATGGTTTGGAGTTCGAATCTACTGCAATCATGTTTTTTAAAGGGAAAAATAAATTAAAGAATAAATAAAAGAATAATTGTTAAGGAGTAAAACCCTTAGATCTGGGCAGAGATTATACATACATATATATATATATATATATATATATATATATGTGGGATGCCATCCATACAGCCCCATGCATGCCACGCTCATATGGAGTGCGCCCCTGTAACCCCGTCGAGCGCCACCTAGCGGGCGCCGCGAAGAACTGAAGAGATAGACGATGTTTTGCGTCCGACGAGCGTGCACCTGTCTGTGCCGCGCTACTTGTTTTCCCCCCTTTTAGACGTTAGTTCCCCCTGTAAATAATGTCCCTCTTTAAATAAATGTTACATATGTTAACACTGTTTGTGATTACTCCCCCCAAAACCCCACAGATATATATATATATACCGGGTGGCCATAATTAAACTGACAGTGCTCACAGTGTCCTGTAGCGCGATCTATTTGCGAGAATGACGCCACATTTTGTAGGAAGATTAAACAAGACGGGGGACGAAGGATTCAGCGAAAAAATAAATTAGTTCCAAAAGTCACCGCTAGGGGAATATTTGGAGCTGTGTAATAGAAAATAGAGTGTTAACAAATGCAAATTAATACGGAATAAAATTACCTTTTATTATGCACATTTTCTTATTTAGTTCAAGTGCAATATGGCAACACTTTTAAAAAAGCGTAAAATCTACATAAACACCGATAAAGTCTCGTGATCTGCAATATCACGTACGCTGAGCAGAAGAAGTTCTTTATTCAAATTTCACGTTACATCCATTGGCACAGTGCCAGCTGCTTGGGTTTTAAAAGGCAATGTGTTACGTTTCGAATCAATCGGATTGAAAGTTTATGTGCAATGTCTCCTTCTTTAGTAGAGCGTGCGTTACTGGTCAAATTCTTTTACCTCAACCAGTGCAACGCGTCAGCCGCTCTTCGTGCTTTTAGAACGCACAAAAAAATGCGTAAAGGTAACGGTCCTGTGTCAGTTAATGGGCTAAAAGCAATGGTTGCGACGTTTGAGAAAACAGGTTCTCTGAAGGTTCAGTCAGGCAGAGGACGAAAACCTGTACCACAGGATACAATCGAAGCAGTTGCCACGGCGATTGTCGACAGAGGACCAGACAATATTGCTGCCATCTCTAGCGCTCGTGGATTAGCTCGGAATATGGATATGCCTTACAGTACGGTATGGAAAATCTTACGAAAGATTATCAACTTCTATCCGTACAAGATCAGCCGTGTACAGGAGTTACTGTACACCGACCATGATAAGCGATCGACTTTTGCTCTCACCATTCTTGCCAGAATGAAGGTGGAGGATGCTTGGCCGTGGAAAATCTTATGGGCAGACGAGGCCCACTTTTACCTGCATGGAACTGTGAATACCCAGAACTACCGGATTTGGGATGACAAATCACGAAATGCAGTCACAGAAATTCCCTTACATTCACTAAAGGTAACTGTTTGGTGTGGGTTCACAGCGGAATTTATCGTAGGTCCATTCTATTTTCTATTACACAGCGCCAAATATTCCCCTAGCGGTGACTTTTGGAGCTAATTTATTTTTTCGTGGAATCCTTCGTCCCCCGTCTTGTTTAATCTTCCTACAAAATGTGGTGTCATTCTCGCAAATAGATCGCGCTACAGAACACTGTGAGCACTGTCAGTTTAATTATGGCCACCCGGTATATATATATATATATATATATATATATATACATACATAAATATATGTATGTATGTACATACATACACTGAAGTGCCACTGATTTAGGGATACCTACCTAGTAACGAGTTGGGCCTCCTCTGGCCTTGATAACGACTGCCACACGACAAGGCATAGATTCAACAAGTTTCTGGAAACGTTCCACGGGAATGGCTTGCCAAATATTGGCTAAAGCTGTCCATAATTCAGTAAGGTTCTTTGGTGCTGTGTGATGGCCTTTCACGCCTTGTTCCAAAACATCCCAAAGATGCTCAATAGGATTTAAGTCTGGGCTTCTAGGTGGCCAATTCATGACAGAGAAGTCAGAGGAATGCTCATCCAACCAGCCAGTAGCCAACCGGGACTTGTGAGAGGTACAGTTGTCTTGCTGGAAAACTCCATTACCGTGCGGATAACAGAACAGTATAAACGGATGGAGGTGATCACCCAGCAACTCTACGTACCGAATTGCATCGAGGGAGGTTGGTACACGCACCAAAGATCCCAAACTGTGCCACGAAAAAACACCCCAGACCATGATTGAGCCACCATGCCCTTGTACAGTTCCAGCCAGGCATGCAGGATCCATGGCTTCATGAGCCTGACGCCATATTCTCAGCCTCCCGTCGGCGTTAAGTAGTCTGAATCGAGACTCGTTACTCCATGCTACTCGTTTCCAGTCCTCTACACTCCAGTCTCTGTGCTCTCTTGGCCAGGCAAGACGTGCAGCCCGATGGCGAATATGGTACTCTCGTAGGTCGACGGCTCCCGAAACCCATACGGTGAAGCGAGCGTTACACAGTCCGTTTACTGACTGTACGACTGGCACCGTCAAAAAACTGGGTGGTAATTTGAGCTAATGCTTGGCTTCGCTGGCTACGTACAATACGCCTGAGCCGTCTCTCACCACGCACTGTCAAGGCTAATTGTCCTTTGCAGTTTGCCCGATCGCTAGTTTTTTTTTTTCCACCATCCATTTATTCTTGGTATACTCTTGACACTGCCGACCTTGAAAATCCTAGCTGTCTGACGATTTCGGAAATTGAATGGCCCATGCGTCGCGCACCTACGATTTGTCCGCGATCGAAGGCGTCTAAATCAGGCTGTTTACCCATACTGGCAATTCCAACGACTAATTCAGAACAACCACATTTCGCGCTATATATGCAGTTACCACAGCACCCTCACTTGCGCATATATGATGCGCAGCGCTACACAATTTGCATAGGCTTTGCTATCCCTAATTCAGTGTATATTATCTATATACTATATACAGTGGCTCCGAAAAGTGTTCGTACACTTACGATTTTCAATGAAATAGGGGGTCTATCCATTAATTAAATTGAATATTTCATAATGGGTATTTAATAAGATCTATAATCTGTTCTTAACAAAACTATAGGAAATATTTTGAAAACATAGTAAAACTTTATTTTTAAGAAACCGGTAATCAAAAAGTAACAAAAACTGTATCCCACAAAAGTTATCGTACACTTGTAAAAAATCTCTACATATTAGTAAATATTCTAATTTTTCGCTAAATTAATATTTAGTAGGACATCCTTTAGCATCCACAACAGCTTTTAAACGTCTGGGAATAGATTGCACTAGTTCTTTTGCAATTTCTGCATTAATGTTCATCCATTGTTCCATCATAATAGTTTTTAGTTCGCTATTCGTGTGAATGTCGTGTTTTCGTACTCGAACCTCCAGTTCTCTGCAAATATGTTCTATTGCGTTTAAATCTGACGACTGAGGTGGTGTTTTCAAAACTTGTTGACAATTATATTATAGAGACACCAGAGGCGAACTGTGAGAGCCGTGTGCTTAGGATCGTTATCTTGATAAAAAAAACAAAGACCCCTATTTCATTGAAAATCGTGTGTGTACGAACACTTTTGGGAGCCACTGTATAAAAGAGTTCCGTGACCGACTGACAGAAAACGCAAAGACCAAACCGCTGGACCTAAAGGGCTGAAATTTTGCATGGTGGATCTTCTTATAGTGCAGGGTTGCACCAAGAAAGATTTTTGAAAAATTCTTCTTAGGTTTTTTAAAATTAAATTTTTAAGGTGTTTTTGTAACTTTTTTAAGTTTGCAGTAAAAATAATAATATGAGGGTTAAAAAATTGATATCGCTAGAAAGACCACGAAATTTCCTTTAAAATGAAACCTTTTTCGAATCTTTACCTCCATTTTCTGATTTTTGGTGAATTTTTAAAATTCAATTTATTTCATGCTGATCACGTGGTTTCTTTTCTTTTTGCGATACTTTAAATTAATTTTGCGTCACGCGTGCATAACGAAATAAGTTGACAAAAAAAAATGTATATTAAAATACAGTTAAAGATAAAATTTAACCATTAGTCTAATTGAAGTGGAAGATTTTTAAGAACTTAATTGGAATTAGTGGCAACCATCCAGGAACTAATAGATCACATTTATCCAGGCAGAATAAGCCTATTGAATGGTTTTGAGAAAGGGACTCCAAAAAACGATCAAGTTGCTAAAGTCATTTGACGGGGATCTACAAGTCGATAGACACTGTCTGTAATTCAGATGATGCCGTTAACCCTCTTAAACCACCGGGTCTTTGCGGATGGGCACACCCGCAATGCTCCTTCGGAATTTAAAACCACCGAAATTGTGTAATGGCACTAGACTACAAGTCAAATTGAATCGAAGCCATCATTTTAACCTGGAGAAAAAGTGTTCGTGCCACGCATTTCTCTAATGCCCAATGATCTCCCCTTTCAATTTAAGAGAGTGCAATTTCCTCTCAAAGTATGCTTTGCCATGATGGTAAATACGTCTTAAAGCCAAACTTTAAAATATGCTGGCGTATTAAGAGAAAATTTTGTCTACCACGGTCAGTTTTACGTAGCTTGCTCACGCGTAAGTTCGCGGACGAGCCTGGTAATATCAGTTCCGCCCAATGAAGAAACAAAAAATATTGTTTATAAGGAAATCGTACTCTTTATAAGTTAATTGTACTCTGTAATAGAGAAAAAAAAAAGCTTTTGATTCCACTCTTTTATTCATTTTGGAAATGTGAATCACCTAATGAAATGATACGAGTTTCAAACACAGTATACTCCATGTCTCCCCCCCCCCCCGAATCATTTCCCTTAAATATCGTTGGTGTTTCTTATGAATGGATCAGAGAACAGAATCAAAAATGTTGGGCAGAGTACAATTTAAAAAAAAAAAAAAATCAACATTTTCACCACAGGTTAACATGGAGAAGATTGAAGTATGTATGTATATAGATATATATGTATAACATATATATATATATATATATACACAAATGAATTTATATACATCAGGAATCTTGATTGATTGTTCTCTTAACAATCGTGTTCCCATATATATTGTTTATTTCATCCAGTCCCGATGAGGATATTCATTTTATGTTCCCGCATTTATTGTTTATTGCAATAGGTCCCTTTAAAAACAATAGAGGTTGCATTGTAAATATATATATCTAAAAAATCTTTCAATCTGAGTCGACAATCCTTGGAAACATTTTCTCCACTGGTTAATATTTAGCTATATGGATGCGTCAATCAATGTAGCTTATTATAGGCTACAGGCTTGTGGTGACTCCATGTACACAGTGGCGTACGCAAGGGGGGGTTGATGGGGGTTATAACCCCCCCCCATTGGTTCTGATTACATATATTATTTAATTAGGTTTACGCTTTGCACTGATTGCTCAAAACTACTCTTTCATAGTAATAGTCCAGTCCAATTAGCTCGAAATGGCGGCGAATCATGCATTAAGGGGGCGCTGGACTGAGCCTCCGATGTTTCGAAGCCAATGTTAAGTCAATGGGGAAGTTCTTAACAAATTGCAAATTCGCATTTAAATATTTTGAGAAAATTTTTTCTGCATAAGATACCTGACGACTTAACAATTCGTGTTTGTTTATCAATTTTTGGTTTTCTCTTAAAATTTAATTTTAAATGACTCTCGAATTTCTGAACTGAAAAAATAAGAGGTACTTTTGCTTTAAACTCTTTATAAGTACTCGAGATCAAATAATAATACAATATGAAATAATACGCGGGATTCCTGAATCTTTTGACTTTTCAAAGATACTTTTTTCTTAATTTTACGCAAATTAGGGTAAGAGTAATTTGTCAGTAAAAATGGGGAAATTTTGTAAAAATCGGAACATGAAGGGGTTGAGATTTTTTCAGGAATGTGTGGGGGTTGGTTCCCTGAGAAACGCCTAATAAAGTCCCCTCGATTTCAGGCGCCGCGGGGTAGGGGGTGGGGTGGAGGTCCAAAGGTCACTTTTTTCAGTTTTCGGCGTTTATCTCGAAAACGATGCGTCGCATGGAAAATTGTCAAGCCCTAAAATTAAAGCTTATAAAATTCCCTTCCAAATGGTATATCCATGTTTGTACCCAAGTGTTACCGT
This sequence comes from Dolomedes plantarius, assembly GCA_907164885.2. NCBI lineage: Eukaryota > Metazoa > Arthropoda > Arachnida > Araneae > Dolomedidae > Dolomedes > Dolomedes plantarius. The sequence continues at coordinate 259,022,052 of OU015490.1, forward strand.
TTTCGAGATATGAGCCGTTGAATATGAAAAAATTTCAAAAAAAGTTGTAGCTGTTCAGGTATCTCGTCAAACTTCCTCTAACTCTTTCCCTATCCATTTCTCAGAAAACTCGTGATAGAGAAAGTTGTATAGCGAAAGATTTCCTTCAAAATGTATATAGTTATGCTAATTTATCTTCACCAGGTAAATAGTTAGAGCGTTTTGAAGTTTAGGGGTACTTTTCAACATTTTGCTAGTAAAATGCTCGTCACTCAAGTTTCGTTTCCAAGGTCAGAAACTCTTTTAATCACTTTGTATGCTGTTTAATTAGATACGTATAGTATTCATAACCCATATAAATAATAAATTATGTATACCTGTACGTATAATGTATATCTCATAATATACAGAAGAACACTTGTAGTACAAAGGAGAAAGTAAGAAAACAAACCAAAATGTATAAAAGTTGTTCATATAATCAAAAAATGGTTATCAAAAGTAGGTTAAAACAACAGTTACTTACATTAAATATATTATATACAATTTATTTCATCAACTGCTTTCCTATATATTAAAAGCCGCCAATCTGATACTTCGGAAAATGTTTCAAACAAGTCAAAGTCTTCACTATCATTTTAGCTTCTGTAGAATGTCTGAATTTTCACTAACTGATTTCCCACAAAGGTGGCGTCCCACTATAATGCTACGATCAAAGTCACTAAGCTCCTTTGACTTACTCATCGTCTCACAAACGCATAAATATGACCTGACAAACCACTACCAATACATTTATACCTTTCGGTTACGCATCAAATTACGCCACCTGCTAGATCCACTTCTTTAGGGGGGTGTCCGGATACTTTTGGCCAGATAGTGTATAACGTATTATTGAATATTAAGGAATTATATAAATTATTAAATTTAGTTAATGGGGTCAGTACGAGCAAAGAAAAATGAAAGGTAGCTGTGGTGATTGAGATCATGCGTGCTTTGGCCGGGCCTGGAACATGAGCAGGATCATTCGTTCCTCAGCTTCAGCAATGTCTCCTGGTGAAGATTTGGAATCATAAAACACTTTGGCGATGTTTGCTGTTTCATTGGCATACCACTGGATACATTGTACTATTGCTGCTTTCCTTTTACCATAAATCGCTGACGTAGTGTCACATCCTGAGAAACTATGGATGAAGAGAATGTACTGGCTGAATGATAAGACCTGAAGATGTTGGGAAGAGTAGAGCCTGTCTTCTGTGTTGCCCCGTCCGGCCTTCATGAAAAACACATTCGTATCTCGTGGGGTGAGTGCCACAAGTAAGACGAGCAGGTCTTACCTATCTACTATCACCGCAGTTGAAGGAGAGGTGTTTTGCCACCCACCTCTGACAATACTGCAGTCAGCGTCTCCTTTGGCTGTAGTAGACTGTATATTTCTTGCACCCAAGGCCTGAACTAACATAGTAATGAGCTTGGTTTTGTTCCTTTCATTGGAAAGGAAGTTTTCCCGATGAACAGTAGCCACCATGTTCTTATTGAAGTCAATATCCACTGATGTTTTACTTGATGCTCTCCGATGTTGTTAGTCTCTTTCCGTGGAGTTCGTGTCTTCATAAACATCAAAAACCACAGCTGAACTGCTGCCGTAATGGTTGATTATGTAAGATACATATTGATCGCAGATGGAGGCGAAGGTGGTGTTGGTGTTCCACTTTACTCTATGAAGCAGGAAGCCGCCATCGATTACTATGAAACTGTTCTTCACATTGATCAGTTGATTACATTTTGGAAAAGCATCAGACAGTGCTGACTTTTTGATTTTTCTCATTATCCCCTCGGCGAATAGAGACATAGGGTATGGGGCTAACTCGTACGTTAGCAACTCCTCTACATCCCCTTCTTTCTTCCTGGTGATCAGAGTTCTTTGAAATAGCATCAGAGGCTCTACCACCAATACCTCATCATTAACTTTCATCATATTGCTCATCGCAGCTAAAGGAACGACTGAGTCCTTCTTGGATTGTTTCACTTCTGAGAAATTCCTTCCAACAAAAGTGTTCATTGTGCGGGTTCCAATTTCCAAGGCCTGGTAGCAGTTGACGTTACTTCTTCCAATTACTCCCGTTGAAAGTGACATCAAACAATTACGTTTAACAAAAGGCGGGTGATCAGCCAACCATTGAGCAAGCTTCCTTCTGTCTAGATCATCTCTGGGTATGCGTGATGCTCGAAACTCAACATGTTGTTCTTCTCTTGCAGTATGGACGCCACAAAACATCTCAAGTGAACTACATATTGCCGTAGCTGTGCGTGCTCCCCCAACCCATTTCGCCAACACGGAATCACTAAAGCCTCGCCCACGTGTTAATTCTCCTTCACTCTTCATGTCACACATGATTGTCACCTCAATTGCCATGTCAGACCACACACCAGCCATTGGTGTTCCAGTTCTGTTGACAGTGAAGTATCCACGATCTATAAAATCCTGTTTAAGTTGAAGGTGGTGAGTTGTTAGTCCCAGCATGTGTTGTACATATAGGTGAGTACACTTTGCATAGTGAAAATGCCCGAAAGCATGGAAGTAAGGTAGCATCAGTTGGACGCATATCATATGATCTTCCCAGTTGCGCTGTGCTGCAATGAATTTTTTCATCAACACCACCATTTAAAAGTACTGGACCCACAAAGCTGCTGTTGGCCCATTACCTTTGAGACGTGACAATTCGTTGCTCAATTTCCACTGAATGCTGGCAAGGGAGGTATTTGTGGAAATGTGTTGTGGAGTAATTTCTACTGAGGTCTGAAGTAACTGAACTACTACTTCTTTTTCATACGGTGTGATATCTAAATTTTCCAAAATGATCTGAGCTTAAAGTGACACTTTTATACATTTTGGTTCGTTTTCTTACTTCCTCCTTTGTACTACAAGTGTTCTGTATATTATGAGATATACATTATACGTACTGGTATACATAATTTATTATTTATATGGGTTATGAATACTATACGTATCTAATTAAACAGCATACAAAGTGATTAAGAGAATTTCGGACCTTGCAAACGAAACTTGAGTGACGAGCATTTTACTAGCAAAATGTTGAAAAGTACCCCTAAACTTCAAAACGCTCTATTTTCCTGGTGAAGATAAATTAGCATAACTATATACATTTTTGAAGGAAATCTTTCGCTATACAACTTTCTCTATCACGAGTTTTCTGAGAAATGGAAGGGGAAAGAGAAGAGGAAGTTTGAAGAGATACCTGAACCACTACCATTTATTTTGAAAATTTTTCATATTCAACGGCTCATATCTCGAAAACGGTAACACTTGGGTACAAACATGGATATACCATTTGGAAGGGAATTTTATAAGCTTTAATTTTTGAGTTTGACAATTTTCTGTGCGACATCCTGTTTTCGAGATAAACGCCGAAAACTGAATAAAGTGACCTTTGGACCTGCTGGATGAACGTAGAAAGGGCAAAGGAATAAAAATCACATATGCATGCAGCGCACTTTTATTTTCTTCACTAAAAATACTTCCCACATCCCATACATTTTATATCCAAAGAGTCACACTCTTACCTGTCTGGAATCCTCAACCACGATGATTGCTGCCAATAGAACCATTCAATTTTACCTTTAAAGTATCTTGCCTCATGGAAGTCATCAAAATACTGATGTGATGAAAAAGGTATAGCAATACATACCACATCTCCACAGCGCCATCAACAATGCATTCGAACCCTATTGACGTCATACTTACTTGTATGCTCCGAATGATAAACGTACAAATCCTAGTCTCAAAAGTGATCAATGTATCCTCATCACCCCTTCAATAAATGTCCAAACTCCACTAAACTAATACTACAAAATCCCAGACAAATTCAACTGTGACAAAACTGTTATAAAACATAATCCTAGCTCGACGTTTTGAAGGTGTATTGCCTCATGGACTAGAATTCAGATCGTAGGACTAAGCAACAAGAACAACATGAAATATAATATATCAACCATGTATTCAGATGCACATGTTTCAACATATATTGGGAAGGGTTCTACAGCCTCTGCTACTTGTTGCTGTTGGTGACACATTTCAAAATGGTGTCTTTTGAAAGTTTACAACATCTTTTTAATCAAATATTAACAAAATAACAATGCCAGAAGTGCTCCATATGCAAAAAATAGCACATTAATAGAATGTTAACAATTTATGAAAACAGCAAATGATTATCTTTTCAGTTCATATTAGACACCAACAACTCTTATTAAAAGGTATTTACAAAATCAATAAAAAGCAATTTCAGAGATATAAAAAATAAAAGTAACACTTTCATATATAAACAAAATAACAAAAATCAATTTCTTTTTCAACCACAACAAAAGCTTTTTAACCCTTCGGTGAGAACATGACCTTTTTCCTGCGTAGTGGGAACATCTGCCTGGAAGGCATATATAGATGGAATCTCTCTTTCCCAGGTATTCCTAACTAGAAATTCAGAGGGTATTTGTGGTTTATTACATTTCAAGGTAGCCACAATCGTCAAGTCACTTCTCCTTAATTCTAGACCAGCTTCTATTGAACAGAACCAATTACACTGTACAACATGAAAAATGTCCTTCAGATGAAAATGTGTGTTTCTTGTACACTTTTAGCGGAAAATAATGAATCTGTAATTATTTCTTGTTTACCACCCACCATTTTCCCCAAAATCCACATTTTAGCAATGGAAATCTATATTATTTTGTGTAGCGGTGCTTACCGCTACACAAAATAAATTTATTTACAGGGCGACAAAACCATTTTGCAGAGAAAGAAGATATCGTATATTGCTGTGATGTGAATGGTCTATTTCAGACATTCGGACGTGAACATAATCCAGCAGAGTTGGGCCTGTTTATTAACTCATCCAAATGTAGTCTCAAAGCAGTGCTCTTCCATATAGGCAATGTTTGTCCGTCTGTTCCTGTAGCATATTCTACAAATACAAAGGAAATTTACGAAGTTATGAGTGCTGTACTGAAGTTAATTGAGTACACTACATTCAAATGGCACATTTGTGGAGATTTGAAAATCACTGGGTTATTAACGGGCATGCAACAGGGATATACTGAATTCTGCTGCTTTCTCTGCGAATGGGACAGCCGTGACAGAAAAAATCCTTACATCCGTAAACAATGGCCTCCAAGAAAAAACTTCATTCTTGGCACCAAAAACATATCACATGAACCACTTGTGAACCCATGTGTCTTTCATCCACTATTGCACATTAAACTCTGTTTGATGAAAATATTTGTAAAAGCTCTGGACAGAGAAGGAGTGGCTTTCTTACATCTCAGGAACAAATTCAAAAATTTAAGTGAGGCAAAGGAAAAAGAAGGGGTTTTTATTCGCCTACAAATTAAAGCAGTCTTTCATGATGAGTTTGAAAATAAAAAGTCACAAGCAGAAAAAGAAGCCTGGCTGGCATTCAAATCAGTGTGCTCGCGTTTCCTTGGAAATGAGAAAGCTGAAAACTATGAACATCTCGTTGTTAACACGGTGAAATGCTTTTGTGTTATTGGTTGCAATATGTCTTTAAAACTACACTTTTTGGACTACCATCTGGACTTCTTTCCTTAAAACCTTGGTGTAATTAGTGATGAGTATGGGGAAAGGTTTCACCAAGATATCACTGTTTGAAAAGCGTTTCAGTGGGCAATGGAATAGAAATATGCTAGCTGAATATTGCTGGTCTGTTATCAGGGACACACCAACAGATGTCTACAAGAGGAAACGCCCCCCCCCCCCCCAAAAAAAAAAAAAAAATCATTTTAGTGTTAGTATTTTTTATAATCAAGCCTCTGTTATATTTCTCTGTCACCAATTTGTATAAATATGAGAAGTGGGTCTCCTTCAAAAACAGTACATGGACCATTTTGGTTTTGATATATGAATCAAGCACCTTTTGTTTATACAGAATCACATAGTTTCATCTGAAGGACAGAAAAAAAAGTTTAAATTTGTTATACAGTGTTATCATAGGTTATATTACAGTCTGTCTTGTAGAGGCATTTAGTTAGTCGAACGAGTGACTGGGTTGGGATATTTAATTTTTTGCTCTGATTAATCTAATTTTTACCTGAACCATAGAAGGCTGGCATCACAAATCACACTGAACACGAGACGTTGACTGAGGCATGTGCAGACTCACAGTACCCAAGGTTGAAGGATGGGGGGGGGGGGGGGGGGCAGTGTTGAATAAAGAAACTACAGCTGCCTGAGAGGCAGATGTTCCAACCAAAGTGTTAAAAAATAAAATAAGTAAACAAATGGGAAGAATTTAAAAAAACAAATACGAATAATGATGGTTTCAAGTTATTTTTTTAGACTCTTCCCCTTTCACCTTTATGGCAAAATCAGACTATTAAACAAAACTGAGGTAACAGTATTGCCAAAGTGCAATGGAGGCCTCCATGTGAGTGCCAGTAAACATGGCCAATTCAGGCTATGAAGTTTGTACAGCAAGTAGTAAGTTTGTTTTACTGCCTGATTTTGGTACTGCCTGGTTCAATTGTACTTGCATTCAAACTTGCAATAGTTGGCTTTTCCACAACATGAAACGAAGAACCGGGAAAATTAACAGTGCATAAAATTCCCATTCTAGCAAACTCAGCAATATGCCAAGCTTTTGGCACAAAACGTGACTTGGCGAGATCATGGAACTGAATGATTCAGTTTCACCCAATACTTTACTGCTAAAGTTAATTTAAATTAAATTAAACAAGTTACATAAATAGTGGTTCTAATATATTCCATAAGCACAGGTATTTGGCAGGTTTAAAATAAAACTTGAGAAGTTTGTCGATAACCTTAGCACTAAAACAAGGTTCAAAATAGGTTCACTCTAAAAGCTTCACCTCTTTCTAAGTAAAGTTATAATTCAAAAATTTTTTCATGTAATTCAGTGCTTTTAGACCTCTTTTCAATTGGCCTAAGCACATGCCTATATTTGTTTAATGGTGGTTAACGTAGCCCTGAATATATCTATCTATATGCTAATCATTATCTATGAAAACAAAGTTAAATTATTTTCCTTCATAAAAAAAGGAGGGGGGGGGGGGGGAGGTCCTAAATTTATAAAATGGATCATATTCTTGGAATATATATATATTTAAAATCTACAGACTGAGCATCAAATGAGTATTTAGAAGTGAAGCTCCATGAAGAAAATTTAAATATACATTCTTATGTACAAAGTAAGCATGATCTAGTTAAAACAAGTTATCTCACATAATATTAGAAAAACTGCTAATAACTAGTGATTATCCACCATTAAATTTAGTAAATTTTATCAAACATTATTATTAAGATGCAAAATATTTAATCCCATACCATCTCTTTTATTCCTTAACCACTGAATAAACAAAACGACATTAGAGCAAACAAAGGTCAGAATTAGTACTGGAGACATATCTACAGAATTGATAACTTACCACATGAAATAGGTTCAGACACTTTCTAGAACAGGATTAAAACAAGGTGGAACTTACCAGAACATCAAACTTTAAATTCGACACATGACCCATAAAATTTATGAACATTACCAGGGTTCGTACTCATTTTCAGAAATCAAAAATAAGGAGTTCTTAAGAACTCCTAATTTTTGATTAAGAGTGACAATTAAATATTTTATTAACAGTGCTAATTAAAGAAATAAAAGGAATATAAGAAAATACTCGCTTTTCGCACTCCATTCCTCTTCCGCGAACTATAATTCAATGTTTAAGTTAAAAAGATAAAAGATAATATTGACTTTTCTCATCACATATTTACAAACTCCATTTCTACTTTTGGTTTAATAAATAGTGTTATTACTTTCATGCCTGAATCCTTACACCCGGAAATTTCATTTAATAAATAAATTTAGTAAATCTTTAATGTTGAAATTTCATTTTCATCTACATTTCTGTCTACTTCTTACATATACACAAATAGAGTTCTTTTCTTAATAATGCAGTGATTGCATCTGCAAGGTTATGTAGAAAAGTTATGTAGATGTCCCAGAGATCCAACCCCAGTCTCTGCAATGATACAAGACTTGCTGAGAGGTTGGCAACAGGTCCATAGAATGGGAGAGTACCAAAATTTCTTTTATTCCAACTTGAGAATGACTATATTTTAAGGACCGGAAAGTAAGCAAAAAAAAAAAAGTACCGCTTGAATATAAAAGATACACACTTTTTAAGGATCCTTAAAACAGAAATTGAAAATACAGAGTTCTTAAGGGCACTTAAGTATATACGAACCCTGATTATGCTTGAAATACTACCAAAGAAAATAAACTTACCAGATATAAGCCATAATTCCTTTTGGGAACAATCACTTAAAATTTGAATTTCAGCAAAGTCCAGAGATAAAATATTACATATATACATCATAAAAAAATTAAATGTGATGGCCAACTGGTAAAACTATAACAAGTTAAAAACCATTTAACGTTGATAACCACAAAATATCCATCTTTTCTCCCCACAGGTTCCCTTTCCAGTCACACATTTCTGAAAGACAGAAGGGTGATTTGTTAAAATATCTTCCACTTCTTGTTCCCCAACATCAAATCCCATGCATTTCAAATGTGATGTAATAACTGCTATGGACTGGCCAACATCACGATGAACATAAAGGAATGGCGAAATGACTGCTATTAAACGTGCTTGCTTATGAATTCCAAAATTAGAAGCATTTACATTAGGTGTTTGCTCCTCATTAGAAGCAGCTAACTGAGATCTAAGTCTTTTTTTTTCTTCCTGAATGGCTGCTAACTGAGCACAAATTTTTTTTTTTTCATCAAGTAATTTTTCCTTTTCTTCTTGCAGCTTTCCTTGTTCAGGCGACATATAAAAATTTTCTTCTTTTAAATGCCTATAGTTTAAAATATATTTAGGAACATTCCTCTTATCGCGGAACGTAAGCTCTTCCATAAGATTTTCCTGGCATTTTTCAATAACTTCTTTTGTCTTCTTGATGTCATTCCTTTGAACTTTGGTGAAGAGATTCTGCACCTTTTGTTCTTGGGCTAAATTAAAAATTGTCTTGATTGTCTCGAACAGTACGAGAGAATTTTGAATATGTTGTATTAAGTGGGATTCACCATTGCTTATTTTTTCTTTATAATCTTCTTTCTTCTGCTCCAAATAATTCACATGTACATAAACACTTTGAATCAGACTATAGAAATCACTAGCATTTTGCTTCGTGCATTCTCCTTTTTCTAGCCATGTTTTCAAAGTCAATAAAGCTTCGTTGAATGTACTTTCATCGCGCAGGTTTTCAGCCACAAGCAAAGCTTCACTGTGAGAGTAATAAGTCTTTAATTTTCTCTTCCTATTTTCCAATCTCGTAGAGTCATTCGTCAAAGCCTCGGTTGGCCTACTCGGTTGATAGTTAAAATCCACACACGAATTATCATCAGTTTCCCGAGGGTTCTCGCTAAAAGACGAATTATCAGAAGATTCTGCTTTTATTTCTTCAAACATTTTAAAAATAATTCAAATGAGTTAAAGGTGTTAAAATGCAATTTCGCAGTTTTCAGCATCTGAAACATGCATCGCAATTTTCTTACAAACAAATTCAAAACTGGATCTCAAACTAGGATCGTCGCCGATTCAACCCAATGAGCATAACGAACGAGTGACAACAAACGCCTTCGCCTGTGTTGCCAAACTTCAATTAGATGACGGAAAAATAACAAGCATAGGATGCAACATGACGCATGCGCAGTTTTATTCCTCAACACTTCATAATATATTTAGAAAAGACAAGTGTAGCGAACTTTTAAGGGCCTGTACACAGGAGACCATTGCGTTGCATTAAGGAAAAGATGACGTAGAGACGAAAATAAACCAATCAAAGGCGTTAAAAGTTTCATTGCTAATCGTTTGGAGGCATATGATTGGTTTATTTTCGTCTCCTTAACGCAACGCATCGGACTCCTATGTGAACAGACCCTAAGTCTTGTTATAATTTCAGCTACTTTTTATTTTCTTACTATATTTATATTAATTTATATCTCCGTTTTTAAATTTTTTTTCCAGTTGATGTGTACTGTTTGTTAAATGAAAATCCACTAGTTAAGATTTTTGAGTAAGATGACCCGTTTACCATTTTACTTCCCAATAGATTCAAGTTCATAAATATGTTTTGGAGGAATTTGTGGGGAAATTTCAATAAAGTGTTAAAGAGATTGACAGATTAGTAGAGATCTTTTTCCCTACCCAAATTATCATTTGAGTTATTTCGTTTCATGTTTATGGCATTGACTCATATGACGCGCGACCTATCATCTGTTGTGGCAATGAGACTTGTAACGAGAAGCGGGTCGCACTTTGTGCGTTTAAAAATGTGTTTCCGACCCCAAATAAATTTTGTTTTCAATGTATATTGATGTAGCGGTGTAGTGATGACCGCCAAAATATTGTTTTGAGGTCTAGTTCTTACTTTTCGGCTTAGGAAAACATGGATAATGCGGCCAACAACAGTAAGCACAAACCTCGCGTTTCCTATTCAGAAAATAGTTCTTCCAGAGACGGTACAACCAATAATGAAAACCAGTGGCATGAAAATCATCGGGAACATCGACGTGAACACGGTAAGAACCGCGAAAGAGGACGAGATCAATGGGTCCGTGACAAATCTTTCCAGGGTAAGCGAGATAATTCGCGAGATGAAGAAAGTCAAGAAATATTTAAGGAGGAACCACCAACACTGACTCCTAATCCACCTGCATCCTATCCAACGTATAATTATCCAGCCGGTGACCGATCGTACATGGAAAATAACCACCATGCATTGTCAATGATGTCTTATAATATGATGGCTGCAGCAGCTATGAATAACTCACAGTGGAGAGTTAATACTATGGACAGTGTGCCTATGGCACAGAATAATATGCCCAGTACATCTACGATGCCAACAAGCATGGAAATGGTTCAAGCTTCTGGTTCAAATATTAATCCTTTTAACTTCATGGGAATGCCTGGAGAATTTAGTATGATAGGAATGAATAACTATGGAATAGTCAGTCAGTTTGGAATGGTAGGTGGACAAGAAAACATGATGGTGTCACAAGTTAAAGAGGTAGTGCATTTTTCCAAAGGGGTGCTTCTCCCTCCAAATCCCAATGCACCTCCCCCATCAACGCGCGGAAAACCAAACGGTTGCAGAACTATATTTGTTGGAGGCTTGCCTGAAAATATATCGGAGGATATAATCAAAGAAATATTTGAAAAGTCAGGTGAAATAGATAGCGTCCGATTGAGTACAAAAAAATTCTGTCACATAAGATTTAAAGAAGCTGCTAGTGTTGAAAGAGCATTGTACTATTCGGGATACAAATTGAAAATTGAAAATGCTGATGATCCCCCATTTATAGGAAGACTCCATGTTGATTATGCAGTAGCTAGAGATGATCAGCATGATTTTGAATGTTATCAAAGAAGGATGAATCGGATTGCACGTCATCAGGAGCGTGATTATTTTAGATCGAACACTCCCCCTATTACACATTACACTGAACATGAAGCAGCACTCATGGCTGAGAAATTGAGAAATGAGGAACTGTTTTTGCAAGCTGCTTATGTTTTAATCAACTGGTTAGAAAGAGGTGAGTGCACAAAGCGGAATGCTGGGACATTTTATTCAATGATTCAAAGTACTAATAGTCATGTGAGACGACTGATAACTGAGAAAGGAAAATATGAAGAGCAACTGAATGATGCCAAAGAGAAGTTAAAAAGACAAATGGAGGGGATAACTCATCAGTTTTATGAAATTGAAAAAGTCTTTAAGGCTGCCTGCTTACAGAAAGTCTGGGACCATTTTACGAAAGCTCAGCGAAAAAATATTGAGTTGTGGAAAAAACAAACTGAAGAAATAAAAAATGCGCATCTAGAGGAAGTTATAAATGAGCGTGAAGATGAAGAAATGGACCTCAGTGACGATGAGGGTGGCAACACAGCACAGGGTGGTCCGGAGGCACTGAAAAATCAGTATGAAGACGAGATTGCTAAATTACATGAGGAAAATGACTCACTTCGTTGTCAGCTAGAAGTTGCCCAACATGAAATTATCGTATTACAGGCTGAAACTGAAGAGCAGTTGAACCGGAAAGAACAGAAAATATCATCTTTATGTGCTGCGATTCAAAATACTAAGAAACGTTGTAAAGAAGAAGCTCTTTTGCAAGATTTCCGGACATTGAAAGCCAGAAGGACTGATGAGAATCAAGTTGATTTGAAGGATTTTGAGTTTGATGAAAATAATTATCCTGGAGTGTCTGTATCTAGTTCAGCAGATGTTAGTATCAGTGAAAGTGATGCTCGCCTTATTGGACTGGTGTCAACATTCCTCCACATACACCCTTTCGGTGCAAGTATAGATTATATTTGTTCCTTTCTCCAGCAAATTAATCCAAGTATTCAAGCAAGAGATGTTGAGAGTGTTATGAAAAGATATCAGACAGTGTTTAGGGAAGACTCAACTGGTATTGGTGCTAGCTTAGGCAAAAAGTGGCGTTTCTTAGGTTTCGAATCCTAAAACTATTCCATGCTGATTTATTTTGGTATTCTGTACTTCCTATTTAGTTTGACATTCAAAATAATTTTTACCATTCGAATTGTGAAATATGTTTTGTACTCTTTGAACTGACAAATTGCTTTTGTCATTAGAACAGTGAACAACTATGGATTGAATAGCACATGAAATGAAGAAGTCATTGCATTTCATTCAAACAGGTATGTGATTTATTTGTTCAATTCAGTTACTTATAAATTAATTAACCGGAAGATAATGAATTTATGCAAGATGTTCAGAATCTTTCTATATGAGGTGAGTTTCTTCCTTTGAGAAAGGTCTTAGCAAGTGAAAATTATTTGGTATTTGACGATTTACTAGCATCTAAACGTTTAAAAATTTGGTAAGTTTCATGTATTTATGATTTAATTCAAAAGTAAAATGACTCAATCCCCTTGACTAACTGTGAATGATACTGGTAAATTATATATTTATACAAATTTACTGATCTTTGAAGTTTTATGGTGTCAGAATTGATATGTTTGTTATTCACAATCTGTAGAGCAGTGGTTTTCAACTTGTACCCGTACCCCTTGAGGTACATGCTGCACTGGATTATTCAGGGGTATGCAGAAAAGCCAGCTTCTTATAATTAAGTATATATATACATAAATGTATATTCATATATATATATTTATATTATACATATGTGTATATTATATTTATTATATACATATAAAACTGGATCAAGGATCTGTGACAATGGTCTGGATGTGTTTCCAGAGAGTTAATTTTTTATTCCACTGGTGAGTACTTTAAATATTTTTATCGGTTGCTTAAAAAAAAAAAAAAAAATATTCCTGTAATATTTTTTGTTATTTTTCTCTCACAAGACTTTAATTAAAATGACTTAAATACACTTTAATTAGCATAATCTGTTATCTTGGGGTACAATGAGTGAAAAAATGTTACCAAGGGGTATAAGTTTAGAGAAAGGTTGAGAAATGCTGTTGTAGAACTTAAGAGTGTTTTGTAAGTAAGTAATTTTTTCCAGTGTAGAACATCTGTACAGTAAACTGATATGGGACGAATGATTCAATCCTTTAGAATGAAAACTGTACTCTTTTTGGCTGGACTGTTTTATCCTGTAAGTTTGGCTATAAATATTTCAGTTTGGTAACCCCCTGTTTAATGGTAATTCACCTTGTGATTAAGGGATGTTTGTTTTCAAACTAGATGTAGATTTTTATTTTTTTTAATTTTCAGGAAAACCTCATTTTTGAACACTTATTTAAAGGTTAATGTGTGACCAGGGCTTCCAAACCTGGATGTTCCAATGATCGTATGTGTTTATGGTTTTCTTTTTCAGTATTATCTCATCTGGGTTTTTCTCCTGTAAGTCAAAATATACCAAAAATTGCTATTAATTTCTCATTATAAGCATAATGTTATTATGTATTTTCTAAGTTTGGCTGCTGCCACTTTTTATTAGTTTTTCTAAATGTATTTAGAAAAAAAGGGTTTTCTAAATGAGTTTGGAAACTAATTGGCTTGAAATATTTTTGTAAAAGGAATGTTTAAAACTAAATTTTTCTAATTCCTTAATTAAAAGTTTCAGATAATTTCTCAAAAATACTCAATTAAAATTTCTTAATTTGAAGAATTCTTCAACTGTTTGATTTAAATATAATTTATTTTAGTTTTTGCTTTCATAGAGATTTAGGACACTGAAAGAAATGCATAGATTAATGAATCAACACAAGTTATTTTTAATATTTAAATTTTTTTAATGTTATTAAACACCTTATAAACATTTATTTAAAATGATTAGATGTTCAACTAAAAAAATTAAGTCCCCTTAAATGTTTAGAATTGAAAATTATATTTAAGAGTATTTTCAAACATGACCTAAAAGCTTAAAACTTAAGGTTCTTTTTTTTTTTTTTAAACTCCATTGTTTTCAGACTTTGGCAAGTTAAAAGTTTGAAATAATATTTAAGTCTCTGTAAAGGCACCCTAATGTGTCTTACTGTATTTTACATATAATTATGAGCGAGTTATCAATGAAATTTATTTATAACAAAGTATGAAACAATATGATGTAACAAAACATGACAAAGTTTTAAAAATTCAAACTGTTGTTAAAGATTTTTATAATCTTTTCTTTGAATATGAAGTATTCAAAAATTGGTACAGATAGTATACGCAACGAATGCCAAGGGGCAATTTTTTGCCAAATCTGATGGTTGTTTGGCGGTTTTTATATTCTGGCAGGGAGGATTTTAAGATCGGATTGAATTTTTTTGTGATAAGCTTTGTTTTACTGACCGCTACAGCCAGCGGAAGCTTTTTTTTTTTACTGTACAACAGTCAGCGGTATGTAGCGAAGCCTGCAGCTGGGGATTTTCTGTAATGTTTTTGGACGGATATGTAGCGGAGTGAAGCAAGGGTATCTGAGCAAAGCAAAGATTCCGTGTGCGCCTAAGAGTTTCATAAAGCCTAAGAGTTTTCATAAAGCTAGAGTTTCATATAAGTTTGTTTTCCAATTTATTGTTTATATTTCGCAGTTTAAGCCTAACAGGTCTCCAAACGGGATTTTGGCGCCAAATTGGCGATGGCCCGTTGCATATACTACATTTGTTCTTAAAAATTATCAGCATTTATGCTGGTGTAAACTAATCTAAAAATTTTCAAAAAGTAACCAGAAGTTATGTTTTATGACAGGAAATTAGAGAAAAAACTTAGTCGAGATTAAAAGCAAACATCCTATCTCCAGCCCAAAAAGAGCAAGAAAGGGTTATCAGAAACCAGGGTGTTGTCTAAATGAAATCTCTCTATATTTTTATATAAACATAGATATAATATATACTCTATAGATATTGCCAAATTTAGTTAACTGGTGTGAGTTCAAGTGTGCAGGTTTGAATAAATTTTGAATTTCTGAGTTTCTTTTGGCATTTCTGCTTTGGATATTTCTTAAATTAGTATCTCCAATTCTAATATTCTGACTTTGACCCTCAAAACACGCATATAACAAAGAAAAAAAAATTAAAAGGCCAAAAATATTGTGAAAAAAACTCAGACTGAATTTGAATTACCTTAAAAACACTTATTAATAAATATTTTTAAACCTATTTTCAGGAAATTAGCTTAAAATCCTATATCTGTGAAAAATAATTTTATAAAATTAAGCAAAAGTACCCTTTATAGGAATTAAAGAAAAGAAAGCAAAAAAACCCTATTTCTGTAAAAAATATTAAAAGAAAACCCAAGTTAAAATAAGCAATGCTGAATTGCTAGCTAAGTACAGAGGCAGAGGGTATTTATTTGTTAATTTTTGCGAAGTCAGGTGAGTACCGACTGGGATTACGTTGTCTTTTAAATTTCGCATAACTTTTATGTCATTGGACGTTAATGTAGCATACCTTAAATATTTTCCTTCATGTATTAATTCTGTACATTTTATATTTAAAAGTACATAATAAAAATTTTCTTTCCTTTATCATTATTTGAAGAATATATGCTTCTTAAGGGATCAAGTATCTCCTTTCTAAAAGTTTTAGAGCTTTGTTCAGAATTAGGCTCTGACATTTTAAGTTTCCCTACCCAAGATAAAAGTTGAAATACCTAATGTGCCATAAATGAACATTAGTGCATATGTGTACACAGGTATTATCACTTATAGGGTAGATAAGCCATGACATGAGTTTCAAACTTAAATTTTCTGCATGCACAGTGATGTGCTCATTGGGTGAATGCATAGTAAATATTTCTAGTTCACTTAAATGAACATAAGTGTGTATGTTTGTGTGTGTAACACAAGTATTATCACTTTTGGGTAGATAGGCTATGGCTTATGAGTTTCAAACATAAATTTTTTGCATATACAGTGATATGCTCATGTGGTGTACATAGTGGAAATTGCTAGTAGTGTATAGTAGCTCTCAGAAGCAGAAGTTATAACATCATTATTTTTCTTTTGTTTCTTTCACTGTTTTAAACCAGTGTTTTCTGGAGACATATATGGAAGCATGTTAATTTTGCTAAAATTTAATTGGGTACAACTAAATTTTTCTAATTCTTTAGTTACAAGTTTCAAATAATTTCTCAAAAATACTAAGTTAAAATTTCTTAATTTCTTAATTTGAAGAATTCTTCAATTATTTGATTTAAATATAATTTATTTTAGCTTTTGCTTTCACAGAGATTTAGGTCACTGAAAGAAATGTATAGATAAATGAATTAACACAAGCTATTTTTAATATTTATAATTTTTTTAATGTTATTAAATACCTTATAAACATTTATTTAAAATGATTAGATGTTCAACTAAAAAATTTAAGTCTCCTTATATGTATAGAATTTTAAATTATATTTAAGAGTATTTTCAAATATGAACTAAAAGCTTTAAATTTTAAGGTCTTTCTTTTTTAACTCCATTGTTTTCAGACTTTGGCAAGTTAAAAGTTTGAAATAATTTTTAAGTCCCTGTAAACACACCCTAATGTGTCTTACTTTAATTTTGCAGATATTTATGAGCGATTTATCAATGAAATTTATTTATAACAAAGTATGAAATAATATGATGTAACAAAGCAAGTCAAAAAGTTTTTAAAATTCAAAATTAAAAGAAAATTAAAAAAATTTGCCAGTTAGCTTAAACCTTATTTTTATCTAAGGGACAAAATGATACAGCAAATTTCTTTTTAGAACTGTATTTTTGACCTGTTGAGTCTTTTGCTTTCAGAAAAGTGTCAAACTTCTCTGGAATATACTGAGTACTTGCCATTGCTTCAAAATGTCATATCATTTTAAGTCTGATGTATGTAGTAGGAAGGGACAAATGAATAAGCAGTTTCATATTTGCTCATGCACTTTTAGACCAGTGGTTCTCAAATTTTTATATCTCCCTGAAAATGTATATGTATCTGCCATACCCCTTGTAGTGACTGATAAAACTATAGCTAAAGTGTAACATGAACAAAATTAAACAAACACACACACATATATATATATATATATATATAATATTTTCATCAATTATATTTACAAATAGACTCAGAGAATGGCATACAAAATGTAACAAATGTTATAAAATTACATTTTACTGGGTCATCAGGGAAATCGTTATGTTTATTTGTTCTTACACAGTTCATGGATGGCTAGAGTGCAAAGGGGAAGTGACATGCATTCACTTGGAAAATCTGTGCAGAGGTTCAAAATGTATCTCACTTCAGTTAGAGTGTGTTTATCTTAGTTGGAGTTTTGTTATAATTAGAGAAAAAAAATTCAAAGTGCTTGTTTAAACTTTTACATTTCAAGAAACTGGTTTTTCTACTGTAATTGAAATTATTTCACATACTCCTGAACAGTCCAACACATACCACAAGAGGTTAGCATACAACACATCGAGAACCACAGTTTTAGATGAATGGATAAGCATTCCTGGATAAAAGAGGATAAAAAAAACAGGGTCCTTGAGGCCTGACTGGTAAAATATTTGTTAGAGTGGATCAATGGTATTTCAGCGTACTTGTATACGTATGCATGCGTAAGACAATTTCTTAGTGATCTGATTGGCCAAGATGAATATCATCAGGTAGACAACAAGTTAAAAAAGAGAAAGCTCCATTAAGGTACTTTCTAGCATGTTCTGTTATAGGATACATGCTGAAAGTATATAAAATAAATATAGTAAGTGATTAATAATACTTCTTTTCATAACACAAATTAACATTTATCTAGGTAAAAAACTGTTAGTATGTTCTTAGACATTTTTGATTACGGTTAAAATATTGTGTATTAGTAAAATGGTATAAAAACTTTCATATCTTGTTACATGCATTTATTTGTCCATTCATCTTAACATTGCATGCCAATAAATTTATCCTTAAAAAATTAAAAACATTATTAAATTTTATAATTTAGGGGTTTAAAAACATTTAGTACATAATACTTTTATATTATGTGCTAAATATTTTTAAACCCTTCCAAGTTCTGGCAAGGATGAAATATACATATAACACGGTTTGTATGGTTCATAAGAAGTCTTATTTTCAGTTTCTGTTTTTAAGCCCTTTAAATGTTTTTAAAAAGTCCTTTTTTTAAAAATTTATCTAATCTAACAGTGTTTATTTAATGACTATCAATGATTGGCTATAGGAAAATGCAGGTGCTACTTTTGTATTATTGTTATCGAAGCTTTTTTGATGTTATCCCACACTACAAAAAAGTGTGCATTCTGACTGTAAGATTTGGCCATGGAAAACCAAACATATTTTAGTTTTTAAAAGTCATTCCAAAATCAGACCACTAGTATGATGGATTTATAAAGGTGGTAATGTATGAAAATTAGTTTTAAGTTGAAGTGCATGTGTCATTCTAATTTTGAAAAGGAACACATTTTAAATCATTTTTGGGGTCCTTTTCAGAATTCCTTATTTTTGATATCTGAATAGGAGTGTGATCTTTTCAATGAACCCCTTTGACCCAATTCATATTTTTGCTTTTTCCTAAATATACTTGATTTAATTTATGCAGCATTCTTTTGCTAGCATCAAGCATATCTTAATTGCTTTGGAGGCATTTCATGGATGCAACAGGTTAGTTAATACTTATGAACTGAAGTCTCAGTGTTCCCAAGGAACTAATTCAATGCTGAAGGAAAGACTTTGGTTTTTATTGTAGTATAGCATCCTTGTTCATAATAGCAAATATAACTGCATACTGTAACTACAGGTATTATCCTAAGGTACTGTTCATCCTGTTTATTTATATTTGTCTCTCTGTCAGTGCTGGTCGAAGTTACATTTGGAGATTTGTGAAATATCTTTTTTTTTTTCAATGATTCGTGTAGTAACTACAAAGATGATGTTTTGGTATGTAGTATTCACTTAATCTAGGCTCTCACTGGTCCAAAGATAGTCCATTCTATGAGTATATACTGGGTCTTTCCATATGGTTTGAAAAATAGCATTGGATGGAAAGTTGAATATCAGCACCCCAGGGCTCTCAAAAAGCAGAAGTGATATGTATCCAAACTGATCTCATGGGTTTGGAGGTAAGAATTCAACTTTTTTACCCACAATTCCTAAAGTAGCAGGAATTCAGACTTTCGTCCATTTGGTATTGGTGGGATTAGTAAATGACTGAAATATTCTTGAATCACTTTCTATATTCCTTGTTTGCTTCATATAATATAAACTTTACTAATGCTTTCATATTGGCCAGGTCTAATTTAAATATTAGCCTACTTTCAAATTAATGCCAGTCACTTACTTGTAGTGCCCCCTGTCTGTGTAGAATGCCAGGCAATTGTCATTATCACTCTATATCCAGCGTTCACTGCAAATAATTTAAATACCTCATGTTGGTCAAGCCAAATTTAAATATTGGCCTACTTTCAAACTGATGTCAGTTGCCTACTGCCCTCTGTTTGTGTGACATTTGTTGTCAAGGCAGCCCAAAAACTGAAGAGCCTTCAGAGAGACCTTGGAACTGTTTATTAAATCCAAATACTTGGATTTTCTGGGATCTACCTAGAGCCATTGGCATACCATGATTCTCTTTCGCTTTGGGGAAGGATTATCTATAGAGACACAAAAAA
The DNA here is from genome assembly GCA_907164885.2 of Dolomedes plantarius. Classification (NCBI taxonomy): domain Eukaryota; kingdom Metazoa; phylum Arthropoda; class Arachnida; order Araneae; family Dolomedidae; genus Dolomedes; species Dolomedes plantarius. Next base: position 259,042,184 of record OU015490.1, read on the forward strand.
CTGGTGATTTGTCCTGTAACGTTCTCCAGTCATTTAAAATATTCAGCCTTTAATATTTACAGAAAATTACAAAACTTATTTACAGGTATAACAAATAAAGTTCCAAGACAACTCTTTCTCTTACTCAGTTTCCACACCCGAACAGTGTGGCTCTCTCTCTCTGGGGGACCAGTTCGACTATCCCCACTCCCACACTTGAATTCTTCATGGGGTCTAGGGGCTGAGAGTGCAGCTGTGTCAGGTATATATAGAAAAAGAAAATATTGTAGGGGAAGTTAATAAAGAAGTTTATTTCTGCTACGCTGTAAAAGATTGAATAAAAGTTGCTAGAAGTGTTTAAAATGTATATCCTTTACTACATACAGATATATTATACAAACTTATACATAGGCACCAGATTGATTCTTTACAAGATAACAAATAGATTACTATCTTTCCTCGAAATGAGAGCACTCATTCTCTGTTGGATTGCCTCCTATTCTTAATTTCCAGGAGATACACTGTTATTTGGATTGCTTCCAAATATATCCCAGACAGCTTGATCTGCTCATACTGGAGTTGCCCTCTGAAAATGAAAACACATGAACGGCATAGTGTTCACTTCCACCCTTGAACTACTTGTGGGATCTGTGTCCAAGAGGGTTGCAAACCCCCTGGTTCTAAGTAATGGTTCCAAAGAGAGCTTGGTGATGTTACAATCCTGTATAGAATCTTTAAGATATGTCTAGGATTCATCTTAGATTCTGGCCATTTTAAGAGAACATAATAGTAACTCTTCTTACGGATCATTTCTATGAATACATATTAGACATAACTTCATATTAGGGCTGCCCATAGCTGTACGCTTAAGACTTCAAATGGGTGTAGGATAAAAAAACGATCAAAAACCTTTCAAATTATAATTTTAGTGAATTAAACTGCTGGTAACTTCATTTTTACTTAATTTTCTTTTTAAAATTATCATAACTATTTGAATATTTAAAAAAAAATTTGTCATATGAAACAAAATTCATTTCAATTGCATGTATATAATAATTTGACTTTGCCTATTTTTATACATCCATTCTTGTCTTAATTGGGTCATGAGGTAAGACTTGATTATTCTTTCAAGCATTTATCTTTGAAATGAAGTTTTTTTATGCATAAAATGGGACTAATGGTAAATATAAAGCTTTTAAAATTGTGATTTTTAAGTACTGTTCAGCTAGTGTAGTTTGTGGTGGTATTTCAAAAATTTGAGGTAAATAGGTCAGATGTTCTTGGAGAGTGTTTAACCCTTTCACGAGGAAATGCATATAAAGGTTTGCATTCTTTGCTTTTTGGATCTAGCCCTCAGTCTCTTGTCTAAGGCTTGAAGTTCGAAGAAAAGTTTTAACAAATATCTTTCTCTTGTTTAGAACTTTAGTGAGTTTGGGAAAGAATTAATATTTTTTACATTATTACTATCAGAAAAGATTAAAAACTTCCACCATGAGATGAACTTTCACAAGAAATATGCTAAGAAAATTGATATTTTAAATTCTCATATGAAAACAACGAAGAACTGTTACTTAAGAATTCTAGAGCTGCAGCTTGAAAAATGCAGTCAATATTTCTAATATGCAAAAAGGATTTGATTTTTATTTTATGAAAGCTATCTTGTTGTCATAAGAAGGAAATGGAATATTCTGTTTACTACAGTTTGCAAAGTCCCTGACTGTGATTCTTTCATTTATTTACTGACAAAATACTTGACACATTTATTGATCACTTACTGACATTGAAAAGGATGTGATTAGAAAAAGATTATCATATATATGCACCTAAGAAAATAGAATGTCTGTGTTGACAAAAAGATCTGTTTATTATTGGGATTGCAGGTATTTTACAAAATAACTGACATATTATTTTGATTTGTGATGTTAACCACTGAAAAGTCATATTATGTCGTCTTCTGTGATATTGATGAAGTTACTGTATATGACAATAGTATATCATGGTTAATGATTTCTTGAACTAATAGCATATAAATGACAGAACAGTATTTTGATAAGGGTAAGGATCATAGCTTTAAATTTCCTTTCTTAATTTTATCATTCAAATGAATGATATGAAACATTGAGATATTTTTTTAAGCTATGAATCATTCAAATCTTAATGTAGTGTTTATTATTGTTATTTCATGTATTAGTTTCTGTTTTATGTTCATTTCCTCACATTCATTTCATTGTTTATTTACCTGTTGAGAAAATTTTATGTATAAATTACTTAGTCATACGTACATTTCACATTCAAGTGCTTTAATTAGGGCTTCTAGAATGCAGGCTTTTTCTTTTGCTACAGAATTGTTTGCAGAGAGATTTGTTATTTCAAAATTATTCTTTATGCAAAGTGTGAAAATGGAGAGAGATACTGAGCAATATTTGCATGGTCTTTAAAAGTTTTCAAGAACTCCTTATTTTCAATTTAGTCTTTTAAGGGTTTTCAAAAGTGTTTAACAAGTACTTAAGTTTTACTTTCAAGGTGCTTTTCATTTACTTTTGGTCCTTAAGAAATACTTATTTGGCTGAAGTACGATATTTGTACCATTCTGGTAAGATTTTATTCACAAATGCCAACTTTGCCATTTTTCTCCCTTCAATTTGCTCCATAGAGAAGCTGTGTAAGAATCTTGGTATGGATAGCAGGGAAAATACATGGATGGTGAAAGCACAAACTTATTTTAAAAGTTATTTAGGGATTTCTATTTTTTGATTTTTGTGAGTATTATGAATCAACACTTGCTTCTTATCACTAAAATGTGACAGTTATCACATTTCTGTGGTATAAGCTCAAAATCCATATTTTTAACTGCCTTGTACCTGTTTGTAAATATTTGATACTACGAATAGATTTTTGTGTTACAGTTTATTTAGAAAGAAAGAACAACTAGTTTGGTAGATAATATATTTTTCAGTACTTTCCTATCATACTGACCTGTGGCCAACCTCTTGGTGAGGAAAAGCCGTTCTATGATTGCAGGGACTGGGGTTGGATCTCTGGAACATCTACTATTTGACTGTATGTAATAAGTGAACAGAAATGTGCATGAAAATGAAATTGTAAGGATTTACTTTTTGGAGTGTAACTCTGTCCTTTTTTTACATACACTTAGAGTTGTTTTGTCTACTTCATGTAAGCAAAATTCTCGCAGGAAAGGAATAACGATATATATATGCCACCAAAAGTAGAAATGGAGTTTGCAAAAAATGATATAGGATGTGAAAAATCAGCATTATCTTTTTTTTTTCTTCTATTCCTTTGGGTTTTTTTAACTTAAAAGTTTTTTTTATTGAAAATTTTTTTTAAAAGTAGAAATGTGGTGTGAAAAGTTAGTCTTTTCATGTATTCATTTTATTTTATTGGCTACTTTTTGCATAATGTTGGCAACAGACCGGTATAATGAGAAAGTACGTATTTTTCGGTCTGCCATGTTTGCTAGTAATAGAGGAAATAAATGTTTTAGCAGTGTCCTCACCAGAATAACCTGCACAAAATAAAGTTTTTTTTCTTCTTATTTCTTCAAGTGCATTACTTCTAATGATTTGAATTATTATAAATAATATTTGAAATTTGTTTAATTTTAAGGTTAAGGGAAAGAAAAAATATTTTATAGAAGATAATTTATAAAACGACCGTGATATATTCTTATATGATGAAGAGTTTCTATTTAACCCTGAAATAAATTTTGTATGCCTGTACATTTGTTATTAACTTACTTTTCTTTTGAAAAAATTTGTTTCAGTTATTGTTTTCTGTATTATGTATGTGTTTCTTTCATCATTCTTTTGTTAATTTCGATATTAAACCTTTGCTGTTTCTGTCAGTACATAAAATATTGCACACACCTTTATGAAAATTGACAATTACTTTCCTATCTCATTATCTATGAAGTGCAGCTTGAGGCAAGTTTTAAAAATGGCACCGTTGGAAATTTTTGGAGAGACTCAGTGGTTCTTAATATTTTTATGTCTATACCTCCCCTTTGGATAATATTCTTCCTTGGGGCACCCTCGAGGTTGAGAACCACTGCTCTAAGTAATGAATCTATCTAGTGGGATTCAGCTGGTTCACACCAGTTCTGTAGAACCAATACCTAATGTAGATATTGGTTCTGCAAATAGTTTGGTAATGAATGCATCGTTCACAGGACAAACAGTTCTTAACCCTCAAATGGTACAGTGGCGGTCGGATCTGACCCAAGGGTGTGTCTCCCTCCTCCTGTACTCTCCCCTCTCATTGCAAGAGATCTGATCGACAAGGAACCCTACCAGATAGACCTACTAGACCACCCTACTAGGTATAGAAATAAGTAAATAAGAGTGTCTTTATTGAAAAATATTATTCATGATCACTGGTCATTTATTTATTTTTTATTTTAGATTTTTTATTTTGATTTTGAGGACCAAAAATGTTGGTATATATTGTTTTTACATTTTTTTGCTTCGAAAGTTGGTTTCACTAACTTCTATAACTAGGTAGAAAAAATTTCATATTAGACCTAATATATCCAACATTCTATGTAAATGCCAAAGAGATTTTCTTTGTTTAGCAATATTACAATTCGATGGTCATTTTTTCTCTACAAAAAGGGTTTTATTTCATGAAAATATCAGTAAATGTTATTATACAACAAAAATGCTTATTGTGTACTTATTTCTACCAAAAACCTCATCAAAAAAGAGATCAGGGCAGATCCGATCCAACTGTACCATCATTTTCATCTCAAACCACTGTACTGTTTGAGGGTTAAAATAAACCTACTCTACACCAGGTGGCTGGTCCAGTCTAATCAGAAAGGAATGGAATCCTACTCTTATAGCGCAACGATTGTTAAAGAATAAATCACATAACCTATGATTGAAGCAATGAAAATTGCAATATGGAAACATCTTCAATATTAGTTTGTCAGGCATTTAATATTTTCAAAACTCTTTCTTAGAACACTATCTTGTTTTGTGTATCTTTTTTATTGTTTTATTTGAGCAATTAATGCACGAATTATTAAACTACCTTTTGGTATACTTAAAATGGTCATTAGGATAGACCCAGTTGTTAATTTATTTGAATCCCACCACTGAATCAATCACTATGGGAAAAAGTCTACTTTTAAAATAAAAACTGTTTGGGGGAAAATGTATTCATTAAAAATTTTACATATTTACAAAACATAAATTTTTTTTAAGTGACAGAACTAAAAAGTAAAAGACAGAATAAGTAAATAAGTTTATAATTTGTTTTGCCATAAAAATGACTAAATCATTATTTGAGCCTTTATGGCAGTAAACTGCTAGATTGCCTATCTATAACGAATTGTTTTAGGTAGCATTTTTTCTATAGAAATGATTACTAGGTCATTCAATCACTCTTGGATCTTTGTTAGTACATAATTCTCTAAAATTTTCAGTTTAGAAAAACGGCATTTGGCTGCTGCTATAGTGACAGGTAGTGTTAGTAGAATTCCTAGAGCTACAACATGTTTGGAAATGCATTCAAAATTTAGTGATCTGCCATCTATAAAAAAATAGTCTCAATATTTGTGTATTTCTATGAATTCCATCCTATGTTGGATGAAACTTTTAATATTCTTTCATTATTTATCAATTTTTACTGTCTCTTTCAAGTCGGCACCACACCTATAGGACCAACTCTGACAAATAGGGAGGTGGGATTTTCCATAACCAAGAACAGTTATAATAGTTAGAGCTTAATCTTCATTTGAATGCCCGTGGTACTGAATTGTAAAGTATAGTTTTGGCCAAAAGAGTTCTGATCTATTTGGGCATCTTGAAATTATTTGGCTTAATATGCAAAATGAAAAATTATGAGATTGCCTTATCTTGTCAGAACAAAATGGTGCTCCAATATTCTTCTGAATCACGCAATTTTTTAAATTCTTTTTACTATCCAGAATAAAGGTAACTAAAGATCATCAGAATACTAAAAAGGCTTAATATATCTAATTTCATTTTCTAAAATTTTTTGTAATTTTAACTAAGTAAAAACTCTAACATTTTAACTCTAAGGAGGATTTTAATTTTATAGCTAAAATCTTTCATAATTGCTGATGAGTTTAAAGAGTCTATAAAATAAGTCCCCAGTTGACATTTATTTTCCCAGTGTACATTGTTATAGGCATGCATAATTATTTATAGGGTATTTATTATATTATACTACCTATTATGCTTCCAGTGTATGCCAATCAATTTTGACACTTTTAATCTCTCCATTTGAAAGAATGTCAAAATATTTTGTTTATTACAGAAGCAGGAACTAGGCTTTATTTATTTTTTGTGCATGTACATAGCCAAAGTAACAGGAGACAAAATCTTGAAAAAAATAGCATGAACAGCAGAAGCATCATTAAAGCTCTTGTACCCACAATCTTGCACATGAATGTTAGAGACATGTCCAAACTCTAGTCCAGTGTTTCCCAGACCTTTTCAAGTCATCACCCCCTTCAATAGTTTCCAGGCATCTTGTGCCCCCCCCCCCTTCCCCTCTTCATAATTTTATTAATGGACCTTTCAACACATAAATGAAAAATTCTTAGCTACATTTTGCATGATTTAATTCTAACTTAAGGTTTTATTTTAACAAAATTTAAATGCGTCTGAAATGGAGAACATTAAGAAACATTCATCTCCCAGCCAAAAGTATGTAAAAGCAAGAACCTTAAGAAAAATAATGAACCTACCGTATTGTTTCAGAATTCTAGAACGATAAAAATGGAAAAACTCTTACCAAAATAAAATTGCTTTAGTCGGTCGCAGAAACTACAAGAGTAATGCCAAACATGACAGCACAGTTTGATGAAAGATAAAGTGTTGTTTAGACTGTACATAGTTACTATGATTTTACTACTGATAAATATGGTTGATTTCTAATGAGCTGAGTTAAAGTTATTTTAATTGAATATAATCATGGCGACTCCCAAGGGGGAACCCCTGCTTTAGTTGTATACTTTTTTAATGGTGCTTTGGCTGAATATCCATTGTTATAGAAAATAAAAATACTTTCTCTGTGGTATCAACTTTAATTTAACTTTGAATATCGACCCCACACATCAAAAAAGGAGAAAATTTTAAAAATGAATGGGAAAATCAGGATATATGAAACTATTTACTGAGTTATGTAGAAATATTTTTTTTTTTAGGAAAATTGACCTTTAATTAAAAATCTTACTTAAATTTAAACACCAACCTGCAAACAAATTTTTAAAAAATGAAATGAGAATGAGGATATACCAATAATTTTAAGTATAGAAATATCAAGGAATACCAATTTTTATTAAAAAAGTTTAACTTGAATTGTATGGAATTTTAATTAAATCAACAGCAAACACCTACAACATCCTCTCAAAAACTTTTTTTTATTCTGAAAAATGTGAATATAAAACTGAAAAAAAAATCTTAACTCCTGCTGTAATGGGAACATTTAAATATAGTTATGAGGGACTGTGTGTCAAGGAATTAAAATATTCAATGCTTAAAAATGCTAAAAAGGTATTGATATCCATAAATTATATATATATATATTAGTCGATTTTCAGGGTTTGGGATGGCATCTCATGGTTTTCTTCAGGTCCTATGGTAACCCTGAAAGGGAGATTGAATGAGAAGGACTATGTCGAAATTTTAGCTCACTAGTCCATCCTATGGTGCAAACATTGTTTCTTTTGGGCGATGGTGTTCTCTGGTATGATAATCCTTGTATACATACAGCTAAATCTATCAAGTATTGGTTTGAAGAGCATGAGAAAGAAGTCAAATATCTTATATTGCCCTGTACAATCCCCCCGACTATAAATCATCCAATCACTGTGATCTGTATAAGCGGATAGATTAAAGGTATCGATATCCACCACAGCATCTCTACAGGGACTTTCATGATTTTTCCCTGATAAATAGTATAATATATTCTTAACCACTATTTATGACTTGTATAATCCAATTTCAGTCTGAATCAGGTGGTATTACACAACAAAGTTGATCCTGCCCCATATTAATAGAGGTTTTCATGATGTTTCTCAGTGTTTCCATTATTCTGATAACCACCTGTATGTGTATATATACATACATGTGTATTTGTCTCTCTCTCTCTCTCTCTCTCTCTCTCTATATATATATATATATATATATATATATATATATATATATATATATATATATATATATATATATATATATATATAAATAAGTGGAATCTCGATCTATCGTTTTTCAAGGGACCGATTGAAATGAACGATAGATGCGGAAACATAGCAATGCAATATGATAGTTGGGACTGGATAAAATGAACGACACATACGGAAAAACGATGGATCCGAAAACGATCGATCGAGATTCCACTGTATATATATATATATAAAATGTGTATAGATATGTATGCATGTATATATATACATAGGTGTGTTTGTGTGTATATAAAAGAAAATTGTACAGAAATTTTTGTTTAATCATTTCTAATACATTAAAATATTGAAAAGAAAAACTCTCCTGGCTTATTGTTAGCAGAACACTATAGTGTTCCGCTAAGAATAGTTGTTTAGTCACCATAGCTCCTTCCTTTGTCCCAATATATATATATATATATATATATATATATATATATATATATATATATATATATATATATATATATGTATATATATATCTATATGTATATATATATCTATATGTGTGTATGTTTATATATGTATATATACAAGACTTTTTATATGGGGATATGCAGGGATACAACATATCCCCACCTTTTTTTAAAGTATTATTTTGGCATCACTAAACTGAAATTTTAAAAAACTTACCAATTAATTGTTAATATATAACATAAAGTATTTTTTTAAATGGCAAGTTTTTTTGTTCCCCTGTGGCGTGACATGTGAAAACATGGTAGTAAAAGTATGCACATTTGAGAAAACACAGTATACCCACCTTTTTTTAGAAAATAAGCACTGTATATATATATATGTGTGTGTATATATATGCAGTGAAACTTCTCTAGCTGGCCACCCCACTACAGCCCTATTGTGTTCAGAACTGATTCCATACACTTCAAAGAGTGAATGTTATTTTACTCTCTTTTCTCCAGGGACCTCTCCAACCCTTTTCCCAGAACCATGATTGCCCACAATAGTCAGTGGCGTACGCAAGGGGGGGTTGATGGGGGTTATAACCCCCCCCATTGGTTCTGATTACATATATTATTTAATTAGGTTTACGCTTTGCACTGATTGCTCAAAACTACTCTTTCATAGTAATAGTCCAGTCAAATTTACTCAAAATGGCGGAGAATCATGTATTAAATGAAGGGGTTGAGATTTTTTCAGGAATGTGTAGGGGTTGATACCCTGAGCAACGCCTAATAAAGTCCTCTCGATTTCAGGCGCCGCAGGGGGGGGGGGGGGTGTCCAAAGGTCCTTTTTTCAGTTTTTGGCATTTATCTCGAAAACGGTGCGTAGCACAGGAAATTGTCAAATTTAAAAAATAAAGCTTATAAAATTCCCTTCCGAATGGTATATCCATGTTTGTACCCAAGTGTTACCGTTTTCGAGATATGAGCCGTTGAATATGAAAATTTTTCAAAAAAAGTGGTAGCGGTTCAGGTATCTCGTCAAACTTCCTCTTCTAACTCTTTCCCCTTCCATTTCTGAGAAAACTCGTGATAGAGGAAGTTGTAGAGCGAAAATTTTCCTTCAAAAATTTATATAATTATGCTAATTTATCTTCACCAGGTAAATAGTTAGAGCGTTTTGAATTTTAGGGGTACTTTTCAACATTTTGCTTGTAAAATGCTCGTCACTCAAGTTTAGTTTCCATGATCTGTAACTCTCTTAATCACTTTGTGTGCTGTTTAATTAGATACGTATAGTATTCATAACCCATATAAATAATAAATTATGTATACCTGTACGTATAATGTATATCTCATAATATACAGAACACTTGTAGTACAAAGGAGGAAGTAAGAAAACAAACCAAAATGTATAAAAGTTGTTCATATAATCAAAAAATGGTTATCAAAAGTAAGTTCAAACAACAGTTACTTACATTAAATATATTATATACAATTTATTTCATCAACTGCTTTCCTATATATCAAAAGCCGTCAATCTGATACTTTGGAAAAAGTTTCAAACAAGTCAAAGTCTTCACTATCATTTTAGCTTCTGTAGAATGTCCGAATTTTCATGAACTGATTTCCCATAAAGGTGGCATCCCACTATAATGCCACGATCAAAGTCACTAAGCTCCTTTGACTTACTCATCGTCTCACAAACGCATAAATATGACCTGCCAAACCACTACCAATACTTTTATAGCTTTCGGTTACGCATCAAATTACGTCACCTGCTAGATCCAATTCTTTAGGGGGATGTCCGGATACTTTTGGCCAGATAGTGTATAACGTATTATTGAATATTAATGGATTATATAAATTATTAAATTTACTTAATGAGGTCAGCTGAATGATAAAACCTGAAGATGTTGGGAAGAATAGAGCCTGTCTTCTGTGTTGCCGCGTCCGGCCTTCATGAAAAACACATTCGTGTCTCATGGGGTGAGTGCCACAAGTAAGACGAGCAGGTCTTACCTATCTACTATCACCACAGTTGAATGAGAGGTGTTTTGCCACCCACCTCTGACAATACTGCAGTCAGCATCTCCTTTGGCTTGTAGCGTACTGGAAGTATGGGGTTAGTTTTCCCAAAACCTCACAGAGTGCGAGAAACACAGCTGCGTGTTATCGGGACAGTTTTTGGCCGGTTCCCATCGTTTTTAAACACGTGAAAGAGTTTTGGCCTGAAGATTAATCCTTGGAATGGCGGTTTCCCTAACAAGTGGTGAGGGTAACTCTTTGGAAAACAGAAAATGGTTTATATCACCGTAATAAAGCTGTCTTCTCTTAGCGATAACTTCATGCGAGTGACATCGGCGGGCGATAAAGTTTCGGCGTTAAGAAGAGCTGTCAGCCGATAATCTGCTGCCCCCCCCCCCCGGCTGAAAATTCAGACATCTAGGGAGAGGCCGCACAGAATCCGCCTTGTGTGGACGTGTTTGTTTTAAGCTCCTGTGTTGGGACTGTATAGGTCCGGGAGCGTGCATTGTAGATCTGCACAGAGTTAAATTGAATATGTTGTAACCTTAAATGTTAAATTTTTTGTTGTTTGTAAATAAAATTCCTCGTTAAGTTTCTGTTTTAAAAAATTGGCTTCGCATTTTATTTAGGACTTCTTTGTTATGGATCCAATAGTTGTGAAATTTTTTCAAAATGCCTCAGAGAGTTTACCCTTGTCGTGACGCCAGAGGCTGTAGTAGACTGTATATCTCTTACATCCAAGACCTGAACTAACATAGTAAACAGCTTGGTTTCGCTCCTTTCACTGGAAAGGAAGTTTTCCTGATGAACAGTAGCCACCATGTTCTTATTGAAGTCAATATCCACTGATGCTTTACTTGATGCTTTCCGATGTTGTTCGTCTCTTTCCGTGGAGTTCGTGTCTTCATAACCATCAAAAAACACAGCTGAACTGCTGCCGTAATGGTTGATTATGTACGATACATATTAATCGCATATGGAGGCGAAGGTGGTGTTGGTGTTCCACTTTACTCTATGGAGCAAGAGCCGCCATCGATTACAGTGAAACTGTTCTTCACATTGATCAATTGATTACATTTTGGGAAAGCATCATACAATGCTAACTTTTTGATTTTTCTCATTATCCCCTCGGCGAATAGAGACATCGGGTATGGGGCTAACTCGTACGTTAGCAACTCCTCTACATCCCCTTCTTTCTTCTTGGTGATCAGAATTCTTTGAAATATCATCAGAGGCTCTACCCCCACTACCTCATCATTAACTTTGATTATATTGCTCATCGCAGCTAAAGGAACCACTGTGTCTTTCTTGGATTGTTTCACGTCTGAGAAATTCATTCCAACAAAAGTGTAAATTTTTTGTTGTTAATTTTTTTTTGTGCGGGTTCCAATTTCCAATGCCTGGTAGCAGTTGACGTTGCTTGTTCCAATTACTCCCGTTGAAAGTGACATCGAACAATTACGTTCAGCAAAAGGCGGGTGATTAGCCAACCATTGAGCAAGCTTCCTTCTGTCTAGATCGTCTCTAGTTATGCGTGATGCTCAAAACTCAACATGTTGTTCTCCTCTTGCAGTATGGACGCCACAAACATCTCAAATGAATTACATATTGCTGTAGCTGTGCGTGCTCCCCCAACTCATTTCGCCAACACTGAATCACTAAAGTCTCGCCCACGTGTTACTTCTCCTTCATTCTTCATGTCACACATGAGTGTCACCTGAATTGCCATGTTAGACCACACACCAGCCATTGGTGTTCCAGTTCTGTTGACAGTGAAGTATCCACGATCTATAAAATCCTGTTTAAGTTGAAGGTGGCGAGTTGTTAGTCCCAGCATGTGTTGTACATATAGGTGAGTACACTTTGCATAATGAAAATGCCCGCTGGCATGGAAGTAAGGTATCATCAGTTGGGCGCATGTCATATGATCTTTCCAGTATGATCTTTCCAGTCCGTTCATCAACACCACCATTTCAAAGTACTGGACCCACAAGGCTTGTGTTGGGCCACTACCTTTGAGACGTGACAATTCGTTGCTCAATTTCCACTGAATGCTGGCAAGGGAGGTATTTGTGGAAATGTGTTGTGGAGTAATTTCTACTGAGGTCTGAAGTAACTGAACTACTTCTGCTTTTTCCTATGGTGTGATATCTAAATTTTTCAAAATAATCTGAGCTAAAATGACACTTCTATACATTTTGGTTTGTTTTCTTACTTCCTCCTTTGTACTACAAGTGTTCTTCTGTATATTATGAGATATACATTATACGTACATGTATACATAATTTATAATTTATATGGGTTATGAATACTATGCGTATCTAATTAAACAGCATACAAAGTGATTAAGAGAGTTACAGACCTTGGAAACGAAACTTGAGTGACGAGCATTTTACTAGCAAAATGTTGAAAGTACCCCTAAACTTCAAAACGCTCTAACTATTTACCTGATGAAGATAAATTAGCATAACTATATACCTTTTTGAAGGAAATCTTTCGTTTTACAACTTTCTCTATCACGAGTTTTCTGAGAAATGGAAGGGGAAAGAGTTAGAAGAGGAAGTTTGACGAGATACCTGAACCGCTACCACTTTTTTTTGAAAAATTTTCATATTCAACGGCTCATATATCGAAAACGTTAACATTATATATATAATAGCCGTTGTCTCTGTATAACACTTCCGGGCTGTACTCATCTTTCAATTGAAGCCCTCAGTAAAAAAACAGTCGGTTAGGCTTAATTTCAATTTCAGATGTGGATCAGAATTTTTTCTTACCTAAAAACTAATATCTTCTCCATCAAATCACGTTTGTTCAGCCTATTTTTCTATAAAACACTCAGAACTAAAAAAAATGGATGCTTTTAGCTGTATATTTAACAGTTTTTAAAAATCTGTTTACTTTTGCGATGAATTCTGAAAGTAAACAAACTTGAATGTGAATGAATCATGTAGCTCAAGTATTCATATCGCGTAGTGAGCTGTAAAAAACTGGATGGCAGTCTACTACTCCAATCGCATGAAAAACTAAATAAATAAAATATAATGAAAGGGTTTGCTTTTACAAGTTGTGGATTAAATAAAATATTGTTAGATAATTCGGGATATTTTTTAACTTTCATATACTTTTTCCATTATGACGTCAAAATGTCGGGTTACCTTCTAGTTTGTGTATAAACATGGATATACCATTTGGAAGGGGATTTTATAAGCTTTAATTTTTAAATTTGACAATTTTCTGTGTGACGCACCGTTTTCGAGATAAACGCCGAAAACTGAAAAAAGTGACCTTTGGACCCCCCCCCCCCCGGGGAGCCTGAAATCGAGGGGACTTTATTAGGCGTTGTTCAGGGGACCAACCCCTACACATTCCTGAAAAAATCTCAACCCCTTCATTTAATGCGAAATGGAAACCTAATTTGACTGGACTATAACCCCCCCCCTTTGAAAATTTCTGCGTACGCTACTGACAATAGTGAAGTTTCATGGTATATGTATTTCCTCTGGGCCCAAAGCTGTCAACTGTGCTAAACAAAATATCTCAAAAGAGGCATTGATATATAATATTTTACACATCAACTGCTGAAGTGAAACTGTGTGCCTATTTTCCTTTGCCTTAATGACTTGATTTTACAATTTTGCCAGGTTCCTGCTGGTCTGCACTGCCTCTGTAAGGATCTGTATTCAGGGAATTAAATTTTTGGATTGGCATTCAGGTAAGAAATAGTCGTCTTGCATATGTGTAGTTAGACAGAGCTGTCAATCTCTCTCTCTCCCTCTCTCTCTCTCTGTATATATATATATATAGTGAAACTTCTCTAAGGCAGCCAGTCATGGTTCTAAAAAAAAGTGGCTGTGTTAAGGGGTGGGCCGGCTTCAGAAGTCTCACTGTGTGTGTGTATATATATATATATATATAGTGAAACCTTGATTTTATGTTTTTCTTGGGACCAGCACTAAGAAACATACGAAACGGGAAAACGTAAGATTGGGGTTAAAAAAAAATCTAAGCATATTATTCAAAAATTGACACTTACCAGATGAACTATTGGGAAAAAATGTGTAATCTTTACTTGTTTTTTGCTTTTAGATACAATTTCAACTACAGCACGTTCAATACTAACAATTTTTTGCAAATTTTCTTCTTGGTTTACATATTGGGATATTTTAACATTATCGGTATACGTAATTTTCATGGACCAGCAGAAAATGACGTATAAAGCACGATAACGTACGAAACGGACAACATAAAATTGTGGTTCTATTGTGTGTATATATATATATATAGGGACATCAAATCAAGTATCTGCCTTTGAATTCGAGTGTCCTATTAAAAATGCTCGTCCAATTTTAAAAATCTGTTTGAAATTCCTATGTATAATGATGCTGATATTTAGTAATTCTGTATTTTCGTCAGCTAGAAACATGCAATTGATTGAACACTGATACATATGCACAGATGGAGATACGTATTGTTTTAAGATGTGGTGGCTTCCATCCTTTTTGAATGATGGGGGTCTGAAATCACATTATTTATAGATTTTTAGCTTAGACCTTTGGATACGTTATTAAAAATGTCTATTCAATAAATGTTTCTCTGAAGCAGAGTTGTGAAGTTGTTGAGTATTACAGTTTTAATTGTTTAGTTCGTGGGTGATCCATCTTTTCTCTTGAATTGCATTATAGCTGTAATGAAGACAAAATCAATTTTCCCCCCTAATGTTGGATGTAGGAGCCGCTCACTTGCCATATCAGTTCAGTACATCCAACAAAACGGGGAGAAAAGGGATCCAATAATATTGTTACCACCATGCCAAAGACACGAATCTGTAAAATCATAGTTTTGAGAAAAATTGCATTCAAAGTTTTGATGGTTTGGGAAAAATCTAAATATGACTCAAAGGTTTTTGTCAGTTTATGATTACTATCTTAGGGACCCCCTTTATAGACACTGGAAGTAATTGCCAGATTCAATTACTTTTAAAGCCATTAAAATGCAGTTTTGAGGAAATGGACAAAAATACAGATCTGTGTCTTTGGCGTGGTGGTAGCAATATGCATTGTTTTTCAAAATGCCTCTGAAAGTGTCCATTCAAATACACATTGTAGAATGGATTATTGCAGATAGAACTTTGAATGGATGACATGAAATATGTAAGAATATCCTCGAATTCCTCATTATTATGATGACAATTTTTGCATGACTTGATTTGGCAAGTAAAAAAAAAATCCTATTCAGTCTTCTAATTATTTTTTGATTACAGAAAAAAAATTGAAATAATTGTTTGATAATTTATGAGTACTTATTTCTGTAGCAGTGAGACTGTCATTGACTCATTTGACTTTTTTTGTGATAAAACAACACTAAACAATGTACTGTTATCATCAAGTACTTGCTTCTACGTTTGAATGGCATTATTGCAACATTTGACATTAAAGTATGGACTTAACTGGATCGGCTTCTGAAAAAAGTGACTTATGATTCGACAGCCCCAAAAAGTGTTGTCATTGAGTGGTATTCATCCATATTATTAAGGAAATTTAGTACAGATGTGAAAAGTGAGGAGTCTATCCAGTGTTTTGACACACAAATTTTAAAAATTTCAAACAGTGGACTTGGCCGCAATTTGGCTTGTGAACGGCTCATATAGAGCAGTGATTCTCAACTTGAGGGGTGTGTAGGATGTGTATGGTTTGCAGAAAATAAAATGGCATAGAACATATTTTATCAGTTTGTGAAAACAAAAGTTAAATTCAACAATTAGGTATAGAATAGGTATCATATTTTTGTCACTTTTTTATTTTTTATTTCATGATTGCAGTGAGATAGTGATGTCGTGTTGTTTACTGTTAAGGTATACTTCTTTCATTGTTGTCACTACTAGAATCTGACCCTTTGTTTGGCTGCCTGGACCACTACTGCAGTGTGCTTATAACTTGTGTTTATATATATATATATATATGTATGTGTGTGTGTGTATGTGTATATATATAAGAGGTCATGTGCCTTGGCCGTTTTCAGCTCACATTTTGATCTATCAAAGTTTATGTTGGTATGTTTGAGGTCTAGGTGGGGGCATAGGGTTTGAAGGTCACTGAGAAAGGGGGCCTGGGATTATAGAGTGTGCCTCTGTGAAAAATATTTTATAAACATTCAAGAATATTGAGTTAGAAAAAAATTACTTGCTTTCATGAATGTAGAACTTTTGGTAATTATTTTTCCCTTTCTACTTTTGTTTTTAGTTGCTGGGTCCAGAAAGTGCCATCTGACATTTCTGTATGTCGCTATTATTTCATTTTTATAACTAGTAAGGTAAGTTATTTTTATGTTGGTAATATTTCTCTCAGTGTGCAGTATCTACATAAATGAAACAATTTAACATAAATGAAGGATATAAAACAAGTTTATTTTTAAGCTGTTTTAACCCTTAGACCGTTGAGTTTTCGCCTTCTGGTTCTTCCCCCAGCATTGGGTTATTTTTTGGAAATGCATTTTGGAGGATGTACGTTTAGAAGGAACGTTCAAAAACGCAAGTTCAATACTGTTAAGTTATTTAAATCAAAATAAATAGTATAAAATAAGTGAAACATAAAATTTTTAAGAATACATACGTATATTTATATAATGTACAAATTTTTTTGTTCAGAAATTTCTTATAGTATGGTATATTTTAAAGAAAGGTAATATGCATAAACCCACTTCACAGTCTTTACACTATATAGTTTATTCATCACTTAGCCCACTATAGTCTTTTCGTCACTTTTGTCATCGAAGAAATCTGAAAAATCACTCTCAGAATCACTTGAAATGTCAGTTCAAATTGTCTTTGGCTTTTGAAAACCCAAAACTCCCATTTTATACTGTATGTATTCTCAAAATGTCACTTAAAAATCTACTTCTTATCAGGAGAATTTGTATTCGAATGCCATTAAGTTCTGCCATCTATTGATGAATGAAAAAATCAATTTATAATGTGCAAAACATTCGAAAATCCAGTTAGACATGCTCAGCGTGTTCTTAACGCTGGTGGAAAGACTCTGATGAACATGCTGGGCGCGTCAGTAATGGACTAAGGGTTAATATTTATATATTCAGAGGTTCCGACTTCATTTTTGTTGAGTTTATGTTAAGGCCTGTTCACATTGCATTATGTTATTACATTGGCTCCGAGATTGTTAACATGACATGTGATGGGTGTGATGTATCAAATGGTCAATGAATTGAGCTCTGTGATTTGTCAAATTTTTAACGCTGATCCTATGAAACACTCCAGATTCAGTGTGAACAGGTTGTTACTCTGTGGGTCCCTGGTTTTATTTTCTGGCTACAGGATATTGAAGTAGAATTATTTTATAAAATACAGCCATAGCTCTGAAAGTGGTATTTATGAAGGAAAACAAAATTAGATAATTTCAAAATTGCTTTCTGAGATAGTCCTTAAAGCGTTTTGCTTGTAGTTCTAAACATAAAATTCCTATTTTATATAATTGATACTTATTGGGGGCTTTGAAAGAAAATCCTGATTTTTTTTCTTTTTTGCTAGTATTCCTTTTATAAAAATTTTTTCGAACCTGTACTAATTATGCAGGATTTCTTACTCCCTTTTTTATGAGCTTTATTTTGTTTTTCTTGCCTCAGGAGAAAATTTGCCATCTTTATTTAACAGTTTAAAAGTTGGAAAAAATTTGGCCTTTTCCAAAATCTCCCTAATAAAATTCCTCTTCCTCATATTGGAAGCTATGTATAAAAGAGTTCTTGAGATATTTTTAGTCTTTTGGTTAAGTATTCTTTCCCAAGGAAGAAAGCTGAATTTGTTTTAGAAATTTGAATGGAGCCTTTTCTACCATTAATTCTATTGTAATATCAAGGTAATTTTTCTTCCCTAGACAAGTGGTTCTCAACTTTGAATACTAGGCATCAGGGCCGGACTGATCTGATCCATTGTGGTGCCTGTGGCAAGTTTTAAAAATGGCATCTTTAAAAATTTTTGGAGGTATCACTATTAGAAATAGTCTACTAAATAGAATAATGGACTTTATGGGAAAATGGGTATTAAATGAAAAGAAAAGTTTTATTAATTTAAAACAGCATTAAAAGTTTAAAAAAGCAGACAAAGTTGATCAATTTGAATATAATTGGTTATGTAATAGAAATAATTATTAAATCCTTCTTGGAGACTCTATTGCAGCAAATTGCTCGATTGTATCACTATCATTTATTGTTATGGATACTGTCTTTTCTATAGAAATGATTGCTCATCCTTGGGTTGTTGTTCGTAGATAATTGTTTAAAAATCCTGTGCTCAGTTGTTGCTGAGTACAGAAGGTGCAGACAAACTTAGGGTCTCCTGCCATAAGCATTGTGCATCCTCGACCAACACACAATGCCAAAAGAAGGGCACATATTTATTTCTCATAATCTCAAATTTAGCAGTCTAAATATTAGTTTATATTTGAGTATTTTTATGAATTCCATTATATATGAGGTTAAATTAATATCATTACTTCATGTCAGGTTCCTTTTATTATATGATTAAACCGGGTCAAGTGCATTTATTCGCATATCTGATACAAAAATACCCCAAAATTTCAAGAGCAAAATATGCATATTTTACAGCTGAAAAATTAGAGGAATGTTTAAATGTTGTGAGGTCGGGAGAAATGTCTCAGAGAGATGCCTCAAGCCACTTTAAAATTAGTAGGTCCACTATAAAAAGGATATTGAACAAACCTGGACATTCAATCATTTTTACTAGCGAAGATGAGTTGGCCTGTGCCAGTCATTTAGACAAAATTTGTGATTTTGAATTTCCCGTAGACTTTTGACTGGACTTTCGATTTATTGTCAAGTCTTAACCTTGCAATGTATGGAAGATCAGTGAAATGTTTTCAAAACAACCTCCCTGGGTGTGACTGGGTAAAATTATTTTTCAAGTCCCATCCACTGTTAACAATCATATTTGCAAATAAAAGGGGGTTTGTTTTCTGTTTTAATGTAAAATAAATTTTTCATACATAAGTCTCTATTTTTATTTCAAGATCCTAGGTGCTACTTGAGCAAACTACCTATTTGAATTGTATATTTCATGTAAAATGTAGGTTGGGTCCAAGTAACCCCAATCAGGGGGTTATTTGAACCCAAATTTCAATAATTTATTTTATATATATATATATAATTAAAATTTTGACCTAAAATCCTGGGAAATCTTTAAATAAGTTGTTCAAATCAGGTTATCAGGACAAATATGTTTTTAAGGCTATCGTTGGGTAAAAATTTACAAAAATCTTCACTTTTGGGGTCCAAGTAACCCCAATCTACGGTAACTCAGAAACTTTTGAACATCAGTCCACAGATGTTCAAAATTTTTTTGCATCCCCCGGAATAGTCCAGCATGTATCCTAAGGGCTACATGTACTGCAGATAAGATAATTATCACAAAATAATTCCATGAAGATTTAAAATTTTAATGTTATGAAATTCTAATTTGTTTTTTCTCTTCCCAACAGTTATTTTGTTTCATCTTCCTCCGAAGCGGAGATCATCCATGGAAGTATATTCTGCTTTTTTTTTTTTTAATATTATTTCTGGTACATTTCATTATAATTGTGTAAAACATTTAACTCCATTAAAATTTTCTATGGAATTAGTTTTTGGATGATATTGTTGAAAACATTTCCATTACCCGAGGTTCTTAACTGAGATATAGCAGCATATCTGAAGCCAAATTATAATCTGTTCCCTATCAAAATATCTCCGATTCATTTCAGTTACCCGATAATTTTATTCGTTTTTTATTTTGTTTTCAGTTTAAAAAGTTTTGTCAGCGGACAATCTTAGGAAAGAGTTACCAAAAATAGAAAAGATGTTCCACAATATATATATATATGTTATGGCTAAAGTCTGTGGTGTGGCCAATTTTCAAAATGGCTGGCCGCTTCTAGCATTGGCCAAAGTCCAAAATAATTGAAAATGGATACCTCCTTTGGGCTATGGTTGGCCCATTAGCAATGCACCCAAATTGTCCAAGAAAAAGTGACCAGGCTTGAAGTTTTGCAGAGGTGGATCATGGGAGTTGATTGTGCCAGTTCTGACTTAATGTTATTACCACTGTAAAAATCCTTTTAGTTTAGTCAAAGTAGAAAAAATCACTTCCAAATGAAAGAGAAACTGGCCATTGATTGTCGAGTGAAGGAGTTGTCCATTCTCGATTATTTCAGCTAATGCTAAAAGTGGTCAGCCCTTTTGCAAATGGCCCATACACGTACACACACACACTAGTTAAAATACCCCTGCATCACTATGTCATTGGGTTCATTTTATTTAAATAAATAAGCACTGGAGTGTTGTTATTCCTCGGAGGAAATCTCCCTGTCATTGAATGATCGTGCAGGTTTTAGATTTTTTCTTTAATTTCAGGAGAGGGGGAGCTTAATCCCTTTAAAGATTTCTTAATGAGTGTCACCAATCTAGGACATATGTTTTGAGAGAGACAGTGACCTGTGAGTGGTATTTGACTATATATATATATTAAGAAGACCCTTATAACGATATTCAGAAATAGAAGAAGAGGTATATATGGCATGCATTGGATTAAAGAGCTGTAGTTTGGCTTGAGCAGCATCCAATTCATTTGATGTTTATTAACTTGTACACATTATGCTTATTTTATTGGTTAATATATAATAAGAAATAGAATAGACTGGAAGATATTGACATTTTTACGAAGAGCAGAGAAAATAGATAGTGGCATCTGGTTCAATCCATATCCAAAACTCTTAAGTTTTGCTTCACACCAGAACAAAGGAAATTGAGTTTCATTTGTCCTTGTGATCAACTATGGTGCAATATGCCTGGTGAACAGCTAGGTGCCACACAGAAAAATGGAAGTAGTTATATACGGGGAAAAACAATATTAATGGAATATAATTAATACTGGTGGGGCATTATTACATATATATATTTTAAAATTTATTTTTCAATATTTACTTCAGAGGCAACTATAGAACAGTTAAGAACCTTGTCCATTTAATTTTTCATTTGATACTGGAGAAGAAAAAGTATGATATATTGGAGTTATTGGAGGAGTTAAATGACTGTATTATTTACTGTTTCCTTTGTGTAAATCCTTTTTTCTCTCAAAACAATGGTGCATGTGCCAAAAAGGAAAGTCTACATTAAATATTTACCAATACAGGGTTCGTACAGTTTGTTAAGAACTCCTTATTTTAAGTTTTATAAGGGCTCAAATGCACCATTTTTGAGAAGTTGGGCTGTATATATATTTGTACTTGTTAAAATAATTCAAAAGTATGATTATTAATATTATGATTTTATAAAGTTGATATTTTAGGAGAAATTATAATAAGTTTAAATGGGATCCTAAAACATATACTTTTAATAGTTTAAAATTTTTGGACATAAAATATACTTTAAATCATTTTTAAGCTCAACAATGTGACCATGGGTCCTTAAAAATTTCTTATTTTTGATTTCTGGAAAAGTGTATGAACCCTGTGTTATATGATCAGTTTTTGATAATTTTGAACATATGCATCTTTTTTTAGCTCTAGATTGTACTTTCATTTTATGCTATAATTGTTTGAACTAACAAAAAAGGATTTATGCAAAGAACAGTATGGTATATGCTGTCATAAGTACATTTGCGTACATATACTGTGCTTTTCATACCTGTGATATGTATATTTCTAGAATACTGTGATAACTGTAGTTAAAACATACCTTGATATTAATATTTAGTCATATTTAAGTTATATTTATTAACATTCTTTTAATCAGGCAGTGTTTGAAGTTTGGTGGTGCTAGTAAGTAGGATATTTTTTATTACAAATAGGTTATTCATAAGGATATAATTTAAGTATATAAAGGATATATTTTCTTACTGCAAATAGGATATTCATAAAAAGGATATTTTTTATTGCAAATAGAATATTGGTAAGGATGCATTTTAATGATATATAGGATATATTTTTATTGCAAATAGGGTATTCATAAAAGGATATTTTTTATTGTAAATAGTACATTGCTAAGGATGTATAGGATATTTTTTATTTCAGATAGGATATTCATAAAAGGATATATTTTAGAGATATATAGTATATTTTTTTTTATTGCAGAGAGGATATTTCGTAAAATGGATATTTTTAATTGAAAATAGGATATTCCTAAGGCTATATTTTAGGGATATGTAGTACAGTGGAGTCCCAATAATCCAAACTTCGGTAATCCGAAAGTCCGCTTAATCCTAAACCAAAAGTCAAAAAGAACGAAGGTTTCAATAAAACCACAGTGATACTAAGTAATATAAGTTATATTTTTAGTAATATAAATTAATATAAAGTAAAATTACAAGACAATTCAAAGTTAGACAATGTACTGAACTACATTGGTTTGAAAAAATCTGTTAAATTTTTTTGTTGAAGAGAGAAATACCTCTCCCTTGCAGACAAATTATGGCAATGCATCAGAAAATTGATGTCCGCTGGGGTCACGGAGGAGTGTTGCTCTGCATAGCGTAGTGCTACATGAAATACAGCCGTGCCTTCACTCTCATCTGATACGTTGACAGGTTCTTTCAAAACCATTTTAACAATCTGCTGATCGTCTAAAATCTCATGGTTGTGATCGTTGGTTCGCAACCACTCATCCATATCATTTTCATTTGCATCCTCACAACCAGGAACATTTCATAAGATCTCTCGTACCACACTTTCATAGACAACCCCAGACAGAACCATGGTTCTGTTTGTGTCCTTATTTGGGTTGTCTATGAAAGTTTGTTCCAGGATTTTTTCAACAGTTGCTCAGTTACAGATTCCCATGATTCTGCTACCCAGTAAATGATATCTTTAATGTTTATCATCTTAAACTGTTCAATCAAGGATAGTGTTTCGTCTTCATCTTCGAGTATTTGTCCCAGCAACTTTTTCCCGTATGATAGTTTGAGATACTGCAATATATTTTCATCCATGGGCTGAAACAAGGGGGTCATGTTTGGTGGTAGGAAAACGGCTTTAAAATTTCCACAAACTAACTCGCCTAACGCTGTACTAGGCACCGTTCCGCTCTTATCATTCATTTTGTCCTGAGATTTGGTTATGTTTAGTCAGAACTTATAAAATAAACTGTGTAATCACATGTATTATGTAATGTTTATGTAATCACTCATTATTACGTAATTTAAGTTTATTTTAAGAATGATTTCGCTTAATCCGAAAAGGATCAGGTCCTAATCATTTCGGATTATCTGGACTCCACTGTATATATTTTAATTGCAGATAGGATATTCATAAAAGGATATTTTTAATTTTTAAAAAAAAGGATATATTTTAGGATGTATAGGATACTTTTTTTTTATTGTATATAGGATATTCATAAGGATATATTTTAAGGAAATTATATAGGATATATTTTTATTGTAGATAAGATATTCATAAAGGGATATCTTTTATTACAAGTAGGATTTTTGTAAAAAGGATTTTTATTGCAAATTATTGTTGTTTAATCCTCTCTCTGCTATCGCACATAATTTCTAGAGTTTCCTAGTTTTATTTTCAAATTATTCTGTTTATTTAATTTACAAATTATTAGGATTCAATCTTTACTGAAAGCAGGGTTCTTTCTGTATGCTTTGACAGTTTGTTTTCAGCTGTCATCCTTAGATTTTGCTCACAGACCTTTACTAAAAAAGATTTCTTCCTTAGGATTTTCTTTAATATGGAAATTTCCAGTTGTTTCCTACCTGAAAGTTTTTCTTTCTAACGCATGTGCCTGCAATAATTATATTTCATCAGTGAATGTCTGGAAAGCCTTAGCTTTTGAGTGACTTTTCATACCAGATTTTGTTACGAGCTCTATTTTCTGTTTACAGTCTTAGCTTTTGAGTGACTTTTCATACCAGATTTTGTTAGGATTTTGTTATTGATTCCTTTTTACATTCTTAACTTTTGAGTGGCCTTTTTGATATCACATTTTGTTAGGAGCTCTATTAATTTATTTTTGCAGTCCTAGCTTTTGAGTGACTTTTGCTATCAGATTTTGTAAGGAGCTCTATTAATTTCTTTTTACAGTCTTAGCTTTTGAGTGGCTTTTTTATATCAGATTTTGTGAATCTCTATGGTCCACCTTTTTAAACTTTATGGAGAAATTGCATTTAAAATAAATAGAATAGTTTAGAACCTTGCATTCATAGTTAGTTATTATATTTATCCATGCTGAAAAAAAAATTGGCGCTTTTAAAATCTTTTGTCTTTGGAGTCAGTGATAAAGAGATTGTGATTAGTAACTAATTTCATTAGATAGACGACTAAAGTGCCTACGAGTGACAGATAATATGGCTGTTTATTTTTGTTACATTTGTGTTCAGGATTTCAAAAGAAGCAGCCATTAATAATTCTTGATAGATGACTAAAGGCATGTGTTTCATTTTATTCAGACTTTATCTTTGGAGGAAAAATGTTGGTGTCCTGTTTGTATGATAGTTTGTTCTGCCTGGAGAATATTTTGCTCTTAGGATCTTATTGAATTGTTAAACCTAATAAGTCCTTTAAATTAAAAAAAAATATTAGAACCAATATTTCTTATTTGTTTAGAAAATTATAATAATTTATGTTAATGGCTTCTTATTAACATCTTTGCTTTTGAGGAAGAGTTTTAAAAAAAAGATTTAAACAAAGTCCTTTATATAAAAAAATATTACAACAATACTTTTATTCAGTCAGCTAAATTATAATAATCTATGCTTCCTAATAAAATCTTCTGCTTTTCAGTTTTTTTTTTTAGTAAGCAACATGAAATCAAATACCGTCATTTTTAGGTTTTTTTTTTCATTAATTTTTTAAAAGAAATTTCTGCAAATATCCCTCTAAGTTTCATTCCTGGTTTTTAATTTTTGAAATATCTTTGAACCAGAGACTTCATTGAGTGTTTAACTATCAGATGCTTTATTAGCATTTCATGAAGTATTGTGTCTTATGTTTATCTGTATGCTACTTTGCATCAATTTGGTGTTCAAAAATGATTGTTTAGTTTTGGCATGCATATCACTTATTATTTTAACTGTTAATGTTTAAAAAAATTCAACTTGCCAAAGATTCTTTCCCACTTGGTAATTATTTTAAACTTTTTAAATTTTGCTTTTACTTGTGATTATCTCTAAACTCACTTAATAGAGGATCTTTTCTTCATAGGCAGCTGACTCCCATTAGCCTGTTTGATAACCAGCTCAGACCTAATGGGTTATATAGGCATTCAAAATATAAAATTGTCATTTTTTTCATTGGATTACTGAGTAATTATTCACTCTTGACAATTAAGATTAATGTTTGGAAGACAACTGTCTAAAAATTCTGAGGCTTGAGACAGCTAAGAATTATCTTGCCTTGATAGATGACTAAAGATGATGACTAAGAGTAACCTTCATTCAATCCACAACAGGCTGTAATTTAGTAATATTTGTTTGATAGGCAGCTCAGTTTAACTGATGTCAAAGATGACTGAGAATAATCTTGCCTTGATAGATGAATAAAAAATAATTTTGTCTTGATAGACAAATAAGGCTTTAGAAACATTGAAAGATGACAAAGGCTTGAGAGATACCTAAGAGTAATTTTGCCTTCTTTGATAACAAAAAATGTTGCCTTGATAGATGACTAAAGATGAAGTCTATGGCTTGATGACTTAGAATAATCTTTGTTTCAATAGACAACAGGCTATAATTTTGTTTGTTATATTATTTAGGGATATTTGTTAGATTGGCATCTACGAGTTATTTTAACTGACGTCTAAAGGTAACGAAGGCTCTCAATGACTAAGAGTAATCTTTCTTTGATTAAAAAGGATAAACGACTTGATAAACGACTAAGGATGATGACTATGACTCAAGAGGCAATTTAAGATTACGAAGGCTTGAGATATGACTAAGAATAATTTTGCCGTGATTAATAACCGTCAATAATGACTTGATAGATGACAAAAGGCTTGAAAACACAAGTAAAAATGTTCTTAGGCATGATGGATTAAAAATAATCTTACCTTGATAGATGATTAAAAACAATTTTGCCTTGATAGATGACTAAGGCTTCAGACAATAAAAGATGTTGAAGGCTTAAGAAATGGCTAGGAATAATTTTGCCTTGATCAATAACTAAAATTAATCTTTCCTTGATACATGACAAAGATTCGATAGCACAAGTAAAAATGTTCTTAGGCTTGATACATGATGAAAAATAATTTTTGTCTTGATAGACAAAAAATAAATAAATAAAACACAAAATGGCTGCATGTTTTCTTTTTTCTTTTGTGAAAAATTGAGGAAAATTCAGAGCAGAACTTTTACAATTGTATTAAGAGGACTGATCTGACATTTAGCTAGACCAGTGATTCTCAACCTTTTAATGCCTACCCCCCCCCCCCTCCTGGATGACCTTCAAAACCTATGCCCCCTCTAGGTTTAAAAAACATAAGAAACACTAGTAAAATACATTCTACACTTATTTTTTTGTGTGTGCCTCTTCAGGTTGAGAACTACTGATCTAAACTGTTCTCATGAACAAGTGGAAAAAAATAAATACTCCCTATCCTAAAATGTTAGGATAAAAAGTAATTAATATATATATATATATATATATATATATATATATATATATATATATATATATATATATATATATATATATATATATATATATATATATGCACACAAACATTAGCAGGTATGATGTATTGGGTGGTACATCATTCATTTATGTTTTTTATTTTATGTATGTGTTTGTTGTTGTACTCATGGATTGAAGAGTGGAGATATTTTAATTACAATGCTATGTACTCTAAAATAGTTAGAGTCGGAAGGTAGGTGGTGTTCACATTGTGTTTTGCTTGCAAATTCTTTCTCTCTGAATTTTCACTTTTTTTTTTTTTTTTTTTTTATGAATGAGCTATTTACAAGCCCCAATCGGTCGGCAGATCTGTACTGTCCATCCGGTGCACAGGCCCATACTAATTAACCAAACAGGTGCATAACCATTGGCTGAGTACTGAGTATGCAGGTATTGCTATGTGGCGACTGCTCTTCAGGTTCTGCAGGGCATATAGGCGAAAACTGTGGCTGCCATAATATTGTCGAATTATTAATGAGCCATTCTCAAGTCTAATTGGTTAAGTTCACTTTTTTTTTATTATTAATGAGCCATTCACTAGCCCTATCGGTTCAGTTCACTTTTTGAAATGGGAGTTTCGAAGCACTGGATGGACTCCTCACTTTTGACATTCGCTATCCATTTCTCAAATAAGAAGGAGGAACTCCACTCCATGACATCCCCTTTTTTTTTGGGGGGGGGGGCATCGAATAATGAGTAAGAAGCCAATCCAGTCAAGTCCATACTGTCATGTCAATTGTTGCCATTCAAACACAGAAGCCAGTGCTCGGCGATGATGGTCCATTGTCGAGTGTCGTTTTGTCACAAAAAAGGTACAACAAATGATTTAGCAACAGTCTCACTACTGCAGAAGCAAGTTCTTGTGAATTATTAAGCAATTATTTCAGTTTCTTTTTCTGTAGTCTTTTGTTTGTTTTCTATTTGTTTTTCTGTAAAATATAATTGGAAAACTGAATGGGATTTTTTTTTCACTTGCCAAGTCAGGCAAATATTGTCATAATAATAACGATGATGCCAAGGCTATTCTATCTTTATGTTGTCTGATCCATTCTACAATGTTTATTTGAATGGATATTTTCGGAGGCATTTTAAAAAAAGAATGTCTATTAATTGAATTCTGTTTCTCCACTTTTTGTTGGATGGACTGAACAGACTGGGCAAGTGTCATAAACGTATCAAAAATAAAATATATCATTGAATAGAATTGTTTAAGTGGAAGTTGACATGGGTAGTTGTGTAGTGTTGATTAAGTTGGTTAGCCTGTTTGGCTCAGAATTGGCTCTAAGTTGAATGTCCTGGTGTTTTGACCGCATGTACTCAAAACCTAAATAACCCTCCAGACACATGCAGGATATTTTGAGAAGGTGTCCTTTGACAAATTCCAGGGTTCGTTTGGTCCTTAAAAGTCCTTGAGAACTCATTATTTTCAGTTTCTGTTTCAAAGGGTCTTTCAAAAGTTTATAAAAAGGACTTTCAAGGTCCTTGCATTTTTTGTTGTTTGACTTTCAGGATCCTTAAAAAGTCCTTATTTTGCAGTCTTAATACAGTTCAGTTGATTGCCTTGATGAAAATGCAGTTCATTTGGCATATTTTCTGTTTGTATCATTATTGATCAGGACGGAAATGCTTTTGTGTTACCTCATCCCCAACTCAATATATGTATAACTGCTGGTTGACTCGCTATGACACTGTTTATCAACGTTTGTCGAGTTCAATACAGGGATGGCAGCGTGTGAGGGTAAGTTTGGAATAGTATTATAAATTTTAATTTATGAAATTGATGACCACGAAGTTGTAAAGGATCCAATACTTTTAAAAGCTTCCGCTTTGGAAATCAAATATCTAATTAAAGCATCTTTGAGGTCCTTAAGAATAACAGCTTGAGTCCTTAGAAAGTCCTTATTTTTGATTTTGGGAAATGAGGACGAACCCTGTATTCATTTGGATGCTGTAGGGGATTTGAAGATTGAATGGATGCAAGTTGCAAATGAAACTGTAATGATACATATGATATATATATATGTATATGTATGTATGTATGTATGTATATGTATGTATGTATGTATAAAGTGGCACATCCAGGAGGGGGGGGGGGGGCAAGGCCCCTGCCCCAAAGAAATGGAAATTGCATTATGAATATTGAATTTGCATTTTAAATATTTTCATCAGTTCAATCCCCCCCCCCCCCCAAAAAAAAAAAAAAATTAAATTCTGGATGTGCCACTGTTTGTATATATGTATATGTATGTATGTATGTATGTGTGTATATATATATATATATATATATATATATATATATATATATATATATATATATATATATATATATATATATATATATATATATATATAGTGTGTGTGTGTGTGTGTATATGTATGTATGTATGTAAGTATACGTATGTATATATATATGTATGTACTGGGTGGCAAGAACTAAAACACCTCTATTCCAACCTTTCTATATATTGAACTATTCAGTGTATAAGCTTCAAATTTTGTATACATACTATTCAAGACATTTGGAAACAGATAAAGCGAAAAAAAATTGAATCCCAGAAATCACTGACAGATGGTGCTGTACAACTGGACATATGCTAAAAAGACACATAATCACTTTTTTTTTTAACGTACCAAACATTCATGTGACAAGGACCATATCGACGTAGGGAATGCTGCTGAATATGGTTCCCTTATTGAAGATGTGAAATCTGCAGTTCGTGGACAGCTTGTTCAATTGTGGATTGTAACTGGTCAACTGAAATGATTCTCACATGCAGAGTGATACCTTCTTTGAAGTCTGCCAAGGCTGGAAGTTCCAGACCAGATCTATATAGGCTTCTGGCTGAAGTGTGCAGCTCCGATTCATACAGCACCACAAGGATTGAAGTCTGTCTGCCTTAGTTGCCACCTCAATTTTGCCCGAACACCCCCAGGGATGACATCCAGGGGGGATCGTACCCTATCTCACCCTCTCTTCCCTCATAGAGGGGCTTTCTGGTCTATGGATTTAACAGGCCCATATCCAGCCTATGTATTTAATGGTGCTTGTCGGGATTCGATCCGAGCAGCCTCAGCACTAAAAGCCAGAGTGCTGCAAAAAGGCTACCTCGAGCCCTCATGTGTTTATTATTATTTTTTTTTTTCTTTCTTTATATATTCTGTTGTACAGCATCAAATATTGGTCTTTCTGAAGTAAAATTCTTATTCACGTCATCCGTTTCCCCATGTCTTGAATAAAATGTGTACAAAATTTGAAGCCTTTACACTGAGTAGTTCGATATACAGGGAGGTCATAGTAGGTGTGTTTTAATTCTGGCCACCTGGTGTATATGTATGTATGTATGTGTGTATATATATATATATATGTATGTCTATATGTGTGTATATATATATATATGTATGTCTATGTATGTATGTATATGTATATATGTATGAATGTATATGTACGTATATACACTGAGTGGCCAAATTATTATGACCACGCCATCAATACAATGTTGTACCACTTTTTGCCTTTAACACTGCATGAATTGTTCTTGGCATGGATTCTATGAGATCTTGGTAGGTGGTATGAGGAATATGAGACCATATACCATGAACTGCACTTTCCAATTCCTTAAGATTTGATGTTACTGGATCCAGCTGCGTGATGCCCCATTCGATCTCATCCCTCAAATTCTCAATTAGATTGAGATTGTGCAGGTCAACGAAGCAAGGTAAATTCTCTTCGAACCATCTGAGGACAATGCCAGCTTTATGACAAGGAGCATTGTCCTGCTGGAAGTATCCATTCCCGGCAGGACATAACAAGATGTACATTTAAATACCCTTGGGCACTCAGACATTGTTTCACAGGAATCAAAGGACCCATACTATACCATCCCCCAAACCATAATATTGCCTTGAAGTGTTGTGGCAATGCAGTTGAGGTCCATGCTTTCCTGCTGTTTTCTCCATATTCGCACCTTGCCAATTGACCCTTTTCCAGTCATCTACTATCCAATCCTTTGCAAACTGGAGACGTCTGCTCTTGAACAGGTGGTCGACTTCCATAGCCTACACGGCGGACAGTTCGTTCATAGACGTTCACTGTTGCTCCTTGATTAAGATTCCCCGCTATTTGACGCTCTTCTGTTGGACTGGACAAATCTGGCTACAGATCGAGCATTCAGTAGCCTGTGGTAGTCCACTCTCTGTAAATATCAATAACTGCTTCTCTCGAACGCTTCACAAGTGCAGCTGTTTTGCTGATACTGGTTCCGCCTACAATCGATCACGTTTTTTGTCCATATCTTCGCAAGCAACACAGTACAAATGATGGTTCCGTTGTCCTGCGTTTCCCTTTTTAAGCTCATTTGCATAACACTGTCAGGTGTTCATAATAAAGTGGCCGCTCAGTGTATGCATATGCGTGTGTACATTTTTTGTCCAGTTAATAATTCTTTGTTATTACTTAGGAATATTTTGACTGCATGAAGGTTTGTCAGTCAGGTAAGTAAAAGCTCTTCCCGAGTAGACATTTTGAAATTTTCTCGTAGGGGCTGAAAAAGTAAGTTCTTTTCATCATGCATTCGTTCTTACTCGCCTGTTGCATGTCTTTCTCGCTTGACCTGTGCTAAGGAAAGCGGGTTTTTCCCCCCCTTTAATGCTTTTAGTAACTGAATGAGCTGTGTATTCACACTTGCATGCCATTCACCAGTGCCTCGCTTTTCCAGTAGCGCCACCTGTTGAATGGTGCGGATTTCCTTGCTTCTAAAGATTGCGGAACCGGGTTTGAAAAAATCATTAACCACCAAACGTTTGGCCTAACTATTAATGTAAAAACTATAGTGATTTATTATGTTAAAGAATTTTAGTTTATAGAGTAAGTAAAAAGTACATTTCTTTTTAATTTAAGGAAATGGGTTCGAAAACTCGAAACGACCAAATGCTGGCTAGTTTAAAAATTTTTTTTTTTTTTTTTTTTTTTTTTTTTATTTCCGTGAAGATTTTGTTTTTATATTCAATTTTCCACTTGACTAGAAATTCGGTGAAGAGTAGACTGCATCATTTTCAATGTAAAATACAATCTATTTTTGCCATTTCTGACTGCAATAAATAGGAAATCCCTTGACAATTGGATATGAAATAAATCAATCAAAGCAAACGATACTTGATGGTGTCGATATATATATATATATATATGGTGAGTGTCCCAAATATCGCCCCGTTGCCTAATATCGCCTACTCGTTTCTAAAGTATGATTCGCGCTATGTATGAGAAAATGCAGTCACTTCTTAGTTCTGGGTTTGTACTAACAGCGGCGATAGCGACAACGCTCTTATCAATTGACAACAGAAACTATGTGACGTCTGAAGTTGTTTTGGCTGTTGGCCCCAAAGAATCAGAATCCCGTGCATCCAAATTCTAATTTTGCTTATACCATTTGAAAGTGCATTAAGCAGAGACTTAGCTAGCAACACCTTTTAACAGGTGATCCTCTAAGAGGAACAGAGGTAGGCGATATTAGGAACCTCTCTGGAGTTGACTGGAAATTTCAGTTTTTCCAATTTAGCTACATAACTTAAACTGGCGCAGGTTTTGGAGGTGGTTGATCTCAGGATACCAAAGGAAATAGTTCTTAGGGATTCTCTTTGAGTTTCCAGCCTAATCAGTAACTAAAAGGTGGATGAAATGTCGAAAAAAAGTCAGAGTAGGTGATATTTGGGACACCTACCTTTTTATATATATATAGTGTTGTTTGCTTTGATAGATTCATGCAGTGGTAGGGGATTGTCCTCTGAGTTGGGAAGCATGGTGTTGTGGTCCATAGAGTGTGAAGTATGGTGAAACTAATGATCCCCATTGTTTTTGAAAGCTAAGATTGACTGACCCGGTTCTGCCTTCCTTACTTGCTTCTTCCCCTTCTCTTTGCATGATTTGAAATGATACAAAAGGTATTCGTGTATTCCAGTCCTTTTCCTCCAGTTTTCAGGCGAATCTCCGACGGGAGGTTTGTTTATCTTTCCCAAATGCAGTTCTTTGTCGTCAGTATCTCTGTGTCGAGTCATGACAGAAGATGAAGATAGAGCAGAGTACTCAGTTTCTGTGTTTTAAAAAGTACTTCTTTCGGGGCGATTAAAGAGGACCGATTTTCGAGTGGAAATGGAAGAATGACTGGCAACGATTGGCTTGGGAATAGTACAGCTCTTTAAGTTCGTATGTGTGTTGAGTCTTTTTTTATTATTATTATTCGGGATGCAAGCGCTCCATTTATATTATCCCTCTCATCTTAAAATATACAGGGTGGGCCAAAAGTAGGTATACAGTCATAGTATGTTTTTGATGGATTTATTATTATTCAAATTCCCCAGACAGTGCCGAATTGTTTAACGTTGTGAGAGTACGTAGGCACTTAAACAGTGTCAATTAATGTCCAATCTGTTTGGAACTTTCTCTCTCAAATCCTTATTTTTCACTGCCCCACAAATAGTGTCACCATCCTATCGGCAAGCTTCCATAGTAGCCTCTCCACACGAAATCACTGTATTTTTCCTACAACTCGGATTTCTCACAACAGAGAGATTTAAATTATCTAGTACATGTAATCGAATATTAATTATAATAGAATAAATGCATTTTAATCATACTTGATTAATTACTTGCCGGTTGCTTTATAAAAATTAAGATAGTAAACTTTTAATGTCGGTGTATTCTCATTAATAACTCACATTTTGACCAAAGATGGCTCTACGGTCTAAATCATTTCACTACCATGTATGTAACTGATTCACCTTATTAACCTTGGGGACATTGGGATGGCCTATGTATAATGTGGTAATATCTGATAATGTAGGTTGTATATACTATCTATATTGCTGTCTATTTTATACACACTTTTGTTCCCCTTCAAGAAAAAAATTCTCTATTACTGTATACCAGACTTTTACCACCTTGTATATGTCTATCGATTTGCACTTTCGAATTTGACAAAGTTGCTATTTTTAAAAGAAATTATCCCGATACTCAAATGTGTTCAGCGATGTTTGGAAAGTCCTCGTTTTTGATTCATGAGAATGTGCATAGTTTTCTCGCGTTTCATTACCCTTAGTGGTTCACCTATTCTTTTGATATTATCTTCTAAGTTCATTGCCATTTGGTTGTTTCGGTGCCCAAACAGAACGCCAATACGGCAGGTTTGGCGCGTTTGTGTTCTTTAGCGCCACAGGTTGGCTCTGTTGTGGTTTGGTTCTTGGACTGCGAGGAGGTAAGTATGGATTTCCTTTTCGTTATTTCAGTGCGAGCGGATGACGTCAAAGGATATGGTCTCGCCTGGATCTTGTTTCCATCGCCATTATCATTTAACGAGCGTCTTATTACTTTGTGGTCCTCCTGGGATAGTCATTGCTGTTTCGTTGGATTCCTTTCTCTGTGGTTCTGAAGCAACATCCAATCAAACCCCGTTTAACTCGCCACAGCCTCGCTTGATTATACAATAAGTGTTGATGCCTCACTTTGTATGCTGTTGACTGAAGTGAATAAAAAAAAACTGTGTCTTGGTATCTCTTTGTGTTTATTTCTCTTGTGATGAATGGGTTGCCAAACGTCCCGTTTTTCGCCGAAATGAGAAATTGATTGTATACGAAGGGCCTGTTCACATCCGGATGTATTTAACACGATATATCATACAATTCAATGGACTGTGGGAACACGCCCATTCGAAAACTTTTTTGACTCAAAAGTCGCCCCAAAGATTTCTTGCGCACATTGTATTATATGCATTGTACAATAATAAAATTGCAAATTTTACATTCACGTCCCTAAGACTCTATAAGGGCACTTACTTAGTTGTAGTAAACTAATAAAATAAAAATCAGTTTTGTACTATATGCCTAAACCAACTTTAAATTGTTCTTGATTTGCAAATTTTCTATGTAATTACATTATTGTTTACTTAACCAAAACTCTATGTAAGTTTCTAAACTGATTGAAAAGGTTAAAATTTGAAAAATTTCCGGGGGGTATTCCATACTCCCCAGTAGTATTAATCAAAACCCGTGTTTTTATTTGGCAACTCTGGTTGGGACAGAGCTATGGGTCTAGTTCACTATGCGCGGTAATAGAGGTTCTGAAAGATTTGCATCGACATGTATATATACACGCGACGAAAGATCGCGATACAACTTTGCATATAAATTTTGTCCAATTTTTGAACCCACAAATTACAAAAACACCAGTTTGAAGGGAAAATATTCTATTTCCATATTAATATTATGCATGTGTACAAGATATTGAAAAAAAAAAG
The DNA here is from genome assembly GCA_907164885.2 of Dolomedes plantarius. Classification (NCBI taxonomy): domain Eukaryota; kingdom Metazoa; phylum Arthropoda; class Arachnida; order Araneae; family Dolomedidae; genus Dolomedes; species Dolomedes plantarius. The sequence continues at coordinate 259,077,759 of OU015490.1, forward strand.
ATCTAATAATGTAGTCTGCCGTATTAACGCTTTGCTCTTTTTATATATAAATTTATAAACTTACACGTAGGATTACTTTCCTCCATAACGGTCCCGCGGAAAGGAAAATTTCCGTCCGTCCATCCATCCTCGCGAGTTATCATTTTGGCAGTGTGCCAAATCCAGTCTTTATCGCTTCGACAAGTAGTTAACAGTTAAACAGAAAAGTACCAAGATGCGTTAAAATTTTAACATATATATATATATATATACACTAGCTGAAAACCCGTACTTCGCTACAGAGTACATCCAAATTAAATACAACGGTCAATGTATGCAATTCATGCCAAATATAAATATATATTATATGATATATACGACGATCAATGTATACAATTGATGTAAAATATATATATATATATATTTATAAGAAAATCGTAAAGGATAATTTTATAGACAAAATAATGTAGAAGAAAATATTAAAATTAAATCTAATATAAAGAATATAGTACAGTTTTTAGAACATTTCTTTTACTGTATTTTAATATTTTTTTGGATAATGTCCAATCGTCTGCCGCATTAGCAAGGGGAAAAAAAATATTTTTTGTTTATTTAGTTGTTATGCACGTGACGATAAATTTATTGAAAGTACCAGAAAAAGAAATCTCGTGATCGGCATTTAATAAATTAAATTCTAAAAATGAATATTTAAAAATTCACCAAAAATCAGGAAATGGAGGTAAAGATTCGAAAAAGATTTCATTTTAAAGGAAATTTTATGATCTTTCTCGTGATATAAATTTTATAACCCTCAATGTATGATTTTAAATGCAAACGTAAAAAAAGTTTAAAAAACAGCTTAAAAATTTAATTTAAAAAAATGTAAGAAGAATTTTTGAAAAATCTTTCTGAGTGCACCCCTACACTATCAGAAGAATCGCCATGCAACATTTCAGCCCTTTAGGTCCAGCGGTTTGGTCTGTGCGTTGTATGTCAGTCAGTCAGTGAATGAATGAATGAGTCAGTTACGGAACTGTTTTATATATATAGATAACACATACAAAAGAGGTAAGCAATGATAAGTAATCCTATGTTAGTAACCCGCGGTAGTTTCGTTAGAAGAGACTACCTGAAATTTGTTTTTTCTTTCGCGAAGAATTTCTTCATAGCTGACTAACTTTTTTTTTTTAATTATTCCTTGCTTTGCCGTGATCATGCGATCTTCACGAGAGTCTCTATTCTCCTAAATGTGCAACCCTTTCCTCAATTGCGCCGAGACCTTCTGTCAAGTTCCTCGTGGAATTGGGTCTATCTCGTTTTTAAAAAAAATATTGGACTAAGTTTCTTCCAAGCACCATTTAAAGCTGTTTCGGAAATGACTGCTTCGGGCTTTGGTCTATTCGCGATTAAAAAAAAAAAACCACGTAACTACTCCGAGTTCGCGTGTTGTGAAACAGAACTTTACAGGACACTAATGGCCCTAGATGGCGTTAGGTGTCCTATAATATTTTTCAAAACTATAATAATTTTATAATACTTTTCCTATAATATTTTTATATAATATTATAATATATTTTTATAAACAAGCGGTTCGCTTGTTTATATCCCTTTTTTGATATTTTGCTTGCTGTGCGAAAATGAGGTCACAGCTCTTTTTGCAGAGAATCTGTTACTACGCAGAAAGCGCTCTTTAAGTTTCGCCATGTACGGCGCGTCAATTTTTATGTTTTTATAAAGGATATATTATGATGACGTATCTTCTTTTATTTGAGTTAGATTAATGTGTGATTGCCGTTTAAAGTACTGCTGAACTACCACCCAGTTTTTTTTTTAAGTCTGAAAATGATTTCGTTTTCCAGTATGGGTTGATTCTTTGTTTTGGGCAGTAAAGAGTGTGTCATTTTTTTGGTTTCTTTGTTTGCCTGCATATATCAGGTCGATATAGACATTTAGTATATTGAAGTTTTATCTCTAAGTGCTGGGGAAATATTTTATAGTTTCCTAACATCGCGTAAGTCTCGGTATTGACTATTTTATTGAGCTATATCCCCAAACTTGTTTGTTCCGTAGCCGATTTTTTCTGTTTTGGGTAGACCCCCCCCCCCCCCCCCCCCTGCTTTCCTAATATTGATTTTTTTACAAATTCATCAACTTTAAATGTGGTTTTGGAGCTGACACTTTGAGAGGGTTTTACTGTAGAGTGAAAAAAATTTTAAATAAAAAATATATGTATATGTTAAGTTTTATAGTTATACATTTATTAATTAAAACTACACAAAATGCAAATGTGGTAGCATTTTTACATAGAATAAATACACAGCAAAATCAATTCTTTCAATGGGAGGGACGAGCCCGAAGCTTTGATAGCAAAATTTCAATATTCGGCTTCAATTTAGTCCGGCTTAACCTTAAATCTCCTCGGCGAGTGATTTCCAGTAAGGAGATTGACAACCGCGCTGAAACCCCTTTCCTCGATGGAAAAGCTATTAAAAAAAAACTTTCTCGCGATAGTTTATAATGCAGGATATGTAAGAGGTATGTCTCTCTGAAGCCAGAATTGCTGATATCCCTTAGTGATTATACGGATCAGTACATGACATCCGTTTCTTCAATGTCATCGTATGGATCGATAATCCGCTGTGGTATTTCCATAGTCAATACATCTTCAAACCTAATTTCAAAGTTTGCGTGAAGGAGTTTGGTGTTTTCCTGCACGTGTATTCAGCTAGTTCTATATATATAAAACAGTTCCGTAACTGACTCATTCATTCACTCACTGACTGACTGACTGACATACAACGCACAGACCAAACCGCTGGACCTAAAGGGCTGACAGTTTGCATGGCGATTCTTCTAATAGTGTAGGGGTGCACTAAGAAAGAATTTTCAAAAATTGTTCTTGGATTTTTTTAAAATTAAATTTTTAAGCTGTTTTTGTCACTTTTTTAAAGTTTGCATTTGAAATAATTATTTGAGCGTTGTAAAATTTATACCACGAGAAAGATCATAAAAATTCCTTCAAAATGAAATCTTTTTCGAACCTTTAGCTGCATTTTATGATTTTTGGTGAATTTTTAAAGATTAATTTTCAGAATTTAATTTATTAAATGCCGATCACGTGATTTCTTTTTCTCGCACTTTAGATAAATTTATCGTCACGTGCGTAACAACTAAATAGACAAAAAAAAATTGTTTCTTTCTAATGCAGCAGACGAATGGATATTATCAAAAAAAATATCCCTTACGATTTATATATATATATATATATAAAATATATATTGCATCAATTGTATACACTGATCGTCGCATTTATTATAAATATATATATTTATTTTTTGTTTGGTATTAATTGCATACATTGACCGTTGTATTTAATTTGAATGTACTCCGTAGCGAAGCGCGGGTTTTCAGCTAGTCTATTATAGTTAGGCGGATTATTACATTTACGGGTAGCCAAAATTTTGGTGTCTAACTCGTGGACCCCCGTTTACATCTCATGCACCCCCAATTTTCTTTTTCACTGGCATGTGGACCCCTTGCAGGTCTATATCGACCCGTGGGGGTCGATATGGATCACTTTGGGAATGACTGAGCTATATAACAAACAAAAAAAAAACTTGATAACTTTTGAACCATTGGCGAGATTCAGTGAAAACTTGGCGGTTCAATGCAGGGCATGTTGGAATTTTTTTTGATCTGTTGTTACTTTACAAATTTGAATAAAATTTTTAAAACTTTTCGTGAGGCATTCGCCTATACTCCGCCGCAATTTTATTGTGGGGGCACCATATAGGCGGACAGCTTTTTACCCCCTATGAAGGGACGACACGAACGGAGGCATTTTTCGTGGGATTCGATCCGAGCACCCTCAGCACCGAAAACCAGCGCGCTGTACCACTGGGCCGCCACAAGCCCTAATTCTAGAAGGTTGACTGTCCGAAGTAATCGGTCAAAAACCGAGGAGAGGCGTCAGATTGTGAATCGGGGAACGTATAGAAATAAACTCCTTGTTAGCCCTCCATGACATTTCTCACCAGTGTCAATTTACCGAGTTAAATGCAAGGAGGGTAAATGTGATCGAGAGATCACTCCATAGGATGTAACAGCATTTTCCCGGGCCTCAAATGCCGAGTCCAGCCAATGCATTTTATTCTGTTGCAGCGGTGTGAAGCACTGCCCTCTAGGCCTCACAAAGCCTTTGCGCTGGATTCGTGACGTCACTGCTGTAGGCGATTCTCCTGACAACATCGTACTCGTTTTCAGCTGTCGTAGCGAGCGATGCGAAAAGAAATACGCACTAAACAGATAGTTCTTTTCTAAAACTGATTATACTAGATCATTTTAACAGGAAAATGTAAACTTTGGAAATTGTATTTAACATTAGATGTCAAGATTTATTTTCTCCTCTATTAATTTTGCATTATAATAATAGTGTAAAAAAAACTATATCAAATTCGTAGTTGCCGAATAAATTAAAAATTCATCGATACGATACTTAATTTTTTTTAGCACAATGTGTGTTTGAAATTTTAGACTATATATATATAGCCAGCTATGGGCATTTTATAGAATATAATATTAGGTAAAGTAAAAATTTCCGTAATATCGCATACTTTTTTCTTAGGAATTACAAAATAATAAATATTATTTAAATAAAGTGTAAAAAAAAATGCAAATTGGAAAAAAAAAGATTTAACTAAATATCTAACTATAAAAATACAAAATAAAGAAAAGATATTATCTTGATAGATAATATCTTTATTTTGTATTTTACTTTATCTTTTATTTATTTTGTATTTTATAGTACATAAAAGATAGTATCTTGTATTTTATGTTTATTCATAGATATTTTAATCTTAAAGCTCATGATCCAAATTATTATTAAGCGCTAATTCAATACCTAAAGCCTCATTCCCCAAAATATTTACAAGTGTAGCATGAAATCTTTTTTATCTTTAAAAAAATCAAAGAAAAAAACAAGACACAAAAGGAAAAATAAAAGGAAATTTTATTTTAAAGAATTTTTTTTCTTCCTGGATACAGAGATTAAAAACATCAAGTTTTTACACAATTGTGGAGGTTTTTAATTAAAAGTTCTACTGAATTTACAAAATTACAAAATTTTTTATTGATATAAAAATTCTGTAGTAACACAGGGCATAATACTAATTAACAGAGTGCTGTTTATTTTGTATAAAAATTAAAAAGATTCATTTTTTAATAAGCAAAAAAATTTTGATAGTACATATTAGGCACTTAGCACATATAGGTCATACATTTTACATCTTTAACGTAAATTATATTTACCTTCACTTATGAATGATGAAATACTAATATAATATAAAAATATAAAGTTTTTACACAATTATGGAGGTTTCATTCGAAATGGGTGAGTACATATGTATGAGATAAGTTAAGAGATTTTATGTGTATTTGACATTAACATGGATTGCTTGAGGTTGAGTAAGTAGCTAATTTTCTTTTATTAGATTTTTTAGAAACAGCATCATATTTTGCTTTGGCAACAGCATCACATTTTGCTTTACAGTAGTTATTTAATAAAGTGTTAGTTGATGCCTGAATAATGAACGTTATTACTTTTACACTAGAATGATTTTTGCATGTATGAATAGAAATATCCTTTGTAGAGAGTATATTCATTGTTATTTGAAGTGCAATATTCTGTAATGGGATTATTAAAATTTTTCATGCACTTTCTATTTATGCTATTGTTATCCGTAACAATCACTACAACTCTGAAGCCAAATGATTCTAAGGTTACAATTATTTTCTTTAAAATTAAAAATAGCATATCCGAAGACATTTTTTTAACGGGTAAAATATAAACAACATCTTTAAATTTTGAGAAAAGGCTTTGCAACATGAAGACATGTGCACTAGTTGCACATTCAATGTCATCATTTGCAAAACCAACAATATTTCCTCCTTTATAATCGTAACATTCTTTTAAATGAATTTCATCAATCATAAGTGAAACAGGGACTACTCTAGATTTGTGTGCACGGCCGCCATCTTGGATATTTTTGGCGCCAACTTGGCGATTTTACCGTGTTTTGAGGAGTGGAAAAATTCTCGCCAATATGTTTTAAGCGGTGTATTCAAAATGCTGGACTTTAGCTTTTTTAATAAAAACCACCTGTTTAAATTATGAAACTTAGAAAAAAATTTTGAAAAATCCTTTAAATGTTGGACTTAGATTTTGGGTTTTTAATAAAAACCCCTTTTTTAAATTATGAAACTTGGAAATTTTTTTGAACAAATCATTCTCAAATATTGGAAATTTTGGGTTTTTCTTTTAGCTTTTTTAATAAAACCCACTTTTTAAATTATGAAACTTAGAAATATTTTTGAAAAATCATTTAATCGTTGGACTTAGATTTTTTTTTTGCATTTTTAATTAAAAACTACCTTTTCAAATTATGATTCATATAAAAAATTTGGTCAAATGGACTTTACTTACAGATAAAATTTCAATGCCATGTATTCAATTTACCCTAACTCTTTGACAAATAGCAATGAATCACCAAAATATTATGCTAATATATTGCTAATTAGAAAAAAAATACATCATTTTCGTACCACCTAAATATCTTGCAATTTAAAAATTATCTAAAATTCAGCTTTGAAAAATGTAAAAAAATTATGAACCCATAAATTTATGGTGAGTAACCAGATTCTCCTTTATTTATTTATTTATTTTTTTTTAGTTTAGGGCATTGTGGTAATGAAATTTTACTTCAGATTTGACCTTAACCAAATATTTTGTGCATACAATAAAATCGGGACAAGGATTATTTGACCATTTATCCTGCTGTGTTGGAAATAAGGAAAAAAAACCCTTTTCCTAAACCAATAGCTTAACCTTAACTAACTTCTTAACTTAGGTTCCTGGGGAGAGAGAAGTTGAACTTCAGTTATTTAAATTTATTTGTAATCCACTACAACTTGGAATTATAAAAATTCTTAAAATAGATTGTATTTAAAATGTATACTGTATTTTACATTTTACGAAAAAATGATGGCAGATAATTTTTACTTCAAATAAATGAAATGGTGTATCATAACAGTATACTAATTGACAAATCCATTATCAGTTTTTCGTTAACTTAATAAATTTAAGTTGCTTTTAATTTTGTTTATCGATTGTCAATTAGTATACTGTTATGATACACCATTTCATTTATTTGAAGTAAAAATTATCTGCCATCATTTTTTCGTAAAATGTAAAATACAGTATACATTTTAAATACAATCTATTTTAAAAAATTTTATAATTCCAAGTTGTAGTGGATTACAAATAAATTTAAATAACTGAAGTTCAACTTCTCTCTCCCCAGGAACCTAAGTTAAGAAGTTAGTTCAGGTTAAGCTATTGGTTTAGGAAAAGGGTTTTTATTTCCTTATTTCCAACACAGCAGGATAAATGGTCAAATAATCCTTGTCCTGATTTTATTGGGTTTTATTAAAAAAGCTAAAAGAAAAACCCAAAATTTCCAATATTTGAGAATGATTTTTTCAAAAAAATTTCCAAGTTTCATAATTTAAAAAAGTTGTTTTTATTAAAAACCCAAAAATAAATCTAAGTCCAACATTTGAAGGATTTTTCAAAAATTTTTCTAAGTTTCATAATTTAAACAGGTGATTTTTATTAAAAAAGCTAAAAAAAATTCAAAGTCCAGCGTTTTGAAAACACTGCTTAAAATATTTCCAGGTCAAGGCTGAGATCTGACCTAAAATTATTATACTGTAATTAAAAGATCAAATCAGAAATAACTGTTTGATCTTAAAATTAGAGAATTTGACATTGGGTTATTTTTACCAGAACGCAATAATTATCGCCATGAGAAATGCGCCAAACCCTGGCGTAAAAATCCAAGATGGCGGCCGTGCACACAAATCTAGAGTATCCCCTAGAAAATTTAATCAGTTCAATAAGAACTGGACTATTTGCCTACTCAAATCAATGTTTTCACATTCTGAAAGGTGAATTGCATATTTACAGTATTTTACGTAGTAATACAAAGTTATAGAGAAAATTTAAAACAAAAGAAAACATATTAATAGTGCCTGAAGAATATGTGTAATGGAAAAACGTCCCAACTTCATACTATTTATAATTATTAATGACTGAGTTGAAACAGATAGCGCTATTCCTAACCGTTAGGCGTAAGACATATTTAAATAAACTGGACATACAAGTTCAATAATAATTAAAGAACAAAATCATTTTAAAAGCAATAATTATAGTTCTTAAAAGAAAAACTCAAATACTTACTTCTTCAAGTATTCCGTCTCAAAATCCTTTGTAATTTCTTTAATATCCTAAATGCACATCGACAGGCGACCACGAGGTTTGTGTAGTGACTACGGTGAAGTAACTGCGGTGTACGCTCATACATTCGGAGGCGAAATGTTGTGAATTCAATCGCCTCGCCTCTGTGACGTCACAGGAGTTCGTCTGCTCAGCACTTAGGCTTTGCTTTCTAGAGGGCAGTGTGTGAAGTCGGACTTCAGGGGGCGTCCATTAATTACGTGTGGTAATTTTTCGACCCCCCCTAATCTCACGTGAGATTTTTCAAAATGCGTATATTTAGTGTAAATACGTTAATCTGTGTTTGATTGCGTTGGATTTATTTAAAAAAATATAATTTGCTTAATTATTTTTATTTAAGACTAGTATTTAAGACTATTAAGAACGTAGTCTAGAATCACAATGAGAAAATCGAACAATAAAATACTTAAATAGGTACTACTAAAATTCGTAAAAGAATGTTCATTCTAATTCAGTCCACGGGGACTCGTGTTGTCTCGAGAGTGACTACTGGAACTATCGTGTAGTATTTAGCCATATTTTAGTGTAGAAACATGTTTGACTTAATATAACCCAGTTTTCTCGCAATTTTACACTATTTCTTGCGGAAAAAAAAATTACGTGATAGTTGCCAAGACTCTCCCCCACGTGAGACTGGGTGAGATTCGGCTCGACTCCCCCCCCCCCCTAAAAGCCTCACGTAATTAATGGACGCCCCCATATCACTTTAGCGGCCGGCGGACGAGACATTTTTTACGACACAAAGTTGGATGCGCAGTCGAGTCCTGGACTCGACTGCGCATCGACAAATTGTCAATTTGTGATGATTCAATTTCAATGAAATTGTCAATTTTGGCGGAATGAAAAGACGACAATGTTTACGCAAAACTAAATTTATCTGTCGGAAGAACCTTACTAGGAATCGGACGTGGAGCACACACAATTCACAACTGCCGCGGATTGTCTACAACGGATTGTCTAGAGTTTGAATGCGTTATTGTGAAAAGATATTCACCACTTTTATATCTATTCTGTTCGTGTGGAAGTTCAATGAAGTTGACACAGTGTATCACAAATTGCTAGGCTATAGTAAAACTGAGTGGCTTGCGCTTATGCCTGCCATTCAGAGGATTTTGAAAATGTACAAGCCATTAGTAAACTACTTCTTTGATCGGTATTCTTGATTTTGCCACCGAAAACAATTCATATTAGATGTGTATATTAAATTTAAGTTAAATAAAAAAAACGCATATTTTTTCTTAGTTTCAATTTATTAATGAATATAAAAAACAGCTGTAGTTTTCATTTAACTTCTTGGGTATAGATGAATGCCCAAACATATTGAGAACCTTTTTTGAAAACACTAACTCTGAATTATGGCGAACCTACAGCGAACAATGTTCCATCAAGCTGTGTTAAAGATCGAGGGACAGAGTATTTCTGCAACTGAAGCAACAAAGGAAATAAATCAACTAAAAAACAATTTGGCCTTGAAACGAAGTTCTCCGTTCGGAATTTAATGGCGAAATTGCAAGAAATTGGCTGCAGTGGTGTTATATGAAAACTACAGGTGTTTTTCTGATTTTCATAAATAAATTGAAACTAAGAAAAAATATGCGTTTTTTTTTATTTAACTTAAATTTAATATACACATCTAATATGTATTGTTTTCGGTAGACAAGACGGGAACAAAGACAAAATCAAGAACACCGATTCGGAACACATACACGCCTTCTGATCGATTTGTTTTTTCCGCGCGATAAGCCTATGAGAAAAAGTAATGAAAACAACTAAAAGATACTCAGACCTGAAAATTCAGTCTCCCTACACTATTACCTAAATATTAGTGGATGCCCCATTTTGTGGGGGGGGGGGTAAATGGTAACGTTATGTATGCTGCAGGTTTTATTCCATGATACTTTTTTTCCAAGCACTTTAATTTAGAAGTAGTACATTATACAAGAACAAAACTTCGTATGGTACACACTGCAACAAATTTATCAATAAGATAGTCGAACACAGAAAGTTCGATCCAAAACGCAATGTGAAACGTTTTCGACGAAAGGCAGGTATTTCTCAAATTCATCTGGCAAAACAAGCTGAAACGCCAGTTGCACAACAAAGCTCAGCGTGTGAAATGGCATCCATCTTTGGCCTTTTGTCCATTACGATGTAGCATCAGTAGCTTCCTCATTCTGAAATCATTTCCGATAGCATCTGTACGTTCTGCCACCCTGCGAAACACCAGACACACGTGACTCAAATTTCAAACTATTCACGATAGAATGAAACAAACAAGTTCGTCCGCTTCGTCATTTCAATGTGAATTTAGATTGGCAAAAACGATACAGTCGTCCAGATTTTGAGCGACAGGATTGGAGGAGCTCTCGGTATGAAAAATCTCTCGGTATAAACCCCTACCCCACTCAGGGCAGTTATTCTGAGTACACTTCCTTCATTTCTTATGATGAAACGCCAGTGCACAACAAAACTCAGCGTGTAAAATGGAGTCCATCTTTTCCCTTGTGTCCATTGCGTGGTTCCATCGGCGATGTAGCATCAGTACCCGTCAGTAGAACTCCTTCTTCGTAGAACGAGTGGGTAAAGGCGGTGAGAGACTTCACACACACAAATAAAAGGTCATATTCTTTTTATCTGCCAAACTTTAATTGATCTTTAAAGCAGCACATTACACAAACATATAAAATAAAGGAATAAACAACTATGTAGTCATAGGCAGATCCTCACATCAGCCAACATGGCCGCATCCTTCCTCCTTCCCTCCTTCTACTAAAAAAAAAGTCGAGTTGAGTTGTGTCTTCAGTTCTTACAACTCCCATCGGGGCAAGCACATCCGTCACATGAGTGTCGATGTTGCTAAGGAAAATAAAACTCGGAACAAGTATTTGTTCTATCACACACAAGTAAAGATATTAAGGTGAGAGCTCTTCATTATGCAGCTCCCACTTAATATAAACAATATACATACAAATTTATAAACATAATACATATATTCCAATAAAACATTAACCAAATAACATAATCAATAGCAATATTGTATTACCACACCATTTAAGATCAAGTATATACATGAAAAGATAAATTCTTAAAATTAATTAGGAGAATCAAATTTTAATCTAGACAAAGCATCAGCATTACCATGGCGACTACCCTTTCTATATGTGACGCTCATATTATAACGTTGTAGAGCTAATGCCCAGCGAGAAAGCTTTGCACCATGAGGGGCACTTTGAGTTAAATAAGTCAATGGGTTATGATCAGAAATTATTTGTATTTCAGCACCAAATATCCACGTATCAAACTTTTTCAATGCCTCAAGGACACAAAAAGCTTCTCTCTCAATGGTTGACCACTTCATTTGGCATGAATTCAACTTTTTACTAAAGAATGCAATCGGTACTTCCTTTCCTTGTCCATCTTTTTGAGCTAAACATGCACCGATTGCTGTGGCCGATGCATCTGTATATAATTGGAAGGGTTTATCAAGATCTGGAGTATGTAAGGAAGGCATTTTGACCAACTCCTCCTTGAGTTTCGCAAAAGCTTGGTCAGCATCAGTACTCCATGGTATGGCGGTTGGCACACTTTTCTTAGTCAAATTTGTCAAAGGTAACACAATTTGTGAAAATTGTGGTATATAATCACGGTAGTAGCTAGCTAGTCCAAGTAAACTTCTTACTTCTTTCTTCGTAGTGGGCTTTGCTAATCTTTTTATAACTTCAACCTTCTCTGGATCTGGGGAATGTTGACCGGATCCAATCAAATGGCCTAAGAACTTCACTTGAGTTTTACCAAACTCACACTTTTCTAAGTTTACTGTTAAACTTACTTCCCTTAGTGTCTTGAAAACGCTGTTTATCCTTAGTGTCTTGAAAACGCTGTTTATGTGATTAAGATGTTCCGCCCACGTTTTAGAAAATATGGCCACATCATCAATATATGAACGACAATATGCTTTATGAGAAGCTAGGGCCTTGTCTATCGATTTCTGGAACGTACTCCCAGCATTTTTCATTCCAAATGGTAACACGTTCCATTGATAATGGCCAGAATGTGTCACAAATGCTGTATAAGGCTTGGATTCTTCCTTCATTGGAATTTGCCAATATCCCTTGGTGAGGTCGATTACAGTAATAAATGTTGCTTGTCCTACCTCAAATAACAGATCTCTAGCTATTTTCATGGGGTAAACGTCTGGGATTGTAAAACTATTCAGTAATCTAAAATCAATGCATAACCTAACGCTTCCATCCTTCTTAGCGACACAAACTACTGGATGAGCCCATTCACTGTCACTTGGCTCAATGAGGCCCATATCTAACAACTCTTTGATCTGCCGATCTACTTCTTTTTGTAAACTAATAGGGACCCTATACGGTTTGAGTCTCCTTGGCGAACAGTTCTCCGTAACTTTAACAGAATGTCCTTCAACCTTGGCGTGTCCGGGCTTGGAACTGAATATATCTACATATTTCCGGAGAATATCAAAGAGTTCCTGGGTTTGTTCCCCTGATAAACTAGTACTTTTCATATTATGAATGTGTTTTCTGATATCTTCAATATTTTTATTCCTCTTGTCAGCAGGTGCATAGTGAATTGTCCCAAAATCTTCATCTAGTTCGAAAACCATACCAACATGATTTATTCTTTGAATGTAAGGTCGGAGCCTATTTATGTGGAGTTCCCTGATACTCCCATCTTCCATTTCGACTTTTGCGGAATGTGGTCTAGTAAGTTGTATAACTGTGGCAGGTCCAATCCAAGTATTTAAAAGTTTGTGAGAGGACGAAGGTAACAGTACTAAAACCTTTTCGCCAACAACAAAAGATTTTTCCTTCGATCGAAGATTATAATTAGAAGAATATCGTTCTTGAGACTTCTCTGCATTCTCAGATGCAATTTCATGAGCTTTTCTTAGGTTTTCAGTTAAATTTTGTAAATAATTCACAATTGGACGAGATGCAGTGGTTGGGATACTCCGCTTGCCGGTCCAAACTTCTTTTAACAAAGATAAAGGACCCGGAGGTAATCTCCCATAAACTAACTGGAATGGTGACAACCCATTAGTGCTGTGTGGTACTTCTCTATACGCGAATAAAAGATAAGGAAGATGCAAGTCCCAATCTCTGCCATATTCTTGAATATTTTTGTTCATCATCTCTTTTAAAGTTCGGTTCCAACGTTCGACAGCACCCATACTCTCAGGATGTCCTGGAGTGGAAAAACGTGGAGATACGCCTAGGAGATTTTCAAAAGCCTGAGTGAGCTTGGATGTAAAATTTGTACCTTGATCGGTACAGATCATTTTAGGGAATCCGGTCTGAGTAAATATCTTCATTAACACGTTACATGTAGTTTTGGCACTAATTTCTCTTACTGGTATGGCTTCTGCCCATCTAGTACACAGATCCACAGCACATATTACAAAACGATGTTTTCTACCCGATGGAGGTTCTAATGGTCCTATACAATCTACGCTCCATACTTCAAACGGAGTTTCAGGTCTGACAATAGGTTGTATAGGGATCCTATCCTTATATGTAGCCACTTTTCTCATTTGACATTCTTTGCAACTTCCACAATATCCTTTTACGTCTTGCTTGACTGTAGGCCAGTAAAATGAGTATTTAATCCGCTGAGTGGTTTTCTTTTCCCCAAGATGGCCAGCTAGTGGGATTTCATGTGCCATTTTTAACACAATGTTCCTCTTTTCTATTGGTAACACGACTTGCTTAATATTTTCGCCACAGATACATTCATTATGCTGTAAAATTCCATGGTCAATAAAATAAGAGTTTTCTCGTTTTTTCTGCCCATTCAAAACATTTCTTAAGCGTTTCATCATTTTTCTGAAGTTTGACGAACTCTAAGTTTGTCTCTTCTATTGTGCGATCATCTTTTGCGTTTTGTAGAGACTCATTTCCGCTCACTGCTAACACTGTACTGGTTATATTCGGAAGCATGTCCTTGTCATCCTTATATCCCGTCACTTCACTATTCGGTTCTTTTAATTCTGAGACTGAGGTCTCCGAACAATGGCTATTCCCGTGGAGTTCGATATTTTCTTTGAGCATAGTGTACGCTGAAAAGCTTAGTAATAAATCATTAGTAAGTCTCTTTGAAACGGCACAGGTGACTGGAACATCCCATGTAAATCGTCATTAATTTTCATTCCAAAGATTCTGAGAGGAGTTGTTTCACTTTCCCCAAAAGCTGAATTTATTTCTATTTTGCCTTCTCCTTCATAAGGCATATCGGCTACCAAATCTTCTCGCACTACGGATATTTGTGCGCCCGTGTCTACGATACCATTCAGAACTACATTTCCACATTTGATTTCGACGATTTTTAAATCATCCACGCCATCATAAATATCCACTGATTTGGATACTGGAATGGAAATTTTAGCTGTCAACACATCTGATTTATCATCTTTTATAGTAGTTGACTTTTGAACTAGGTTATTTTGTGCGGTAACAGGAATATTTTTAGACTGATGATTTTTCGTACAAAACTTTGAAGTGTGACCTTCCTTTCCACAAGTAAACAAGTTGGTTTGAATTTAGATCTATATAAATCCTCATTTCGGCGTTGTGGTGTCCATTTGGTTGTGTTTTGAGGTGAAGAAAATGGTTTACTCTTGAATGTCCGTTCTGGAGGTGGAGTATGAGGACGAAATTTTTCATTTACCTTGTCCTTAGAAACCGTTCCCAAGGATTTCTTTGCTGTACTGCGTATACTATCATATTCATCTAATCTGTCCGCCAACTTGGACGGGGAAGTAAATTTTGTCCATTCATCTAAAAGATGTTCTCGCACTTCAGGTGGTACCTTTTTCTTGAGCTGATCTGTAATGATTAGATTCTTCAATCCTTCAAAATCTTTGATATCTAGACCTCCAATCCATTCTTCGAAATAATTTGTTATTTCATAACAAAAATCCCTCCAAGATTTCTCAGCTATCTTCTGATGCATCACGAACTTTTTCCTAAAACTTTCAGGATTCAATTTAAATCTTTTAGAAAAATTGTTTTAATATACTCGTAATCCTCAAATTTCTCTTCCGATTCTCTACTAATTAATTGAACGATTTCAGATGGTAATAACGTTAAAAGACACGATACCCAGTCTTTAGTATCTATGTTGACTCTTTTGGCCTGTCTTTCAAACAGAGATAAATAAATCGTGATGTCATCTTCACGCAAATTAAATCTAGGCATAAGCTTAATTAATTCTGAGCAATGTTGTCCACTGTTATTGGAAACCGTAGAAGAGCTTGACCGACTTTTAGATTCGATTTCGAGCTTTCTCAATTCAAACTCCATTTGTTCTCTTTTCTGCTGAGCTTCCAACTCCATTTGCTTCTGCTGAATTCCCAACTCTCTTTCCTTCTGCTGAATTTCTAACTCTCTTTGCTTCTGCTGAACTTCCAACTCCATTTGATTTTTCTTGGAGACTTCTTCCTCGAGTCTGGTACTAATGATCATCTCTAATGTTCCCTTTACAAATTCTTCATCATAAGATTTACTTTCTATAATAATTTTTCTGAGATCTACTATTCTCATTTCGGGAGTTGGTTTTTCCCCCATCTCTTCAGCTAAATTACGTAAATCTTCTTTTTTACCCTTAGTTAAAAATGCCATGGTGCTTAGTGTCTAGTAACCCCTTATTTTATAAATATATCTAGCCAAAAATATAATTCTTAGAACAAACAGGGATTTTTTTCAGAAGCCCCGAAAAATAATATATATATATCTGACGATAAATGACTCATGGGGTTAAATCTAATAATACACTTCTAAACATATACTACACTAATAAACACCAAAAACCAAAGTTTTATTTTTAACACTAACTGTGTCAACCCTTGAATACAGTAATTAATACAAGTTCAAATAAATACCTAATAACACCCAATAACCATTAATGTGTAGTTAGTAAGTACTACACGTAAACAAACTGTTCGAACTAACGTGCTATAATATTTTAACCACAGAAACAAAATATCATACTTTCAAAAAAAATATTAACAAATCCAAGAACAAACATTAAAGTTTCGTTTTCACAAAACTGTAAAAAAAAAAATCTTTAAATATCAAAACCTTCGATAAAAATATTGTATGCACAACTCAATTTTGTAAAATTTCCAATAATGAATGTTAAATGTCACCAACAGAACCGATAATATTTTATCAGAACACTATATAAAATAATCAAACGTATTTATTTTATTCCACGCTATTCGTCAACTTAAATATCCCATCTAAAATGTAATTATACAATCCTTATGCTAAGAATATCCATCAAGAATAAATCCAAAGTACGTATATCATGCAGTAAAATAAAACCAAAACGAAATCCACAATTCTATCGAAATTATTCCATTTATAATATGCATAAACAATGATTTGTTACACACAAAAAAAAATAACATAAAATCGTTCTTATTTAAGTCATTTCCTGAAAACCGTTTAAAATAACTTGGCATGGGGCCAAAACAGAACCAGAAGTTAAGAATACACTGATGTACAAAACAGAACCAGAAGTTCATAAGAATACACTGATGTATGATTTTACATAGGTTGACTTTCGAATTACGAAATGTAATTGCTAAACAAAATAAATTCAGACAACAAATCTTAAGTTATTTGATATGTAATATCTTCAAATTTAAATGCAGTGAATTAGATAAATTGTCGTTTGCAAAAACTGATTAAACATGCGTTTAACAAAACTATTCTTAATTATCTGGGGCGAAAATTCCAAATCGAAAGGAAAAAATATTTTTCCCCTTGAAAGTACAACAACACTAAAAATTAAAATAAAATATACAAACAAATAATACTCGGAATACTGACGTATTCTTTTTGATTTTCTCTGGCGAGAATTCGTTTTTTCTTCTCTGACGAGAAACAGAAACTTTATGTCCCGGGATAGAACAACTTTAAACACTCTATTCCTAGATAATTTCGCCCAGACAATTAAAATATTAAAATGCGGGAGCATGCATTTACACAAAAATAAGAGCTCTCACCTGATACGATCCTTCCGACTGCGCCAGTAGAACTCCTTCTTCGTAGAACGAGTGGGTAAAGGCGGTGAGAGACTTCACACACACAAATAAAAGGTCATATTCTTTTTATCTGCCAAACTTTAATTGATCTTTAAAGCAGCACATTACACAAACATATAAAATAAAGGAATAAACAACTATGTAGTCATAGGCAGATCCTCACATCAGCCAACATGGCCGCATCCTTCCTCCTTCCCTCCTTCTACTAAAAAAAAAGTCGAGTTGAGTTGTGTCTTCAGTTCTTACACCGTCTCATTCCGAAATCATTTTCGATAGCATCTATACGGTTCTGCCACTTTGCGAAACACTTAGGAATGCACCCGACACACGTGACTGAAATTTAAAAGTATACACGATAGAATGAAACAAAGAGTTCGTCTGCTTCGTCATTTCCATGTGAATTTAGATTGGCAAAAACGATACAGTCTTCCAGATTCTGAGCGACAGGATTGGAGGAGCTCACGGTATGAAAAATCTCTCGGTTTAAACCCCTACCCCACTCAGGGCAGTTATTCTGAGTACACTTCCTTCATTTCTTATGCAGAGAGGTCTTAAACCCTGCACAGATTTTAAACTCATTTGATTGGCTTCGACGGAGTTGGCCGCCAGATCAGAGTGCTGTCCAGGGTAAGAGTGCTGTGAGACATCTGTTACTTCAAAAAGCAGAAGCAAAACGTTCGAACGAATAAGATACATTCACAATGACGCAAACACAGGTCATTTCAATCTGAATTTAGATTGGCGAAAACGATAGCGTCGTTCAGATTTTGAGCGGCAGGATTGGAAGAGCTCACGGTATGAAAAATCTCTCGGCATAAACCCTTGTCCCACCCAGGGCAGTTATTCTGTCTCCACTTCCTTCATTTCTTATGCAGAGAGATCTTAAGACCCTGCATAGGTTTTAAACTCATTTCATTGGCTTCGGCGGAGTTGGCCGCCATTCCGCGGGACATCCTTTAAATTTTTCCCGGAATGAACGATAGATTGCTGCATTAGCACTTCCTCCTCGTCATGCTGGCAGTCGAATGAATGATGTCGAAAGCTGTCGTATTAATTAATTCCTCAGGTACTGGACGGACTTTTCATTGAGGCTCGGGAAGTCGAATCTGTCGCCGGCTTGATGCAGACTGTGAGCGATATCGGCCGGCGCAATGTCCACCGATCCAGTGTACACGTAGTGGAGCTATTGGCCAAAGGCGTCCGGGTCGCAGTCCTCTATCGGGGAGGGGTCCTCGACCATGTCGTGGCTGAACATCGCCGCGAAGAGCGGAGAGCAGACTTTGGGGATATTTTTGTGGGCCCTGAACTCCTACTTTTCGACTTCGATGAGGACGTCGTGATCATCCCTGGTTAGCTGCAACTTCTTGAAAATCGAGATATCTACAAAATGAAGAGCGGGAAAACTATAGTAAATGCAAATTATGCTGAAGTAAAACTTTAAAGTCAACTGATTTAAAAGAATGATACTGTGTTGGAAATTTAGCACAACTTATATAGAAGAAAATCTAAAGTCAGCAAATCACAACATTGAACTTCGCAGAGTGATACCACTCTATAGTATTCAAAAAGGGTCGAGGTCCGAGAAGAATAATTGACACGCTATTGCCGAACAGAGTTTAGGTACCATCAAGTCCTTATACAGGCAACGGTGACTCGCTCAGGTACGGTTAAATCAGTGAACACCAGCACCCAAACTCCTACGCTGTTGCGTCATGACCTTATACGCCTCGATGGACGTGACGAGCTAGAGGCGCAATGACGCCACATCGCGACATTGGAGTTTGGATTTCAAATAATCAAGGTACGGGTAACTGGTTTGACGAAGTACCTAGCTAGGCGCTGAAAGTGCCTGCTTTAAACTTCGAACGGAAATATAAAAGTTAACATAAAGATGGATTTCGAAAATAAAAATTTGACCAAAGGGATCAGAATTTGGAATAATCACTCGGTTTCTGCTTAGATCAGAGTGCTGTCTAAGCTTAGATTGGTTACTTCAAAATGCAGATGCAAAACGTTCGACGAATAGATACCTTGACAATGACGCAAAGACAGGTGAAGGAGCAATTAAAAATAAAAATTTTTCATTGCTTCGGAAGGGGGCTTGGAGAAGGAACTACTGTCGTCATCTGTCGACATTTGGGGAACCAAAAACAAAAACCCCAAACATGGGAAAAAGCAAATTAACGAAGAAATAAAATTAATAAATTGAGAAATAAATTTATTAGAAAGAAAGCTAGGGAAGTAAGGAGAAGGGTCGACATGACGCGAGTCCGAAATAGGGCAGTAAATATTATAATTAGAATTAAGTTGGTTTAATAGAAAAAAGGGCCCAAGGGTATTTCGTGAAAACCAAGTGACGAAATTGGAAGAATAAGAAATGAATCGTGTGTGGTCGAGAGCATAACAACGCTCTCGTATGCCCATTGGGTGCAGAGCAGGTAGAGCTTCCTTGAAATCAATTTCTTATCGTAGTTGGCTTCAAGTGCTACATAATAAAGTCGATGTCGATCCCGAGGGAAAAAGAGGGAATCTCTTTATTTCCCGCGACTATTTTTGCGTAGGAAATTGACGTGTCTACCTTTTTCCTCTGGATTCCAAGCACCCACTTTAGGAGCACAGGAACCATTTAATGCGAATTTTTCAATTAATCTTGTTTGCTCCAACTCCCCAACAAGCCGATAAAATCTGTTGTTCTTATGTTGGGGGTTTACTTGCCCAAGTACGAAAATTGGAACACATGTATGAAAAATTATTGGAAAAGGAAGGAGTTGTGGTGCCTCGCATTTAGAAATGGGGAAGTAAGGGGCCACAATACAAAAAATTTTTCTCAAGTTTGCATACGGATTTTTAAAGATCAAGTCCTGTGCCGTGTGAAGGCTTATATGTTTGACAATTTTAGACTTCTAGTGTCGACACATCTAGAGAAACATTATGTTAAAAAAAATTCAGAGATTTTGCATATAATAGATTTTCGAGTGGCAGATTGTATCTTTTAGTAAAACATATCACGTAACAAAAAATGACACAAAAATGATAGATTATTGCACTTTTCTGTCAAAAGTGAAAGAAAAGTGCATGCTGATCTTGTCCATTAGGCCTGTGACGTCATGCCTTTACGGGGGTGCGTTCTCACACCCTACGGACCAGCTGCATATTTTGGGGAATTCCATTTTCCAGTTCCCACCGTTTTCAAACACGTGCAGAGTTTTGGCCTGAAAGTGAATCCCAGGCATAGCGGTTTCTCTAACAAGTTGGGGCGGTAACTGTTAGGAATAACAGAAACGTCTCCCATCACCGTCGTAAAGCTGTCTTTCCTAG
The DNA here is from genome assembly GCA_907164885.2 of Dolomedes plantarius. Classification (NCBI taxonomy): domain Eukaryota; kingdom Metazoa; phylum Arthropoda; class Arachnida; order Araneae; family Dolomedidae; genus Dolomedes; species Dolomedes plantarius. The sequence continues at coordinate 259,098,482 of OU015490.1, forward strand.
CGACAGCTCTGTGCGACTTTGTCACTGGAATGTAATAAAGTTTCGGCGTTAAGAAGAGCTGTCAGCCGACAATCTGCCGGCCCTCCCGGTTTTGGGAAAACGATTTCTAAGAAGACGGACACCCCGAGTTTCAGGCCGAGAGGGAGAGACTTTGTGTTTTTGAGGAGACGCTGCTTAGGATGCGCCCCGAGCGGACGTGATTTTTTTTCGGTTCTTGTTTGGGCCGAGCTGGGTCCCGGAAGCATATTTCCTACCCACACTTGGATTCAGGTAGGGAGAGATTTAGAGCGTGCTGATTGACGTTGAATTCACTGACGTAAATAGTTCTATTTAGGGTTACAAAGCGTCGGTATTTTCCGAAGAAATTCTTCCGATTTCATTTAAAAATGAGGTTGCGTCAAATGAAAATAATAAAGTTATTCTTCGATCTAATGTATGCAGTTTAGAAGAGAGCAAGCAGTGGGTTAAACAATTTGGAGAAAATACGAATACAAATTGGAATTCAAGAAATTCAAATCCATCTGGAGAAAGATTTGTTTCTAAAACATTCTGTCTTAAGCAATTAAAGAATTAATTGTAATGTAATGATATTTCATCCGCAAAAAGTAATCTAAATTATATTTATAGAGACAGATGGCGCCACTATATTTTACAAATTTCAGAGCAATGCAAAGAAATAGAGGAATGAGGTCCATGCCGTTAAGGAACGGTGCGTCCAATCAGCACGCTCTAAATCTCTCCCTACTTGAATCCAAGTGTGGGTAGGAAATATGGAGCATGGATTGTGAATCTGCACGTAAATTAATTGAAGATGTCTAAAGTGTCTAATGTTTAATTTTTTTTGTAAATAAATTTACCTGTTAAGTTTTGTTTTAAAAATTGGCCTTTTCATTATAATTAGGACTCTGTCTTTTCAAAATTAGAAATTTTAGTAACGCCTCAGAGAATTAATTGCCTTAACTACCTATCGTGACGCCACAGGCCTGTATGGTCGATTTTGTAAACACCAGTACTGCATCTATCAGCATTATGACGTAATTGAACCGGCAGTTTTAAAGAAGGGAACGAATCCAAAAACTGTTTTTGTGGGAAATTAAAGAAAAAACTTCATGTTTTTCTTATTTATTATTTTTTCTTCACTAAACTTTATATAAGGTCTTTAGATTTACCCGCTATTCCAGTCAGTACCTTGGAAAGGTCATTTGAACTGTCCTTAAATAAACTATACGGTACTGAAAACCAAACAGTTTACTGAAAACCAAATCAGTTTAGAAAACCCCTCCTTCAAACTGATTATGAAATAGGCATAAAAATCAATAATTAAAGAATGAGAAATATTTTTATTTATAAAAATTTAGTATACGTTTGTAAAATTTTGCAAAAAATCATCACTAATCACACTTCATCATTATAATATGCAGTGGTTGCAGTAGTTGGTCACATCAAAACTTTTCATAAAAAGGTTTGTACTCATGTGGAATGTGCCAATATCCTGGATCTTCTTGTCTTGTATTACCTTAGTTTATATTATAAGCTTTAATAAGGCTTAAAAAGCGCGCCTTTCCTGTTATTTGGACAAGCGGTCAAAATGACCGCTGATCGTAGTTTAGCGGTATATGGAAAACGCCGCAATGCTAGTGTTAAAAGAGGATTTATCATTTTAAATGCAGCCTTCGTTGATTAAACAAAAAAGGAAAACTGTTGATGAGCTAGAAATAACAGAACAGCAGATGGAAATACCAGCTGTAAAAGAGCGTCAGTCTGGCCAAGCACGGTATCAATAGTTTGAAGAAGGAAAACAAAACCGGGATATGTTCCTTTCTTCGAACTGACAAATATTGCGAGGCCCGATTACACCAGGATGTGAGTGGTTTTTTTCCCCTTCTTTACAGCTTTCAAGGAGGGTCTATATGTAAAACAACATTTTAGCGTAAAAAAAAAAACGAATTTAAAATTTTTTGGCGCTTGTTCCCTCCTTCAAACTTCCGATTCAATTTCAAACCCTGTGCTTCCCAAAGACAAACACGAGGAGAGAAAGCACCTCCAAGGAAGATTTTCGAACCTAAGCCTATAAACGACTCAAAAATATTAATCTTCTGGCAGCCGGGAAAGATTTTTGCATACTGCTGGTAGTATGCAAGGAAACATTTATCTACACTTATCTACTTATACACTTAAAACACTTTATATATTATTTTTTTTATACTACTTAACACTTATCTACCTATCAGAAGAAGAAATGGTGCTGCTATTAGTGTGCAGCCTAGTTCTATTGCAAGACGCTCTGTCCATAGTACAAAGGGACAGTAAACGTTTACCAGTAGGATGGACAGCTGGAGCTCCACCAAACAAAAAAAAAAGGGAACGTTCCATAACTTTCAACATAAAATTAAACCAGCCCAATGCAAAGCGGCATTAAATAAGTTTTTGATGCAGTATAATACACATATATTGTATGTATAAGTTAATAAAATTCACCCAGTATCTTACTCTCAAATTGTCCAAGGATTTTTTTGTTACATGAGGTGTAACTGCCTTCCTCTAAAAATAAAAAATGGGTGTAGCAAAGCTCAGGTGAGTACGGGAAATGAAGACCAGGCGAATGAGCATCCAACTCCTTTTATTTAAAATCGTTTAAAACTGGAGACAAGATTTGTTGCCTTTACAAATTAACGTAGCTCCGGAACTGTCGTCGAACTGCTCTGCTCTGGTCTGGCCGGAAAAGGCTGAGCAAATATTGAGATGATTGGAGTCCCTTGACCATGAGGTTTTATCTCCAGTACGCAAGATGTTAAGTAATCAATGATAATGTGCTCAGTAGTTAAAGTTTAAAAGCTAATAAGATAATTAAGAGTGAGATTACATTCAATTAAAATTAATAATAAATTAAAGTTAAACCTTCAAAAATTAAAGGGTGGGGGAAAATTAAGCTCAAGTAGTTAACAGGTATTAGAGAATAAAAATTAAAAGTTAAGTTTAAAGATATGAGGCAAGATGACAGGAATAAGTTAAGTGGCCCTCAACAAATGAGAAAAAAAAAGGCCCTCTCAGGTCATATAATTCGTAATCGACTATCGCTTGACGGTCAAATTTTATTAAAACAGGAAGGTGATCAGAGTCAAAAAGGTCTAAAGTTTCAACAGTATAAGGGTAGGGGATATTTTTGGTTAGAGCAAGGTCGATAGCCCGAGACGTAAAAATGGTGGGGGGTAGGGGGTAATTAAATTAACATTAGGATTGTCACTGATAAATTTTGAAGGGCACGGCCAGAACGGTTTGAGTTCCAAGCTGTATTGAAATCACCCGCCACAATACAGTAGTTATTGGTATTGTTAAAGTCAGAGCACAGGAAGGTTTTATTGGGGGGAATATAGATAGAAGAAATTAAAATTTATTGACTCTGTGAGGGAGTAACATAATAGAAGTGGCGCTCAACGTTAGTGGTATTTATATTAGTATTTTAAAATGTTCGAGCCCCTACGGACATAAATTGCAGTGCCACACGCCAGGTTGAGAGTATTAGGGGGGCGAGGGCGGTCGGTCCTGTAGAAGCGAGTAGTTACCGATTTTAAAGCGCCAAGGTGCTTGAATCTGGTTTTCCTGTATCAGGGCAACGTCTATATTCGAATTTTCCATCAACTCCCTGAATTCATTCATTTTGTTTGTAAGGGCTGTTAGCTTCCAGAATAAAACCCGCAGTGGAGGGGACTACTCATGACCGGTTGGTGGATCTAGAGTATACAGCCACCATTTTGGAAAATACATCAGTTTGTGTGCCGAGATTGGCTTGAAGAGACCGTTTGTATTGATATCAGCCAATATTATAATCGGACATAAAGTCTTAATGGCACGAATTATTCCAGCGAAACTTGAAGTTGGCCGCTCGTCATGAGCAGTTCTCTCCTCAAGAAAATTATTTATATATTCTTTTTCCTCAAGAAAATGATTTTGCAGTTGTCAGAAGCCGGACGGGCGTTAGTTTAGAAAAGGATTTTTCAAGCATTCAGTTGAATACGCCACTTGCCGCGGGATTTTACAGGTATTGTGCATCTATTGTAGCGTTGGTTCCGATGAGGAATTTACTTTAGTAAAGTTCTAGATGAACTCTTAGTCGAAGTAACGTAGGCTTAAGCAAAGTAAGCGGGATTTTCGAAAAAACTCAGAACTCTGCTTATAAAAGCAAAGTTAGAGGCGCCTAAAAAGTAAACCCAAAGTTAGAGTGGAAACGACTCGAGATAAATCCCCTAGGGGAAGGAAAGTAGCCCTTGTTATAGGTGCCACGTCATAAAAGATTGCAGAGTTAAATTTAAAAGAGAAAAAATTGAGAAGGAACTCCCAATAGAAAGGCCAATTTTATTACTGAAGCTAACATTACCGAAGATATACAGCAGAAAAGTGTTCGTGGATTTTGATACCGCCGCGTCTAGTCATTTCAGTAATATAGAGCGTTATTTACTGACTTTAAGAGAGTTAATACTACAACTTATCACTTGCAATTGGTGTTGTTAAAGGCAATATTGAAGGAGAGGGTACAGTAAAAATGTATTTTCAAACAGAAGGGGAAAAGAAGAGGTTATTTTACATAATGTAATGTACTCTTCGATATTAAGACGAAATCTATTTTCGGGACCTGCCTGGGAAAAACTAGGAGGAAAGTTTATAGGAGCGAAAGGGAAAATAGAAGTTTTCGTCAAAGACGGGGAGAAGCTATTTTTCGCCCAAAGGCGTAATGGATTATATTATTTCAGTCCCCAATATTTGAAAAAACAAATAGAAAATGCTAACTTAACTATTTCGCAGAAAAAGGGATTAGAATTATGGCATAGGCGTTATTGCCATATCAACAATCAGTATATTGTAAATACTAGTAGTAAAGAGTGCGTAAAAGGATTGCCCAAACTAACTCTCGGGAAAAGCGATTGTGAAGATTTCAAGTTAGCAAAGTCGAGGAGTATTTCTTTTAAATCTTCATCAAAAACGAATTCACGAAAACCCCTGGACCACTTCCAAACGTATCCTTAGGGGAAAGAGATATTTCCTGTCTATTACGGACGACATGTCCAAAAGGTTACGGTGTACCCGATGAGGCACAAGTCTGAGGTTTTTGAACTTTTTAAAAAATTTCAAACGCGATCTGAAAGATTCCTTAATAAGAAAATTTTGCGTGTACGCACAGATAATGGCATGGAATTCTGCCATAAGGAATTCGAAAAATACTTAGAAGATCAGGGAATCGTATCAGAGGACGAACATTTATACCCCCCAACAAAATGGCCTCAGTGAGCGTTTCAATTACGGCGTTAGATGCTGTAAAAGCAATGCTCAAAAGTAGTAATTTGAGCGATGCGTTTTGGGCTGAAGCGTTGCTCTGTTTTACCTATGTATGGAACAGAGTAGTGCATTCAAAGCAATTAAAACCCCTTTCGAGTTATATGGTGGTCGGAAACCGTCGGTCACTCATTTAAAGGTTTTTGGCTGCACAGCCTATATCAGGATGCCTAAGCATTTAAGGAATAAGCTTCAAATGCGGGCTAAAAAAGGGATTATGGTTGGTTACGCTACAAAACCAAGGGATATAGAATATTGGTCCCTGAAAATCACAATGTCCTAGAAACTCTAAATGTTTCGTTTAAAGAAGATGTGGGGGAAATAGAAACGTACAAAGCCCCGAGTTAAATCAAAATATTAGAATAACCCCTGAAGAAATTGAGGATTCCGATTCAGAAAGGGAAACAACCCCGGAAAAGGCAGAAATTAGTGAACCAACCCAAGAAAAACTGAAAGTAGTAAACATAGGGTGAAAGATAAAGGGACAAAGAACCCTGGTCGAATCCCATGTAATCAAATTAAATGGATGAGAGAAGCCATATTGCGTAGAGATGGTTCGAAAACTGATATTTATTGTCGAATCAACGGAACAAGTGTAAGACTTGTTCCGTTAAGACCTAAGTTCACCTAAAGATGCCCAAAATATTGTAATGATAATAATATAAATTATGAGGAAGATTTCTTCAATTTTAGAACCACAGATTACTATACTGGCCCTGTAGGAAATGAAAATGCAAGCAGCAGTCTGTTATCGGCTTTTCATGTAGAGTAAAGATACCTAGAAATTACAGGGATGTTTTGAAATCTCCCCAAAAGAAAGAGTGGGAAGAAGGTCATGAAAGATAGAAAAGTATGGGAATTAATCCCGAAACCCAAAGATACGAAAATACTGGGAAGTACTTGGGCGTATACACTAAAACGGAATGACAAAAATGAGATTATGCGTTACAAAGCGCGTTTAGTAGCCCAGGGTTTCAGGCAGCGTAAAGGGGAGACTTATGATGAAGTTTACAGCCCCGTTATATTTTCACCCTAATAAGAATGTGGTTCGCATTAGTATGCTTACTTGGCTGGACACATTGCCAGCTAGATATAAAATCGGCATACCTGTACGCTGACCTTAATGAAAGGATTTACATATATCAGCCACGTGGATTTAAAGACGAAACTTACCCCAATCATGTTTGCTTGTTACGCAAGCTCTTTACGGCCTACACCAAAGTGGGCGAGAGTGGTTTAATGAAATCCACACTGTTTTACAAGATCTAAACTTCGAAAAGCTAGACTGGTGCAATTGCACGTACATCTTTGAAAAACGTGTTCTACTCCTTTATGTAGATGATATCGTTTTATTCAGTAAATCAGACCTTCACATAAGGGAAGTAATTAAGCTTTTAAAAGAAAAATTTGATTTGAAAATGCTGGGAAAAACCCGAAAATTACTAGGCATTGAATTTCTAGAAAAGGACGGAAAAATATATACACCAAGAAGGTTATATTAATAAAGTTTACGATACTTATAAGAACTATAAAATTCCGATAACATCATTACCCATAAGTAAGGGAACTCTCCTTTCAAAGATAGACTGTCCTAAAACGCACGCCGAAATGGAAGAAACGGAACGATTACCGTACCGAAATGTAGTTGTATGTTTAGCATTTTTAGCGGGGAGGACTCGCCCCGATATCAGCTATGCTGTAAACATCCTGTCCCAGTTTCAAGAGAACCCTGGATTAGTACATTGGAACTGCGTTCTAAAGTTGAATTTGGCAAATATAGATGAATTAAATATCAGATGTTACAGTGACTCATTTTGCGTCAAATAGATGACAGAGTATCTGTAGGCGGAACGATTTTGTTCTTTGATAAGGTTCCCGTCTCCTGGCGAACTTTCAAACATAAATCAGTAACTCTGTCTACAATGGAAGCAGAATTCATCTCTTTAACAGAATCCCCGGAAGACTAATGTGGATCTATCGCATTTTAAAAGAATGCAAAGAAATCGGCTTAGAAATCCCTGATATTAATTCAAGTGAACTTTTTTGTGACAACCAGGCAGCGATTAACTTCTCGAATTCGCCTATCGAAAATTCACGTTCTAAACACATAGACGTGAAGTTCCATTTTATCAGAAACCTGGTAAGCGAAAAACTTTTCAGCTTAAGTTTTGTACCAGCAAAAGCAATTATGCAGATGTGCTGACGAAGCCTTTAACTAGGGAAGGTCTTCAAAAATTTGTAAACGAACTGTTTATCTAGTAGTTTTTTTTTCATTCTTTAAATGTTCCCGTTTTAAGTTTGTTTGTGAGATTTATGTCGTGCTGAAATGAAGTACTGATATTTTGTTAACACACTTATACTAGATGTGCCGAAAGTTACTCATCGGATTAAAAGGTAAAGTTATACCATAGGGGTATTAAAATTGCTTGTCGAAGTGTTCTTCGTCGCAAGGGACGAAAGTTTCGAATCCCAAAAATTTTAAATAGAAAGTCGTATTTTTTTTTTTTTTTTTTTTTTTTTTTTTTTTTTTGTAACTCTGATCTCAGCCTGACTAACCAGAAGCTATATTCGTTTTGTAAATACACTGCTGGCCACTGTAAATGCAACACCCTGAAGGAAACATGCAAATAACATGAAATTTACAACATGCATTAGCGGAGGTCAGATATGCAAATGATTAGAATTTCAGCGCAGACGCACATCACGCGCCACTTCAAAGCGCTATTTAAGGCTTGGAGATTTCGACGATTTCAAGTTCGGCAATTGTGTTTTTCTTGTGCTTTTTCAAAAAAAAAACGATTAATTATGTCTCGTCGAAAACAGCGATCATCTTTTGATCAAGTATCCGAGTTCGACAGAGGAAGGATAGTGGCCTACCGAGATTGTGGATTATCTTTCAGGGAAATCGGTAGTCGTGTTGGACGAAACCAAACAACTGTAATGCGGATATGTGATCGTTGGATGCAGGAGGGTACGACGGACCGGCGTGTTCGATCGCATCCACCTCAGTGCACCACTTCACGTGATGACAGGCAAATTGTGCGCATGGCAGTGACGGATCGCTCAGTCACATAACGAACCATAGCACAGCACATGCAGTCTGTAACGCATCATCCAGTGTCTGCGCGTACCATTCGATGCCGTTTACAGCAGAGTGGTCTGTCCGCAAGACGTCCATTGCTTTGTCTACCCTTGACGCAGAACCACAGACGTCTCCGCCGCCAATGGTGCGATGACAAGGATGTGGACGGCAGAATGGAATGAAATTGTCTTTACTGACGAGTCACGCTTCTGTCTGCAACACCACGATGGTCGCATTCGAGTCTGGAGACACCGGGAAGAGAGGATGCTGAACAGCTGCGTTATGCACCGCCACACTGGTCCTGCACCGGGTATTATGGTATGGGGCGGTATTGGATATCACTCTCGCACACCTCTAGTACGCATTGCCGGTACTTTAAACAGCCAGCGCTACATCTCCGAGGTGTTGGAGCCAGTTTGTCCTTCCTTACCTTCAGGGCTTGCCCACAGCCATATTTCAACAGGATAATGCGCGACCACACGTGGCACGCATTGTCGAACGGTTCTTCTTCAATCGCCAGATTGAATTGCTTCCCTGGCCGCCTCGCTCTCCGGATCTTTCGCCGATAGAAAACATGTGGTCCATGGTTGCTCTACGATCGACCCAGATTCCATCCCCAGCTGCCACAGCAGATCAACTTTGGCAACGTGTGGAAGCTGCTTGGTCTGCTGTGCCCCAAGAACTCATCCAAAGTCTCTTTCAATCAATGCTGTGGCGTGTGGCAGCGGTGATCTCCAACAATGGCGGCTACTCTGGCTACCGATTTTGGCAGGAACCACACTTCACAGAAGTCTATAAATTTAATCATTTGATACTTGGTCAACATGTTATCTACAAAATAAATTTTGTTGCGATATCTCTTGTCTTTCTTGGTGTTGCAATTTGGGTGGCCAGCAGTGTATATGTATGTATGTTTGAGGGTTTGACGCAAAGAGCAGGTTCATTCGCGTCATAAATTTGCAGCAATAACAACATGCCAAACTGCGGCGCCATAATCGCCGCGGCTTGGTGACAAAACGTGTGCTATCATGTTCTTCATATTAACCGCTGTCTTAGTTTAAGGCGGACATTAAAATACAAAATCCCGCTAGATGGGAAGTGCGATCACAGTGATAAGATTTTTGAACGCAAAAAGGTTCGTGAGGTAGGACCACTAAGGTACGACGATAAAAGCTCATTCTTACCGTGGAACTCTTCAGAAGCTGCGCCAAGCAACTCAGATTCGACGGCGAGGGTGACTGTCTGCCGGAGTTTGTCTCTTGCCTAGGGTTGCCAACTGTCCCGGAATTGGAATCGCTGTCCCTGATCCCGGATGAATACTAAATTGTCCCGGAATTTAGCGGAAACTATTCCATTTTTTTTTAAATTGAAATTGACAAAATAAAATGTCTTTCTTTAAATAAAACAAAGAATGTTTTGAATATTGACATGGGAGCATTATCCGTTATCCCAAATATATTACAAATCAAAATTGACATCGATGTGTTATAAAATGAATAACAGATCTTCGATTGTTTTTTTTTTCCTGCTCTGAACAAAGAGCAAAACGATGGCAAACTATGGGCAGAGTATTTCAAAAAGCATGAAAAATCGGTCGAGCTGATGGAAATTGTGACTTTCATTTTGTCCATCCCTGCGAGCATTGCTTACCCAGAGAGAGTATTCAGTCACACGAACAGGTGTGACAGAAGGCCAGGAATAACATGCATATCGACTTAGTGAATGCGTCTTAATAGTGAACCGTGTGCAGAATTTGCGAACTTTTTAAATATGGACTCAATTGCGAAGAATTGGTGATTGCAGCAAAAAGTAAGAGAAAATATTATTGGAAAAACTCATAAAAATATAACGTTAAATTTTTATTATTATGTAATATATATATAATTAAGTTTCTATAATAGTTAAAACATAAAAAATAAATTTAAAGAACTGCATTTTAATTTTTTCATTCATATAAAGTTTCCTCTTAAAACTAGGTAATGGCTGACTGATAATGATGACGATGTTCAGTTTCGAGCTAATCGTCCCAGAAAAATTTGGCAACCCTACTCTTGCCCGACAACGCGCATCGATTAAATAGGAACTTTTTTAAGAAGCACCGTATAATCGTGACCTAGCTCCTCGAGGTCGCTTCTCCACCATTTTCGGCCAGTCAGAGTGATCCAGAAACAAAAGACGCCGTGAAGATTGACGGTGAGTTTCTTCGACGGAGGAATACAAAGCTAGTCTCACAAAATCCTCAATAAGTAGGGCGACTGAGTGTTTTCACAAACTTCTTCCTAAATTTGTTGACACCCAATTGGTTCTCACTTTCGTATTTATGTCCAGGAATTGTAAAAAATTATTTATTGCGGCGTTGGTGGAGTCTGAAAGAGCGCAGTAGCACGACGAGTAACATAGTATTAATAATGTTACTCTATAATAATGTTACTCTATGAGTCAATGTTATTGTGTTAGTCCATTTATACCATTTCTCTATTGTATTGATTACAAGATAGGACCATCGTACCATTTGTTGTCTCGACGTGTCGTTGGCCAACGGGTTGAAGATATCGAGGGAGTCCATGGACTGGCGAATGGGGTAACAGATTCCTTCGAAGCCAATTGCCTATCGAATCATCTAGAGGGGGTAGCCGTCGATTATTAGAATTGGAAAGATCAGTGGTTTTTGAGCCCCCTGTCGACGAACCCATTCGGTTTGGCAGCCTACATTCACAAACCGAGTGCTGTCTGTCGTTCGCACCTTTTCGTGCACTGTACCCCACCCAGGATTTTTTTCTGTATCTGTCACTGCATTAGCCAAAGTCAAATTTTCCAAAATATGTACAACTTAATAGTTCCACGCCGGGGGTTCGGGTTCGATTCCCGCATAAGACTTGGCTGTATTCTGGGGAAGCGGTCAGTGTTCCGCCTGCAAATGGAGCCCCGTCTAGAAAGGGGAGCTGCAACCCATCGTCCATCGCCGGTGTCATCGTTTGTCAAGAAATTCTTCTGTCATTTGTCTGTTTCTATGTCTTGTATTCATATGTACACCGGACTGGGGTGTAATGTCGTCATCCCCCAGGGACATTAGCCACACACACTTAATAGTTAATTAGGGGCCCTGGGTGCCCCACTTGCCCATTCGGAAATCTGGGCCTGGATTCACCGGAAGGCGAGCCTCGCCGATTCTTGGTAGGGATGCGACATCGACAACAAAACATCGATGTTTTGAAACATCGATATTCAATATTAAAACATCGATGCTAATAAAATATCGCCCCAAAACCATCGATGTCTTTAAACATCGATGTTTTTGAACATCGATGTTTCCGTCCAAATATCTGTTGTGAGACACATTTGAGACATTGCTCAATCGCTCTTTTAACATAAATGACGCTGTTTCGTACTTCTGATCTATCATTGAATCTGTTGTTCTTCGTGATGGAACAGTATATAAAGGCACAGTTACCCTTAACAAGTGTTTGAAACCCTCGTCTTCAATGACTGAAATCGGCCGAGAATCTCTACAAATTATATAAGGAATTAGCTTGAAAATTTGCTGTGCATGTCTCCACCATCTTTAAAAGAAATCACATTTGTGAAACTGTTTTTCAAAGTTTTTTGATGGAACCTAGTAATATTGGAATACGAACTTACGGTTTCTTCTCTCTGTTCCTTTTCAGTCACCGAAATGCTTGGAATGGCTGGGGCCGCAGCATCTGGATTGTGTGGTTTGTATTTTGCCTTGGGCTTCATTGATGACTCAAAATACTCGTTGTAAATATCCCCATATTTTGCTTTCAAATGTCCAGATAAATTCGTGCTATTGCCAGAAGTTTGAGGGACTTAAGGCAAATATCGCATTTTGCCAATTTGTCAGAGGTTTTGGAAAAATATTTCCAAATGGTAAATTTGGGAGGCATCTTACTAATAATATAACGTCAACTTATATAAAACCAGAGGAAAACAAAAACTTAAACGACCGCTCTCGTGTTCATACTATTTATAAAATAAAACTCCAAGGAAGGTTCTGGAGTGTCGAGAACATTCCAAGCGCTCTAATTGGTTCATTGGTCGTTGATTGCCATTTGTCTGTTTGCTAAGGAATCGTTCCTCCTTTTGTATTCGTCCTTTTCAGAATTCAGACTTACATTTACTGAGTGCGAAAACTATGCAAAGTGGTTAATTTTTTTTATTATGGTACTTTCTCATTAAAAAAACCATCGAGACAATGTAAAACATCGGCTTCAATAAATCGATGTTTTTATCAAAACATCGACATCGATGTCGCATCCCTAATTCTTGGAGAAGTGATGAAAACGGGGAAGTGCGAAGGCGACTTAACCCACGCAATCGGCAGACTGATTATCCCTTACGCTGCCACTGAAAGAGGGAAGCTTGAAAAATCAAAGAACCAATGATCTGCATTAAACACACTGTATATACCGTGAATATTCTCTAGACGGCCACTGCTCTAAACGGCAACCTATTGTTCAGAATCCATTGGATACACCCCTTAGAGATAGACACCTTATACATACATACAACAAACACACTCATAGAGCAGTGGGCATCTGGCTGTATCTTCAAGAAAAAAGGATTTCTTGCCGAATAGGAAGGCCTAGACGCCTTTGCAAGCTATTGCAAATAACGTTCAACCCTATTTCATTTTCCGTCGAACGCAGTACAAATTACTAGCGAAATAAATTCGACTTATTGATATTCAAATCGATTTATTTCTTTCGACTACAAAATTGAATTACTTTTACAAATGATGTATCATAATCAAAAATTTATAAAGAGCTTAAAGATCTTCTCAAAAAAAAAATTGGAAAGGCATTTTACGGCTTAGAAATCCAAATGAGTCACCTGCGTAAAGGCTGCCGTGTACTAACCCTATAGGATTAAGTTAACCTCAGTGTTAACCTGTGAGGAAAATGTGTCTACTATTCCCAGCTACATAAATTCTGATCATCCAATAAAAAGGGTATTTCCAGATAGCCCGAACTTTTCTGCAACTTGAAACGGGATTCATTTAAAAAATTTCCTCCACCCGAGGAATGGAGGGGAGTTTAAAACATACTCTATCAGATCCCCCCCCCCCGAATTATTTAAATTTAAAAATATTGTTGGCATTCTTTGAAAACGAAAAATGCGCCAAGGTATAAAATTTCTTCCTCTATGACGTCGGACAATTAAAAGAAAAGAAAGATCTTTCCATCCAAGTCGGCCATTCTTGGTCTCATTTTCTCCATAGATTAACATGGAGGTGAGCGAATCCAGTACGGAGCAGCCTTAGCACCGCGGTTTTTATTCCTCGATCCCGGTTTTCCAAACGATTTCATTTAAAGAACATATACAACAACAGTATTTCGTTTGGCAACGAGGAACTTTCCAAAGGATTGTTGCTCTCGACCGGCGTTTGGAACATTTTATCACAAATCTTATCACAAATGACGAAAAGTTTAAACCATCGAAGACAGAAATGGACGGAGGAGTCCACATCCTCGTGTGATCACTTCAACAGTCTGTCGCTTCGAAACGGCCGATCCGATTTCGAGCGACTATTTTCAACGGGTCGACAGGACACAACAGGCCAGGATGCGTACGGTAAACACTGCAACACGTACCAACAAGGCAGTCGCACGCGGCAGGTAACATCTCGACTCGATCCAAAACGCACGGCGAGGCGTTTGCCATGAAAGGCAGGCATCACTCGAATTCAGCTGGAAAAACCATTGCGCCAGTGCACAACAAAGCTCATCGTGTGAAATGGCGTCCATATTTTTGCCCCGTGTATACTGCGTGTTTGCATGAGCGGTGTAGCATCGGTAACTGCCTGAATCCGATAACACCTGTACGGTCTGTCACCGGGCGAAACATTTCTGGCTGTACTCGGCACACACACGATTGAAATTTTAAACTAGTCAAAATGGAATGAAACGAAGAAGTGCCCGACCTCCTTACGCATCGCCATTTCGACTACTGGCACAAGTAGTCCACATTTCAGTGACCCATACACACCAGATACAGACTTCCTTCATTTCTTGTACAAAGAGGTCTTGAGGTACTTGACGGCTTTTATGTTCATTTCGTTGGCTCGTTCGGGGTCGGCCGCCAGGAAGCGTTGCCATTCCGCGGTCAGCAGGACTTCCTCCAGATTTTCGGCGAAATAAACGATGGCTCTTTGCAGCAGCTCGTCCTCGTCGTGTCTGGTGGCCAGACCGATGACGTCGAACACCGTGGTGGTGGCGAAGGACGTCCCCAGGAACTCGAGGCACATTTCCTTGAGGTTGGGGAAGTCGTACTTGTCGCCGGCGTAGTACAGCCCCAGGGCCCTGCCGACCGAAGCGACGTCCGCCTTCCCGCTGTACACGAACTGCAGGAATTCCCCGAAGGCGTCCGGGTCGCAGTCCTCTATGGTGACGGTTCCCTCGGCACTCTCCGCCATGTCGCTGCCGAACATGGCCGCGAAGACGGGAGAGCGGATCCCGAGGACGCATTTGTGGGCCCCGAAGTCCTTGTCTCGGACCCTGAAGAGGACGTCGTGACCGTCGCCGCACAGCAGCAACTTCTTCATGTGCTGCGACAGACGAGAGACGGCTGCAAAAGGGAAAAACTTGTTAACGGATTCGAGAAGATCGGATAAATTCGATCAAAGTAACAAGAACTCGTCAATGCAATCTAACTGGAACAATGAAAGAAGGCGACCGTCGGCTATTCAAAACCGTTTAAACGTGTCCGGCCTCGAGGCCGTGAGTCGACGAGCGGCCCAATAAAAACAGGATCTGTAAAAATAAACAATCTGTAAAGGCACCATTAGTTAACGAGGAAATGTGTCGCGGACAGAGGAGGCATATGTTGAGGTTGAACGCCAGTCATGGGTTCGCCAAGGTCAGAGAGAGAGGACATGTAGCTGCATCTATCACTCCAATTCTGTATAGATGACTCTCAAGGTAGTCGTAGTCAGGCTACGCCGACAGCTCTAGGCAGGGAACTGAGAATTATCGCAGACTTATTCAAAAGGGTGCTCCGTATTTGCCCGCAAGCTTTCTCCAAAAGCTTTCTATTCTAACTGTGGGACATACGTTAAGAAAAATGACTGATTTGCCCCTCGTAGACTTATTTGCTATCTGGCTACACCTGTTATGGATATGGTTTCCCTCATACATATATATATATATAATTATATATATATATATATATATATATATATGTATGTATATGAAACGATAAATCTTTTCCTTCATTAACTTTGTCTTATCGCAACAGAACATTATTCCTCATTTAAATTTGACCTAGGAATAACCGAAATAATCTAGTAGTTTTCCCCCTAAAAGCCACGTGCGGCCAACACTTATATAAGATCGAACCCTGTAGAACATTCGAAATCATCACCCCATATGACGCGTTAAAGTCAGGTGTCAATTTATAACTCACGAGGTACGGACGGACGGTTTTAGCGTCTAAAATTTTCCTTTCCGGAGGACCGTCATGGAGGAACGCATTCCTACATTAAATTTTTTTTTTCAATTTACTTTGCTTAAAAACATTTAGTTTAATTTAAAGCAATAGGTGTTAATTGTTAATTTAATGACCTGTATATTATTATTAAACTAGTATATAACCCCCGTCAAGTTTCCTTCTCATAAGAGTTCATACGAACAAACAAACAAACAAACAAAAATAAAAAAAAGCATGAAGATTCTATTTTTTGAATGTAATGAAGAAAGATTTTAAACATATACTACGATGAATACAGGTACATAATGCTATATAAGTTCCAGAAAAATATAATTTTCCTTTAAGTGTAAAATTCTGCATCAATATTAAATAAATAAAAATACAAAAAGTTAGCCAATTAAATAACACAAACTGTACTTAAACAGCATTAAACAACAAAACAAAACTAAACTAAATCAAAACTAAACCAAAACTGTTTCAAAAGTGAATGACTCGCCACACAGCAGGCATTGCTGAAAACGATACTTAAACAGCAGTAAACAACAGTAAAATAAAACAAAAATAAACAGTTTCAAAAATAAATGACTCACCACACAGCAGACATTAATTTATAATAATTACATAATAATTAACGAAGTGAAACGCATTTTAATTAACATTAAAATTAAACATTAAAATGTAGTTATTTAAAGAGAATATGAAAACCCATGGAGTAGAATTAATTTGAAATTCAAGTGAATGACTCAATTGAATAAATGATTCTTTTCAATGGATATTTTAATTTGAAGATATTTCAAAAACTAAACGGTTTTGAGCTAGGGTGTTCACTCGAAATTTTCATATTTTTTAAAGGGCTTTCAAAATATGTATTATTTTTGAAGAAAAATTTCAGAAAATGGCGTCGCAATGTTAAGATGTTCCCGACTTCGTCAGTCCCGGAATGGTTACCTACATTTTTTACTCTAGGCTTTTATATAAGTAAAGATGATTATTTTAAACGTATTAAATGTATTAATACTTTTATTTGAGGCGGTGAAAGGCAAAGTGGTGTAAGTCACATTTTTGAGGGCAAAAATGTAATTAACACCCATGTTCAATTTATAGTGGAATGGCAAATAATTATTATTTGCAATGCTATAATAGTTATTATAAACTATAATTTCTTCAATTTACAGTGGAATTTTTTGTAGTTTTTGTAGTAAAACGCTTTGGACCTACACAACTTGACTTATTGACTTACACCACTTTGCCTTTCACCGCTTCATTCGTGTATGCGGAGTGGTCGACGTTCCCCCAATGCCGGTCAATTTCTATAATCTATATTAATAAAGCAAGGTCCGGTCACACTCTCCGGGTGTACCACCTCAATGTGTGCGGCCTATGAAACTTACAGCCATGAAATTTGGCAGACTATGAGAAAGTGCACCTCGAACCCCGAATTTTAAAATTTTATTCTAGAAAATTAATTATTTTATGTTTTGTGGGATATTTTATGTTTTTTTAAAATTCAGATTACGATATCTCGGCAAAAAATGATCGTAGAATTTTGATCTTTTTACAGTCTAAGACTACAGACATTTCTCCTTCACACAAGACCTCATTTGTTTAAAAATAATTTAAAACAAACAAATATTTTCATCAAAATATTAAACCCACTTTTTCGAGAAATTTACGCGCTTTTGAGGATCTACGGTCGATGCTCTTCGTGTTTTTATCTTACAAAGAAAATATTTACATCATCTGGAAGATGAAAGCTTTCTCATTCATATAAACCTCATTTCAAGTCTCCATCTTAAAATTTCGATTTTTAACTGAATTTTAAAGAACGATACTTAACACAAATTTTCTACGCGGTTCTTCAAACGCGAAGAACGACAAATTCTCCCCTTGGGTTGTAAACAACGATTGAGTCATTCATTCACTTGATTCATTCATCGTCTTCCTTTGATGGCTTGAGCGTAGCTGGGCGAAGCCCGGCTAGTCTTCAATAAAGTTCGAAATTTCTTCGGTGGACTGCGACATTCTGACTTGCAGAATAGAAAAGCGCACGAAACGAGGCACGAAAATCCAGTCGGGTCGGATACGCTTGCAATGAGGCACGTCCTATCGAACTCCGGGAATTTTAAAGTCAAGAGACGCATGCCTCTGCGCATGCCTCACGTTCCATTTCCCCGTGCGTCATGTCGAAAGCGAACGGGAAAGGGAAAGCGCACGGGTGTGGACGTGCTCCGAGAGAGTCAAGTTCCTCGCTTACCTTCTGTGCGAGGCGATTCGCCCCTCCACAGCGTGCAGGCTAGGACGAGTTTGTCTGCAGGCGATTCTTTTGGCCGAGTGATGAACTGGATCCACACCCTGGAGTCCTCCGGGAACGTCTTGCCCCTGGCGATGTCTCTGTCGTCGCCGTCGTCCGTGTTGCAGCCGACGGAGAACCGGACGGGCTCCCGGATGCCAGACGCCAGGAATTCCCTCCTCAGTCCCACGAAATCCACCCGGTCCTCCTTCTTGTAGATGACCAGGTTCCAGGTCATGTGCAGGTAGCTGAGGTCGGGGGAGTAGTAGTAGCCCGTCTTCAGCTCGCGGTAGTCCGCGATCAGCCATTCGAACGTGGCAGAACTCCTCTTCACCTCGCCGCACTTGGACGAGCTGAAGATCTCCATCGCGATCACCAGTGGCCGGTATCACCGGGAGAACAGGATCGCCTGCAGAGGAGGAAGGATATAAATATACACTCAGGGCCCGATTTAGAAAATTCTTGACTATAGGCACAACTCGGGATGGGGGGATCCCCTAACACTGATGTGGGCGCAAAATTTCCAAAATTAGCACAAACAAAAAAAAAAATAATAATAATCATGAATCATTGCGAAAGTACCATTTTACCAAGAATTGGCTATTGGAAGCGTAGAAGCCTAGAACATTATCGAATAACTAAAAGCTGTACATCATATTAACGTCATCATTAAAACGCCAATACAATGCGACCAGAAAAAATTATTAATCCCTTATTACACTATAACACATATGATGAACTATACATAGGATGAACCAATCAATCAATTTGGAAAGGATATATAAAAAAATTGCTATTAAAAAAGGTAAAATTAAAAAAAATTGAATTGGGAATTTTTCTCTTTTTTTTTTAAATAAAAATGTTTTTTTGGGCCCCCCAACATTCGGGGGCTCCTAGGCCCGGGCCTACAGGGCCTGTATACACTATCTACCAACAAGTATTTGGACACCCATGCAAATGACGATATATGTGGTCCGTCACGCCCTCCGCCGTTAAATATCGTGTAGGAAACAGCATTGACATGAGTGGCATGCGAGATGCAGAGTTATCTGATTTCGAGAGAGGTGTCATCGTCTTGTATCGCGGAAAGGGCCGATCCCTGAGGGACACATCGAGCGAGCTGGACGACCCAAAATCGACAGTGGCCGTACGCGGTTAGAAGTCAGAATCTGCAAGGAACGACGAACGCTCGATTCGCTCCCGTATTCTCGACTCGGCCTGTCACCACTCCTTGTTCGCGGACGGGCAAGCCTGATTTGGAGGGACGAGAGTGTCGTCCGGTGCCGAAGGGACGAGCGCTTACTCGAAGGACGCTCGTCGGACCGACGGGTTCCCTCTCGAGGGAGATGACGTCCTGCAATCCATAGAAACTTTTTCGCACTTTTAACATTGAATCAGTGGTCCTTGCACCCCTTTTCCAATTGAAATGGAAGTGTTTTCCGTGCAGCATCTTGCATCTTTCAGTATGGGTCAAAATGTGTAAGATGCATAAGATTCGATTCACAAGAATCGAACTTTTGAGTGAATAAATTAAAGAAGCTGCTTGAGATGTGCTAATTTCGGCATACCCGCTTGGTATAAATTCCACGCAGCTTGATTAAGTGAGGAGTTGTTAAAGTTGATAGATAAGCGAGAAGGGGCTACGAGGTAAGCAGCTCCAGGTGTTCCGCTTGTGCTTAGGGGGCCCAAAGTTTACGTGGCAGAACTGCTGGTTTGACTCTCTGCTGGTTTGAGTATTGCAAAGTGTATTTTATCGAATGTTTATATATATTCCGTACAAGTAGTACGTATGCTTATGCTGTAAAAGCCAATTCTACATGTGCAAGAATTCAATAAACATTGTTTCATGTATAAACTGTGTTTGTATCAAATTCATTTAGAGTGCCGCTTCAAATTATATACACCCAAGTGCGGGTAGAAGTGGTATACTCTATACATGTTGCACCTTTGAGGGCTTCCATTAATTACGTGAGGGGGGGGGGGAGTCGAGACAAATCTCACCCAGTCTCACGTGGGGGAAAGGGGGGTCTCGACAAATATCACGTCAATTTTGTTTTCGCGAGAAACAGTGTATAATTGCGAGAAAACTGGGTTATATTAAGTCAAACATGTTTCTACACTAAATATGGCTAAATCCTACAACAGTTCCAGTAGTCACTCTCGAGACCACACACGAGTCCCCGTGGACTGAATTAGAATGAAATTCTTTTGCGAATTTTAGTAGTTCCTATTTAAGTATTTTATTGTTCGATTTTCTCACTGTGATTCTAGACTACGTTTTAGTAGTCTTAAATAATAATCTTAACAAGTCTTAAATAAAAATTAAGCAAATTTTGTTTTTTTAAATAAATCCGACGCAATCGAGCACAGATTAACGTATTTACACTAAAAATACGCATTTTGAAAAATCTCACGTGAGATTAGGGGGGGGGGGGAAGAGGGTCGAGCCAAATCTCGCGACATCTCACCAGGGGGGGAGGGGGTCGAAAAATTGCCAAAATCGCCTCACGTAATTAATGGACTCAGACCCTTTACTGATTCAGAATATAACAAAAATTATAGATTGATAGCAACCCTTCTTTATTTTGCAGCATTACACTTCAAATGAATGTCGTGGACAGAATTTGTTTGCGGCAGTTTTGGGTAAGATTTGAGTGAGCCAACATTTTCTGCACACGAAATACAGTTCGGGATAAAATGAACCGTCTACACAAATGTTTACGAAACATAACGTAAAGAACATTTTTTTCTGAATGTTTACGACAGATAGGTTCAATCTTACGTTCATAGGTTTTTCTTATGTAGACATTAATCGACCTTCAAAAGCTATCAAATTGTGTCGAACCTTATTTCAACGAAATCCATGTTTTAATTTATACTTACAAAGTAAACCCTCTAATGAAGGATGGTGTGCAACGTGGAATATTACTATATATTTATTTTACACGTCATACGATTTTGTCAATATGTTTTACCAATACATTTCACCAATTTTTATGAGCATATAACTAAATTTTGTTTCATTTATAATGTTTCATTATTTTTTTTTTTTTGTTCAGATTAATGACTTTCTGAAAGACACGAGAAATACAGGGTGGTCCAAAATTATCGAGCGCATTTCATGCGTGAATAAAAAAAAAGAACAAATTGAGGCACGTGCATGTTTATTTTTTCTTCGAAAGACAATTTAAAGCAGTTTTACACAACAAAATTTTAAACGTTAAATAACTTCCACATGAGCCGTAGATGGCGCGACAACATTTCGCGAGAAAAATTGCGTCAGTCTGCAAATGGCTGCCGTACAGGAAAAAGCAATGCGCGTTTTGTGATTCCATGAAAGCAAATCCGTTGTCCTCATTTTGTTCTTTTTCAAACATGAAATGCGCTGGGGTGGTCAAAAATTGAAAAAGAAAAGAAACAAATGAGTTACAACGGATTTGCTTTCATGGAACCACAAAACGCACATTGCTTTTTCCTTTTTTGCAATTTGTCATCAACAGCAAGTTTCTCGTTAAGTCTCCCGATAAAGACAATTGAGTGTGGAGAAATCGCATTTCCCATTTATTGATAACAATTACCGCTTTTCTAGTTTTATAGATTGATTTTTCTGTATTTTGTTTTATTTATACTTAAATACATTTTGTAAGTTGTTCGTAGTATGTAGAATTTATTGGATACCCCCCCCTTCAAAAAGTTATAACATAACGAGTGGTACGCCACGACCCAACAAAGTTCTCGGGTGGTACTCGAGTAGAAAAAGGTTGGGAATCACTGACGTAGGGAATTAACACTTTTGCGAACTCGATATCATAAAATTATGTCGATTTTTCTCTCACAATTTATTTTCAGGAAACAACTTCGAGAAGAAATTTTCTACTCTAAACGGTTATGTATGATAGCTTAGATCGGGGGGTCTCCAAAGTAAGGCCCGCGGGTCCCACCCATCCGGCCAGCCATAGTTTATTTGATTACATTGTAAAAAATTTACAGTGTAAGTATTAAATGTTACAATGTAAGTATGCAAGTAAATCATATAAAATAATAATCAGATATTTCTATTGAACGACCCAATAAGGGGACACGTACATTTTAAAGGCCAAGAGATTCGACAGACTTGTCCCTATTTCCAATCATCAGTAGTCACTAAAATAATTTATTCAGAATTATGAAAATTTTACTGCGAGTTAAACACTCTTTCTTCTTTATAAATATCGCTCTCAGTTTTTTCTACATTGAAGAGAATTTTTTTAAATTGTTTGAAATTTTTAGGATTGTTTTTTTTTTCATCGTTATGCCATTTTGTATAGGATATCACCAAAACAGTTGCATAGAATAACCATGAAATTTTACACGCGGCCAACATAAACAAGTATCATTAAAAGGACCTACTATGATGTCATTCCGGCCATAAAAAAATTTAATTACAGTAAAATTATCAATTTTTTAACATTTTTTTTCTATGAAGAACTAATAGTTTTGATTTCAAAGTAGTTCATTTTAAAGATATAATATACAACATAATTTTAAAACTTAAAAAATGTGTATATTCGTTAATATACGGGCGCAAGTCTGCGCGCATTGCCATAACAATGAAAAAAACAATGGTTGAAATTTAAAAAAAATAAGATATTTTTCTACAACGTAGAAAAATTGGGAGCCCTATTTGTGAAGAAGAATAGATGTAAAATTTTCATATTTCTGAATAAATTATTTTAGTGACTACTTGATGAATGAAAACAGGGTCATGTTTGTCGAGTCTCTCGGGTACGTGTCCCTTAAGATACTCAATAACTGACATCCATAACGAAATGCACCATTTCAACTGTCATGAATGATACGAGGTCGATCCTAAAAACTTACAGTAGGTGGCATACATAAGTCATGAAATTGAACGTTGCAATTAGGATTAACGAGCCGGCTAGTCCCGAAACGGAACTTTTCGCGTCATTCCAAACTACAGTTTGTCGGTAGGATGAGTCTAGGTGTTAGCCCTTAAGACTCAGTGGAGGAGTCGGTGCGGTCCTCGGGCTAACATGTTTGGCTCAGAGATAAACGAGACGCAAGAGCAGCTGTTGAATTTTAGAAGTGGAGTTCCTGGACCTGCTGGTTTTAACTCCTGTTGCAAGATGTTTTGTTGCTCAGTAAAATTTTAAAGTCGTTACGTTAGAAAAAGCATCAGGATAAGGATCTTAATGAGTTAATTAAAATATTAAGGCCTTCATGAGTTGAAGGAAAAACGATAAAATTAAGTTAAACAAAGGAAGTAGCTAGTAATTAAGGTAAAATTAAGTTTAATTAAGAATTTAAGTATTAAGTAATAGAGAAGAATAAAAATCAGGTAAGGGAAGGTTGGCCCACAGTAAACTAGATGTTAAGTTAGCTTAAGGCAAGAGCACCTCGTCGTTCGACTTGCAGGTTTGTTTTTCAAAGATGGCAGATCTCAGTCTCGTGGTTTTTGCCATCATTGACAGGGGTTGTATACGAATAATAAACATAAAATGGGAGGATTCCCGGAAAGGTTTTCGAGAACAGAACCTGGTTTCGCGAACACCGACCCATTGCAAATCCGTCGCTGGCCACAGACAACAAACAAACAAAAAAAAATAGTGGTAAAATGGACACACTATCACTCTCAATGCTTCAGATGTTGCTTACCTGTCAGTGGAAGAAGATTCTCCAGCTGTGGTACGAGCGAAACACTGTCACGAACTAATGAAGAACTTCAAGAAATTAATGATCTGTCGTGAACTAATCAAGAACTTCAAGGACTTAATGATCAGTCATGAACTAATCCAGAACTTCAAGAACTTAATGATCTGTCACGAACTAATGAAGAACTTTATGATCTGTCGTGAACTAATGAACTTCTGTCAACGACTGCCAATGTAGCGGTATTGTAACAGAAGTGGAGGAAACGCGGAGGTAGAAACCTTCCTGTTTCTCGTCGCCAGCAACGGCCGCCAAAGACACCAGGGTTGGCGCGTTTATGGCCCGACCCCGGACTGCTGTCGGACAAGCCTTTTCACACTCGGGATGGACACGTCCAGGTCGGAATGAGTCGTTCAACATCGAAAAGAAATTCAATGTTCTAAATATTGTACAAAATGTCATAAAATTTTGGATTTTTTTACCATGTTTTTATTAACTCGCTTTCTTGTTTGTGTCCAGTACAAATTTTGCAATCGATTTTTAACTCACTCCCCGGCTACATTTGAAACTTTTAGAATAGCTCAGAACACGATGACAATGCATTTTTTAATACTTTTTAGGCAGAATTGAATTCATTTTCAGTTATTTTCGGTTAATTTGTTTTGTAGACTGGTGCAGCCATCTATTGGCCGGAACGGGAACAAAAAGTGAAACGCGAGTTAATTTCCAATTCATTTTCTTTCAAGTGGATGGGATAATTCATCAAAAAAATGTTTAAACAGTGTTTATTAATACATAGAATTGTCAAGTTTATAGGATTCAACAGAAAGTTTAAAAACACGGTAGATAAAAAGTTACTTTTATCTTGTAATTATTATAAATATTATAATTGTTGTTTTTGCTTCTAATGGTCCCTGTCCTGAAGTTCCAGAGCAGGTTTATATATAGCACCTCAAGGGTCGGAGTCCGACTTAGCTAGTTGACCCCTCCATTTTGACCCAGGGGACATCGTTCCCTCTCTGTCCTCATAGCGGGACAAATATTAAAGTGATCGGAATAACATGACCTTAGCCTAACGGAGGTAAGTCTGTTTAAAAACGTGTACATTCGCACTTTATGGAAACGATTTTGATAGTTAAGTTTTATGTATAAATGCCGTATTTTCTTCTGTCTGATAGCCATGGTCCTTGACAATAGCTCTATCTCGAATTTTCCACGAAAGTAAACTTTGTCTTAGTAGTGTCATGTCAATTTTACCCCATTCCACTTGGACCGTTTTCCACAGTCCGTTCAGTGTTCTTGGATGCCGTTTTCATAAACCGAAAGCGCAAAAGTTTATTGAAGAAGCGTCAGGTGATTTCAGTATTTCATTAAATGGGATGCACTTTATTTCTGTCTTTGATTCCTTCTTTGCTAAATAAGCGGCAGTTGATTGAGACGTGTGACTAGAGGCTTTGTCCATAAGAAGCTCAACATTATCGATGTCCTTTCATATGAGGCTGGAATTTCTTCTTCAAAAATGGGTTCTAAAATATTCTGCTGATAGTAGAGTGAATTAATTTTGGATTTACTTGAGACTTTTTTTATCTTTAATTTGCCGTTGTGACAAAATCCTGCAACCATCACGAATCCCTTTGGGAATTTTCCTGTACACTGACGAAACCTTTGGTACGGTCATTCCCGTCAGTCGAGCAATAGAAAATTGATCTTTTTTACTACGTCACTTAAATACACCCATACCCCATCGAGTGTTAGCACAAATTTTCATTTTTGAACAGCTAGGTGTTTTTTTATAATTTTCTACAATTTGTTTTTCTTTCAGCAATATGCAGATGAACTTTAGGTTTAAACATCTTCAAATCTTTATGAACGATTTCACTTACAGTGCCGGAAGACATTCCTAGTTTCGATGCAATGGTTCTTCGAGTCTTTCTTTCAGGATCAGAGACTTCACTTTCTTGATATTTACCTGCGTTCGAACAGTCTTGGGATGAGGTTTTGAGATCGAGTTTTCATTTTTACTTTCAGTTAGACTTTTTTTCTATTTCAAATTTAATATTATAAATACCTTTATTTGAAATGCCATAACCACGATTTTTACACCGCTGTATAATTTGTCGATACGAATATTTCTCCTCGGAAAGCGCAGTTACGTCACCTCCGAGCGATCTATCCATTTTAGGAGCCATTTTCAAAATAAATCTTTTATTTTGCATTCCAATCAAAACAAAACAAAACAATAGCAGACGATTGTTCTGAAGTTGTTAAATTTTTATCTCAAAATGCAAACGACAAAAATAAATTACAAAATCGTTTCCATAAAGTGCGAACGACCTTCTGTATTCTCAAATGCATCAGCCGACGGAAGAAATTTTTGATCGCTCACAAAATGACTACATATGTAGATAATTCCACCGAAGATTGGTTTCATTCAAACAATTATCTTGGTATACGGAGGCATTATTCATAAAAAGAAGAGAAAATCAAATGTGTTTGCTCAAAAGTGCTGTCGTTCAAAGTATGTTGATATGTTTCTGTGTTCAAGTGCTCAAAAGGGAAATGGGAGTTTGATTTTCCATTTTATATGTTTTTTGGGGTGCTGAATACGCTTCCTGACCATTCTAAACACATCAACATAATACATCACAAATAGCATATAAAATTACCCTAGAGGAAGGATTCTACTCGGTATAAAATAAAATTTAGGAAAATGTAATTATGACATAAAAAAAATAAGAACGTCACCCAATTCACGAATTTCCGCGCTGAGAAGGGGTTCGGTTGAAGGGCCGAAATTGTAGCCTCGGGTATTCTCAAGTCGTGGATCAAAATTCTCTGCTAACCATGGGAATACGTCTGATGAATCCACACTGTGATTGAATGGCCGAAATTGCAGCGTTCCAGGCTGCACTCCTGTGTCGTGGAAGAAATGGCGACTACCGGATCAAAATTTCTGATGTTCTCCGGAACCCGTCTCGTCGGTGCCAAAACAGTGAATCATTGCAGGGTAAATCCTTGGATAGAGGTCTACAAACTGGAACACGTCAGTACGGAGGTGGTTCTGAAGCACAAAATCCCTCGTCGTAACTTAATTAGCAAGGAAGACAGAGCATTGGCACATTTATTTAATAAATCACAAAATTCAATTAAATTGCAATTGCTACAAGCACAATATTCCCTTTCATATTAACATTTCCCATACGAGAACTCAGAAGCAGAAGCAAACTATATGGTCAAAGAAATGATCACTAAAAATCTTGACGGGTTACTGGCACTTCTCCTAGACTCTCTATCCTGTTAGCTCTAAGAAAAAAGTCCGAGATAAATCTGAACCTCCTCTCCTGTTCCTCTCGTACTTGGAGGGGCTGTTGTCCGTAAACAGGGGGGGGGCATTCTGGCCCGCCCCTCTTTTCCATTGGGCAGTGGGCCGTTTTTCTCTTCAGTAGTTCCTGCCCCCATTGGTTCCTTATTATATTGCCCCTGTCCATAGTCTACGAAGTACCTCCCCACCATAATTTTCATTTGCAATACCACTTTGACCCCCTATCATCTAAAGGTTTCACTGTGGGCCATAAAATAACGACCATCCATCTTGCAATATTTATAGACTTTAGATCGCTATCAATGGCCACACCGGCAGCTATTCTATTTCCTCCTGGTTTACGAGCCCCTATTTACCCCTGCCTCTGCAGTCCTTACAATAGATTCGTTCTTGGCCACACACCGTGGGGAATTATACTATTTCGCATCTACAGAAATAGTGACAACAGAATTAGAAATTCAATATATTCTCACACAGTTTGTAATGTCCACTCCACTCACATCCACTAGCAGTTAGTTTATTACGATTGAATTCTTCAAACCTACAACAACAAAAAAACTAGTTTCAGTCGCATAGTTTACTATTTTTTGAATGTTAAGGAATTATAAACAATCATCGGCTATTAAAGAAGCATGGCAGAAGGTGGTTGGTTATGAAGTTTCTCCAGCTAGAAAATATATGTTGGGAAGAAAAAAATATTTATATGGCTGGTATTACACAAAGGTAATTTTTTTCCAGTAAGAGCAAAGAAGAACATGTGAAAACTGATGCCCCAACCTTCGTGTTCTCACTTGCCCCGTCACAAAATTTTTATTGGGGCAAGTGATAACCCTGCAGTACTAAAGCATTATTGCTGTACTGAATTGTATTCAGTACTGCTGTACTGCATTGTATTCAATACTGCTGTATTCAGTACTGCAGTATTATTGCTGTACTGTATTGTATTCAGTACTGAATAATTCAATACTGCTGTATCCAGTACTGCAGCACTGAAGTAATATTGCAAAAAAATGGGTTTTATATATTTTATCTGTATTCTTCGTTTCTTAAAGAATAAGTGGGTATTTTCAAAATAATCCTATGCGTTGTGGTTAATTAGTTATGATTTTTTTGGCTAGTACCCGTACTTCGGTACCTTAGTTAAAATGCAAGGGTTTGGTAGGTATAAAAATTTTCCATTTTACAATTTTTTTTCTGTCCAAACGTAACAGTACAGCAAGAAATTTCCTACAAAGTACACTTATTTTAAAAGTTTAATTTTTTAGGGTTTTAGGCCCGTGTTCTTACTTACCCAACTTCACCCTATTTTTAAAAAAATTTGCATACTAAAAATTTTATTCAATCTACCCCTCCTTAGTTAGCTGATTACCGTACATATATTGATTGCATTTTTAATTCACAGAGTTTGTTTTTTAATGCCTACATATAAATCAACATTACATATAATTAATACATAGTTATAACTAGCTGAATACCCGCGCTTCGCTACGGAGTACATTCAAATTAAATACAACGGTCAATGTATGCAATTAATGCCACAAAAAAAACCAAAAAAATATATTTATAATAAATACAACGGTCAATGTATGCAAAATGCCACAAAAATATATTATTTATAAAAAAATCGTAACGGATATTTTTATAGACAATATATCCATAAAAAATTGTTAATTGCCCCGATTTATTTTAAATTAAATCTAATAGAACATACTGAAGACTATAGTACAGTTTGAGGAACATTTCTTTTACTGTATTTAAGTATTTTTACGATCTTTCCCTTTATATAAATTTTATAACCCCCAAATTATTGTTTTAAATGCAAACATAAAAAAAGTTACAAAACAGCTTAAAAATTTAATTTAAAAAAATCTCAGAAGAATTTTTTGAAAAATCTTTCTTAGTGCACCCTTACACCATAAGAAGAATCGCCATGCAAAATGTCAGCCCTTTAGGTCCAGCGGTATGGTCTGTGCGTTGTATGTCAGTGAGTCAGTTACGGAACTATTTTATATATGTAGATAATCTGTTACACATTTATAACCTATCTCTTATCATCTATTACCTTTATACATTAATATAGCTTAAGCTTCAATTCTCATACACACCTAACTCTCTATGCAATTTGCGATATTTCGAGCTCAACAGTTTTCGGTGCATTAATTAGGGGATAATTTTTTTTCATGAATATTTTAGCGATACTAAAACTAATTACATAAATTGCAAGGCTTAAAATTTGCGGCGACCATTAACAATGCACGTTCGCGGTTAATCTACCCGATCACTCAGAAAATTCGAGGAACCGCGAAGACGGTGAATTCAGCAACACCCTCCCACCTTAATTAATTAACCCAGATTTTTAAGAGGATTAATTGCCTTGATCACTGCTCGATGGCACACCATTCATCCAACCGCATTTTGAAGGACATTTTGGGTCCGAGTTTACCACGGAAGCAAAATGGCCCGAAGACAAACTGATTAATGGAAGCGAGCAACTGCCAGGCGACAGTTGTCATCGCTGAAATTACAGACCCCTTCGCGTGGCCCAGAAAGTGACAGCTGCGTTTAAGATGAACTGGCTGTTTTAACCCCTTCGCGTGGCCCAGAAAGTGACAGCTGCGTTTAAGATGAACTGGATGTTTTAACCCCCATGCGTTTGATTCGTGATTGCGAGGGAATTTCCCCCCTTTAATTATGGGTCTAGGGATTTCTCAGTTGTTACCTTTCCTCTTCCAGTTGTGAAAAGACTTCTTTGAGTTAATATACGCTCAGAGGAAAATGAGGCACTAATTGAGACAGAGATTCCAGTGTTGCCAACTTGGGGGTTTTCCCCCGAAATTTCGGGGTAAGTTAGATGAAAAGGGGTGTTTTTAGGGGCCACATTTTTTTAGGGGAATTTTGTGAGGGGGGGGGGGGGAACAATTTTTAATATTTTTTTACAATCGAGACGCGTTTTTTTTATTAGATTGTAAGTTCCATGCATATGTGAAATGTAAATAAACCTCCATTTCATTATGTAAGTGTGTATTTTCTATGTATTTCAATTTATCTCTCAAAGAGGATGCCTATTTGGAACCAGAATTTCTTTTAGGAAGGTCTAGGGTGATCTCAAGTTGGTGTTAGGGGGGTGGGGAACAGGGGGATTTCGAGATGGCGCTAGGGGGGCGCTTCGAAGAAGTTGGCAACACTGAGGGATCCACAATTAAAAAAAAAAATTTTTTTTAAGTTTGCGACACCATTGGAAATAAGATTAGAAACTTGAGGGCACCATTTTTAGAATTTTAGTTTTCTCAATTTTTTTAAATGTTAAGTTATAGTGGGATGTCTATCAGGAACACGTTAAATTTCAGTTCAAATAAAACACTTGCTGATTTTATTCCTTTATTGAAATACAGGGTGGCTGTAATTAAACTTCCCCTATAAACATCATCCTACAGTTCAAACGGCTGAACGGAATGCAACCACATTGGGTATATAGACTACTAGCTGAAAACCCGTACTTCGCTACGGAGTACATTCAAATTAAATACAACGGTCAATGTATGCAATTAATGCCAAAAATATGTATAAATATATTTATAATAAATACAACGATCATTGTATGCAATTAATGTAAAAAAAAACGAAAAAATATATTTATTAAAAAATCGTAACGGATATTTTTATAGACAAAATAATGTAGAAGAAAATACTGAATTTAAATCTAATAGAACATACTAAAGAATATAGTACAGTTAATATAGTGCAGTTTGAGGAACATATCTTTTACTGTATTTTGATATTTCTTTTGGATAATTTCTAATCGTCTGTCGCATTAGCAAGAAAAAAAATATTTTTTTGTCTATTTCCTTGTTATACACGGGACGATAAATTAATTTAAAGTACCAGAAAAAGAAATCACGTGATCAGCATTTAATACATTAAATTCTAAAAATGAATCTTTATAAATTCACCAAATATCAGAAAATGGAGGTAAAGATTCGAAAAAGAACTCATTTTAAAGAAATTTTTATGATCTTCCTCGTGATATAAATTTTATAACCCTCAAATTATTATTTTAAATGCAAACTTTAAAAAAGTTACAAAAACAGCGTAAAAGTTTAATTTAAAGAAATCTAAAAAGAATTTTTCAAAAATCTTTCTTAGTGCACCCCTACACTGTAAGAAGAATCGCCATACAAAATTTCAGTCCTTTAGGTCCATCTGTTTGGTCTGTGCATTGTATGTCAGTCAGTCAGTTACGGAACTGTGTTATATATATATATAGATAAACGAGATGCGATCTCGGAATTTCGAAAAAAAAATTAGCTCGAAAATGTCCACCAGATGGCGCTTTTCATGGAAAAACATTAAATTTAACAAAATAAACGACCAAAACGGAAGACATAAATAATTCGAACATTGACTATTTTTTTGATCACCTTGTCATCGAAACACATTAAATAAAGGTCAGGAAATAACCCTAGAACCGACGGATTTTCCCGGTTTTACATTTTATTACCGTAAAATCTTGACTATAATACGCATGTTTGATTTTGAGCGAAATTTTCAGGAAAAATTAAAATTGACTATAATACGTATCCATAACTTTTCAATATTTTATTTAAAAATTGCACAAATATTTATTGACATAATAGAATTTGTAATAACAACGTCAAATTCGGTAGAAAAAAATACTTAAATTTTTAATTCAAAATAAACAATACTCTCAAGTTATCAGTCTTAATAACTTTCACTTGAATACAGCTAATATACTGTTTGTCGTTTATTCAATGTTTAAAACTACGTTTTTTAAGAGATCGAGTTGACAAGGAACCCTACCAGATAGACCTACTAGACCACCTTACTAGATATAGGAATAAGTAAATACCTGTGTCTTTGTTGAAAAACATTATTCCTGATCAATAGTCATTTTTAAAAGTTTTTTATTTTAGATTTTTTTTATTTCTATTTTGAAGACCAAAAATGTTACTATATATTATTTTTTACATTATTCTGCTCGGAAAGTTGGTTTCACTAACTTCTAAAACTAGGTAGACTAAATTACATATTAGACCTAATTTATACAATATTCTATATAAATACAAAAGAGATTTTCTTTGTTTAGCAAAATTCCGATTCGTCGGTCATTTTTTCTACAAAATGGGTTTTATTTCATGTAAAATATTATCAATAAATGTTATTATACAACAAAAATGCTTATCGTGTACTTATTTCTACCAAAAACCTCATAAATAAAAAACATCGAGTCGGACCCGATCTTATATATATATATAATAAATACGACGATCAATATATACAATTGATGTAGCAATATATATATATATATTTATGAAAAAATCGTAAGAGATATTTTTATAGACAAAATAATGTCCAATCGTCTGTCGCATTAGCAAGAAAAAAATATTTTTTTGTGTATTTAGTTGTTATGCACACGACGATAAATTAATTTAAAGTACCAGAAAAAGAAATCACGTGATCGGCATTTAATAAATTAAATTCTAAAAATGAATCTTTAAAAATTCACCAAAAATCAGAAAATGGAGGTAAAAATTGTAAAAAGATTTCATTTTAAAGGAATTTTTAGGATCTTTCTCACGATATAAATTTTATAACCCTCAAATTATTATTTTAAATGCAAATATATATATATATATATATATATAATATATATATATATATATATATATATATATTTATTATATACATATATTATATATATAATATATATATATATATATATATATATATATATATATATATATATATATATATATATATATATATATATATATATACCGTCATCGATAGAAATACAGTCACCGACCGTATTTTACGATCGTAGGAAAGAAGAAAAACAAAATCTTTTCAAATCTGCTTATCACTTGAGTTCTTTGACGAGCGCCTGTTTTTAAAAATAGTCACGGCTCCTGGAGTTTAAGGCTTCTTGCTCAGTTATGCTATTTTGGCGTCCGCCAACGGTTCACTTCACTCTATGGCTTCGTAATAATTGGAGGTTTTACTGCAGGGTAAGCTTTGATGGCAATTCATTTTTAATTCTCAGCAGATTTTCGTTTTTTTTTTTAAGTAAACACACAGTTGTGACTAAAGCCGGCCACTCACGTAGACTTCTATCATCTGGGAAGCCGGAAGTTTTCGCGCCTCCAACGCCTGGCATCGGCCACTCACGGAGACTCCACGGCGTCCAAGGCCACCTGCCTTCGCACACTCGTTATGCCCGATTTAGCTCAGTTCATGTCGTGGTGTAATTTCGCTCACTATGCTTTCTCGCAAAAAATTAGCAGCATTTTTTGTCGTTTTATAATTCGACATTGTTTATCGTTAAATATCGTTATTGTTTTCCTCCTTTAATTTGTTTATAAGAGCACAATTATTTCGTAACTTTAAATACACGTTATGAACGTGAAATAGCGTAAAGTATCGATTTCAGAGGCACAAACTTACTCATAAACATATGTTTTCGATATTTGTAGTAAGTTTCTTAAAATTTTCTAATATTTTTAAATCCAGTTTAAATGGTTATTTATTTGCCGATATAAATTCAAGTATCCATACTCTTAAGTATACGCTTTAAGTATACACACAATAAATCATATTAAAGCTAAAAAAACTAAAAAAACCATATTCTTTAATTTCAAAATTAGAATTCGAATTCGGTCGTAAGGAACTATGTTGAATTATTTAGCGTTCTCCTTAAATTTCAAGTAAGTGATATTAATGTAATAGTGCGTTTTAGGCATAAACATTTTCTCCCCTCCACAAAGAAAAAAAATTGTCTGTGATTTTCTTTTAAATTAGATGCCCTGATTTTATAAACCACTAAAAGTGGTTTTACTCTTTTCCTTTAAGTTTTAAAGCGCAATTATTTCGTTACTTTATGTATGTGATTTTGAAATATGTTGTGAAAAGTATCGAATTCAGACACTCGAAACTGCTAATTAATGTGTCTCCAATATCTGTAAAAAAATACTTTTAAGATCCCTAAACCATTTGTAAAGCCAATTGAAATGTTATTAGTTTTTCGATATTTCTTAAATTACTAGTGGTTAGCCCGTCAAAAATGACGTGTTAATTTTAATTTTTATCAATTTACATCTGCAAAGTCAATATTATTTGTATACTTATAATAGCTTCTCTACTTTTTTTATTAAATTATACACATTTTTAATTAATTAAAATTATGCAATATCAGCACTATTATGATCCCTTTAAGATGCAATTTTTTTAAAATTTAAATAAAATCTGAAAACCACATAACAGCATCACTTTACCGATAACAGCATCACTTTACAGCATCACTTTTCTATTACGCTAAATGATTAATACATTAACTGCGGTGGAAAAATTTAACTTAAGTTGTTTCATAATTTTAGTTAATAAATGAACCCGTGCCAAATATAAACCATTGAGGTGCTCGGTATGCAAAATGTTACAAGTTGAAAAATATTTTTATATATTTTGATCGAGAGGAAAGTATATATAAAACAGTTCCGTAACTGACTCACTGACTGGCATACAACGCACAGACCAAACCGCTGGACCTAAAGGGCTGAAATTTTGCATGGTGATTCTTCTTGTAGTGCAGGGGTGCACTAAGAAAGTTTTTGAAAAATTCTTCTTAGATTTTTTTAAATTAAATTTTTAATCTGTTTTAATAACTTTTTTTGAGTTTGCATTTAAAATAATAATTTGAGGGTTATAAAATTTATATCATGAGAAAGATCATAAAAATTCCTTTAAAATGAAATCTTTTTCGGGTTTTTAACTCCATTTTCTGATTTTTGGTGAATTTTTAAAGATTAATTTATAGAATTTAATTTATTAAATGCCGATCACGTGATTTCTTTTTCTGGTACTTTAAATTAATTTATCGTCATGTGCATAACAACGAAATAGACAAAAAAAAATTTTCTTGCTAATGCGGCAGACGATTGGACATTATCCAAAAAAATATTAAATACAGTAAAAGATATGTTTCTCAAACTGTACTATATTCTTTAGTATGTTCTATTGGATTTAATTTGAATATTTTCTACTACATTATTTTGTCTATTAAAGCTTAATTTCAATTTATTTTATTTATAAAACGCAATAATCACAGTACATTTGAATAGGGCATCAAAAAGGAAAAAGCGTTCCAGGCAGAGAGATAGATCTTTGCTATTATTAGGATTATACGAATTCATGTTTTTATGTAAGATACAAAAAATAATATACCCCAGTTTTATAAACCACTAAAAATAGTTTCACTCTTTTGGTAGGAAGTTTGAGCTTATTTTAAAATTTCAGAGTGGGTTCAAAATCTTCAAATAAGGCCCATTTTTATTTTCTTAATATTTTGGAATAAAAAATTGAAACCTGAAACTCCTCGCTAGGTGTCTCTATGAAACTTTGTACAAGTTTCTATTGTTTTTTAAGAGTTAAAATTCTGAAAACGTTTCCCCGAAGCAAAAGTTACACCAAAATATTAAACTTTTATTTTGCCGTTTAAAAATTTATTCAACAAAATTTTTATAAATCCTTAAGATAACTTATCTGGTAACCTTCCCCGTGCACTAAAGGAAAAAAAAAATATGTAAATAGTGCCAGTTCGGAAAATTTATTAGCGGAATCAAAAATTTAGTATTAAAAAACAAAATTTTAAATATTTCAAGAATTTAACATATCCACAAGATATAAATATAATTGGAAATATTATTGGAATATTCTTCTGATTTAACCTTCCATAGGCACGGTAATTTTCTATACAGTTCAATGAACGGTATTAAAAATTCGGGATTAAAGAATAATTTTTCAACTTCCATTTTGTTCGAAAACAAGCGGTAAACTAATAGAAATTAAAGCCGGCGAACCTTCAGGCGTCTGGTATCTCGCGTACAGTACCCCACTCACGAAGACTTCTGGCGCCAGGAATTCGGTCTGGACTGATATTCTAGACACAACATTTTTATCATCTGACGTCTCACCAAGACACCCCACTGACGGAGACTCTTGGTGCCTCAGATACCAAAAGCCCGTCATCCAAGATGACGGAAGTCTACGTGAGTGGCCGGCTTAAAAGAAGACGGTATTTATTTTAGGATGTGAAACTGGACGATGATTATACATTGTTCCCACCTATATCCATTACACCCCCCCCCTTTAACTTCTAAACGGTGAAAGCTTAGGCCATAAAGTTGGTGTCTACGTTTCCGATGTCAAAGCATTAAAAACAATTGCTTATTATTTGTTTTGATTGTTCTTAATACGTAAATTTAAATATATCCAAAGAAATTTAATAAATTTTATTAGTTATAAGAATTTTACGCTCGGTTGTAAATGGTGAATTTTACGCTCGGTCGCACATTATCGAAGCAGCGTTATACAGGGTTCCAACCTATATCCGTTACACCCCCCTTAACTTCTAAACGGTGACAGCTTAGGCCATAAAGTGGGTGTCCAGGTATAGTAAAAAGGTTATGCGCTACTCGACGAGACAACTTACAACGCCATCTATCGGCAAATTTTGGAACGAGCGTTTTTATCTCAAAAACGGTACGGGATACGGGGAAAAAATCAATTACAAAGTTGTTTAGGATCATCGATTTAGTAAGAATAGACACTTTGCGCACATTAATACTTAAAACAGAATGTAGAAAACGAACATTTGTTTGGTCCCGATTACGAAAATTCTCATGTCACATAGAGTGGCTAATGGAGAGCATTTTCAGCAACATAAATAAATGTTCCCGAAGATAGGAAAGTGTCTCAGTTTCTTTCTTCCACTCCTTATG
The DNA here is from genome assembly GCA_907164885.2 of Dolomedes plantarius. Classification (NCBI taxonomy): domain Eukaryota; kingdom Metazoa; phylum Arthropoda; class Arachnida; order Araneae; family Dolomedidae; genus Dolomedes; species Dolomedes plantarius. The sequence continues at coordinate 259,135,390 of OU015490.1, forward strand.
ACGTAACAATTTTCGAACTCGTGACCAAACAAATGTTCGTTTTCCACATTCGGTTTTGAGTATTAATGTGCACAAGGTGTATTTTCTCTTACTAAATGGATGATGCTGAACAACTCAGTAATTGACTTTTCCCCCGTATCTTGTAACGTTTTTGAGATAGAAACGCTCATTCCAAAACTTGCCGATAGATGGCGTCGTAAGTTGCCTCATCGAGTAGTGCATAGCCTTTTTACTATACCTAGACACCCACTTTATGGCATTAGCTGTCACCGTTTAGAAGTTAAGGGTGGGTCTAAGGGATATATGTGGGAACCTTGTAGAGAGCTTGTACTGTTTCTTCCGCATCTTATTTTTCTTCTTAAACTGATCGAAGATATGAAATTTTAGTCCGAATCGCGGCCACTTTCTCGATCGAATCAGTAAACACCCTACGAACCGAAAGTGACCTGGCTTTCCTTCCCCTGAAAGATTGTGAATGATTTCTAGAATGTTCAAAACTATGTGCTGTGCTTTCTTTCGCATAGCGCAGTCCTATCCAGTCATTGACTGCATGAAAAATCCGTTAACGTTTGTTGTTGTTGTTGTTGTCTGGAAGTATTCCAGACCAGGTCCATATAGGCCTAGCGAGTTGAGCGGTACGGCTCCGATATGTAACGGCAAACAAATAAGCGTTAACCAAACAATAATTGATAATATGCATGTTCAAACCCTAACAATATTATTACACCGCTCCGACAGTAAAATTGAAAATACTGTTAGGTACTTGGCGAATCGAAGAAGAACGTACTATTTAGATTGTTGCTGTGTGGAAATCAATAAATTATCCATTACTCTGAAAGTAGATGGCGCCTTTGATTGCTTCTGCATACTCAGCCAAATCTAGTATCACGTTTTCCACGTTCTTATAACCTGGTTCATTTCTTGTAGAACAAATAACAATACCTTTTAATCTAATAACGGATTCAGACCCGACCACAGTCACACTTGCGTACTCTGCCCTGTGACGTTGTCTCCATTACTACACGAAAATTGCAATTATATAAGTATGTGATGTCCGTTCCTACCCCTCAACATGAACATGTCATCTATCGGCGAAATGCTAAACTGAGCGGTCTCATAAACTCTAGGATAAGAGGCCATAAATTTCGTGTAATATGAGGTTCTGACATTATAAAAGGCATAAATCCCAGAGTGTTTCGAGGGCTATCCAGAATTTTGACACTATAGCGACATGTGGAATCCCAAAAACTTTGGACACTTACAAGCACTTAAATCGCCGGAGAAAGCTTTTGAATTCGCCGACCGTATAAAAGAAGACCCTCAATACTGCACTAGGAAGAGATCTGCTTTGAGTGCCAGAGAGGACGCAGCTCTCCTGGTCTTTCGGCCCGATAGGCCAAGTTGTCGGTGAACTCGAAGCCGTCCTGACATATCCGACTGTGAATTCTAACTCGCTGTACATACTTGCTTTTTGTAGTTGTAGTGTTTAAGGTAGCGTAGTAAAGTAATTGAAGCGAAATGCTTGGCCTATTATTGACTACGTTACTTTCTAATCAGTTATTCTACACCAAAGGTGACAATACATCCGAAATGGCTAGAAATCAAATATTATGTTGTACATGTTTAATGTTAAATTTCTTTAATACTAACTTTTTGTTTTAAGATGTGGCCTTATCATTTACAATTAGGTCTATGTCTTTCTTGATCCCAAATTTAGTAATTTTTAAAAAGCCTCAGAGAATAGCCCACCTACCTACTACTATGTTACAATATAAACCCTTAATGGCCGTTCTTAGAAATTTCCCGTTCTAAAGAGGGAATTGGAAAAATAGATTAAGTGCACGGTTAATTGACTATCTATAAAGAAACTGAATTTTCTTTTTTAATTTACACAAAATCAGTTTTTTGTCTGCCTTAATTATTATAATAACCGAATTTTTTAAATAATAGTAAAAAAACTTCAGCTTTTTTTTTTATATAAAATATTCTCCAAATCTTTATTTTGAGAATATTCCTTAAGTATTTCTTTAGCAGTGGTAAAAAAACATCTTTTCCTTAACTATTTTGCATAATCATTCATTAATCATCATTTTGTGCAGTGAAATTCTAAAAAATATGATGCCAAAAACATTATTTTGAATTAATTTTTTTTTTAAATAATGAGGTAAAGTCAGAGCGTCTTCCTTTTTTTGTACCCTTATTGAAGTTATTTTTAAAAATCTGCATTTTGCAGGCTCGCTGCACTTAGCGCCTGTAAATGAAAAGTTTTTCTATTATAAAGAAATCGTCAAAAATTAATTTTATTAGAATCAATTTGCCATAATTTTAAATTAAATTCTCACTGATTTAAAATTTATTTTAGGAATATTAAATAGTTACTGTTCTTAAATTACCTGTTTACCGTTATAAAATACCGATAGAGAAATGATTAAAATAATATTTATGGGATTCAAACATTGTTAATTTTTACCATGTTTTTATTAACTTGTTTTCTTGTTTGTGTGTGTGTTTGTGTCTGGTAAATAAATCTTGCAATCGATTTTTAACTCACTTCCCGACTAGCTAGACATTTGAAACTTTTAGAATAGATCGGAACACGATGAGAATGCATTATTTTAATACTTTTAGCCATCTTTAAGCAGTATTGAATTCATTTTCAGTTCATTTTGTTTTGTAGAATGGTGCAACCATCTATCGGCCCGGACGGGAACGAAAATTTAAACGCGAGTTAAATTCCAATTAACTTCATTTTCTTTCAAGTGGATGGGATAATTCATCAAAAAAAATTGAAAAAGTATTTATTGATACGTAGAATTGTCAAGTTTATAGGATTCGACAGAAAATTTAAGAACATGGTACATAAAAAGTTCTTTTTATCTTGTAATTATTTTTTGTTAATTTAGGAGAAAGGACTTTGAAACAAGTTCTTGTTTAACCGAACAAAATACAATAATTAAATATTTTCTGATGCAGTAAGAATATTCTAAAGTAGTAGGATTCAAATTCCCGAGGGATGAAAAGATTATGGTTTTGAAAGAAAGAATATTTTTTTTTTCAGCTCCGAATTGTGTGAAACAGGCACAATCCGAATTTTGGAAAATCCAGTACAGAAGTGGCGAGTTTAAGTATGATCGGCAGATCATTAACACCTCAGTGGAACTCTTTAAAAGGGGACAATTCCGATAATAAATGGAATGGAGCGCATTAAGAGAGGCGACGTAAGAATGGGAGAATCTAGCTGACGCGGGCGACAGAAGACTTAACCGCAGAGAAGGGGACTGCCCACAAAGGATTGAAAAGGTGACTCCCGGTAAGCAATGAAAATACTACTCGTGGTGCGAGAATTTTCCAACTAAGGGATAAATGATCGAGACAGCACGATGCGGACAGCATTATAGACTGGACTTGGATGATTTATGGACGTACTGACAAAGCGCGGAGAATCGAGGGACTGAGGTCTCAAATTTCCACTGTCTTAGGTGCCCGCTCTATACCTAATCTATACGACGATGGTTCTACGGAACAAACTCATGTACATTATTATAATAAATATGTCATATTAAACAAGATGTAAATACGAGCCATTTATACGTTTCTACATTATTTCTAAGAGACACCTATTCATCGGGTCACAACGTTCCGACAAATTGTAATTGTTAACAATCTCGTCTTCAGAAAGAAAACCTAACACTGCAAAATAGATGAGTTATTTAGAAATGTATTACAGTAATTTTTTAAAAAAATTTAAAATAGTGGTTTTTCTAAACGAAACAAAGACATAAAAAATAATAAAAGCCAGCTAGATTTCCAAAAATCGTTGAATCTTCCTAATATTTCCCCTGGAATCATAAATTTGTAGTTTTATCTAACCTTGTAGGTCGATATTCTTTTTTAAAAACACTCTCTGTTTTCATTTTCCTTTATCCTATCCACTGAATACGTTCCAGGAACTCCCAAATGTTGTCTAGCCTGGAAAGACACGATTGGCTAGGTTTACTGGAGGATCTAGTCCCAAATGTGTCACATGACGTCCTTTTACAAGCCGGTTTATGGGGAAACGAGAATTTCCAATTTCAAAATGTCGAGAAAAACTATTCATTCCGGTAAAGAAACAAAAATTGAACTGGACTCAGAGGAAACGCCCACTCACTCGTGTTTGCCACAGAACTTTAGCACTCCAGATGCCATTTTAACGTAGGATTACGTTCCTCCATAACAGTCCAAAAGTTCGCTGTCGTCTGTTCAGACACTAAGCTTCAGGCGGTTTAGCGTCTGAAGCAAAATTTCAGACGCTGAAACCGCCCTCGCGAGTTATAATTTTGGCAGCGCGCCAAACCCAGTCTCTATCGCTTCGATAAGTAGTTAGCAGTTAAACAGAAAAGTAGTAAAATGCGTCAAAATTTTGACATTCATATATGTATATATATACATACGTACTTATACCGGGTGCGTCATAAATTCGTGCAAAGTTCAAAAATTCATAATAAAAGAAGCAAAGCTCGGAAAAGTTTTCTGTTTGCGCCAATAAGATCAGAGGGGCATTGGATTTTTTTTCCATGTAAAAAAAAAAAAGTTTCCAAAAGTAACCGAAAGAGGGCGCTCACATGTCCTACTGAGACGTTTTATGCAAATCAGGCAAACTCAAACAGATCACAATAACACGAGACAGCGCATTTATTTTAAAGTAACAGATGTTCAACATTACTACCAGCACAAGGTAATAGGAAAGTGAGGTGCGTCACTAAGCCCATTACAGTGGATTGTAGCATCGATGGCAGCGACTGTCTGTCGAATGACATTTTTCAGTTCCACCAAAGTGGTTGGGGAGCCCCGGTACACATGAGACTTTACGTATCCCCCCCAACTAAAAATTTGCCGGGGTCAAGTCTGGTGACCGTGAGGACCACTGAACCTTACAACCGCGACTTATAGAACTCGGTCTTCAGCGAAAGATTCCAACAGGAACGTCTTGATATCACGTGAAATGTGGGGTGGGGCACCATCCTGCATGAAGGTGACAACAGGTAACGCATGTCTTTCCTGCAATGCAGCCTCAGCGTGGTCACGCAAAAGCACCCTCTTTCGGTAACTTTTTTTTTTTTTTTTTTTTTTTTTTTACATGGAAAAAAATCCAATGTCCCTCTGTTCCTATTCGCGAAAAAAAAATTTTTTTTCAGAGCATTATTTCTTTTATTACGAATTTTTAAACTTATTCATGACACGAATTTATGACGCACCCTGTATATAGATACATATATACATGACACATAACATAAATATATACATACAAAAGAGGTAAGCAACGATATGTTATCCTACGTTAATAACCCGCGGAAGTTTCGTTAGAAAAGACTGCTTGAAATTATCTATATATAAAACGCGTAGGTATGCGGCACAAAAATCGACGTTATTTCTACACTCCGAATGGCAACGGCTGCAACTACCAGATGTAAACATTAGCGGCCAACCACGTGTGTGTAGCGGCTCGATGATAGCAGTTAATTTGGTACAATTTAATTGCTGCATTTTACTCGTGAATAATTTTAATTTATTCATGAGATAATTTTAATTTATTAATTTGTGACATCGGTGTTTCTAAATGTATGTTAGAGGCCAAACTTTTGACAAAATGTTTAGACCTAATCAAATCTAATGTTTAGTCATGGACAGTTGTATGTAAGTATATTTAGAGTCCGTTCTTTTGATTCTGTCAGTGTAGTATCTCCTACTTCTGAAATACTCAACTGTGTATATCAAGTTTTAGGGATATCATAGTAAAATATAGAGTTAATTATCTACATTTTTTTGATTTCTTGCTGAATTTTTACTCCATTTTATAAGGGAAAAATTTTTCCCAACAATTTTTTATTTGATATGATTAAGTGTAGATATCTGAATTGTGAACAATAGTACATACAAAGGGTGATGTAATCCACGCTATATTTTAGTACTTACTGAATTTTTACTCTTTTGTTTTAAGTGAAAAAAATTTTTCTCCAGTAATTTTTTATTTGATGTAATGATGAAGTGTAGATATCTTAGTTTTGAAAAATATTACTTACTGAGAGAGATGTAATTTTTTTTTTAATCTTTGTTGTTGGGTTTCTCAGTCTTATCTTTACTCTGTTCTAAAGTACTGGAAATTCACATTTTTTTTTAATCACGATGTTTTAGAATCAGCCTTATAGATAATTTTGCAACGATTATAAATTTTTTGGGTGAGATCCCACTCCCACTTAACAACGTATATTTATGATGACAGGTAATGGTAACATTCCTTATATGTTTCTTTCATTTGAGTTGTTTTCTAAAGAAAATATGAAACTAAAAGCGACCATGCTGGTCGCGCAGCGGCTAGTTTTTAATTATTTTTTAAATCTAAATTAAAATTTGCGTTTAAAATTATTGAAAAATGCCTTTAAGGTTTTCACTTAACCTTTTACAGACCAATGTTCCCATTTGGAAACGTCGAATTGGAAATTTATTTAAAAATTAAATTTCATCAATATTGACTTGAAAAAATTAGCAGATGTAACATAAAGATGGACTTGGATTTTTTGAAATAGAAACCACATTTCAAACATAAAAATGGAAATGTACAAAAATTAAAAAAAATGGCCTTTTCCACATTTTTCACAGAGCACAACTTAAAAATTCATATTAATGTGAAAAACAATCCAATGCTTCTAAAAATTGGTAGGCATACTTAAAAGGGTTCACATTATAAAACGAATATAAAATAAAATAAAATTTTTCCAAAAAATGCACTTAGTGTAATTAGTTAAATCTTTATGTTCCCACTAGCTGAAAACCCGTACTTCGCTACGGAGTACATTCAAATTAAATACAACGGTCAATGTATGCAATTCATGCCAAATATATATATATATATATATATATATATATATAATATCCAATCGTCTGCTGCATTAGAAAGAGAAAAAATGTTTTTTTTGTCTATTTAGTTGTTACGCACGTGACGATAAATTTATTGAAAGTACCGGAAAAAGAAATCACGTGATCGGCATTTAATAAATTAAATTCTAAAAATGAATCTTTAAAAATTCACCATAAATCAGGAAATGGAGGTTAAAAATTCGAAAAAAATTTTATTTTGAAGGAATTTTTAGGATCTTTCTCGTGATATAAAATTCATAACCCTCAATGTATTATTTTAAATGCAAACGTAAAAAAAGTTTAAAAAACAGCTTAAAAATTTAATTTAAAATAATCTAAGAAGAATTTTTGAAAAATCTTTCTTAGTGCACCCCTACACTATTAGAAGAATCGCCATGCAAAATGTCAGCCCTTTGGTGTGTGCGTTGTATGTCAGTCAGTCAGTGAATGAATGAGTCAGTTACGGAACTGTTTTATATATATATAGATTAGGGAACATTGGCCTGTCGCCACTATACCGCGGCGACATCATTTCCTGTACTGAGAGCTTTTGATTGAAAGTTGAAATAATGGTTTTCCATACAAAATGGAAAACGGTCAAATGAAATAGCCCCTCTTGGTACAGTAGATGCAAACCCTCTTCAAGTAGAAATATTTTTTGATAACTTTTTGGCTACTAATGGCACTTTTTGATAACTTTTTGGCAACTAGAAATATAAAAGCGATTGGAACTATCCGAGGACATTGAATTCAAAAATGTCCACTGATGCTCTCAAAGGAGATGAAAAGGTTCATTTGATTACCAAAGGGATGGATCGGTATTTTTATGCGATGGAATGACAGTTTCTTCAAATATCTCCCAATGCAGTCGACTAAGAGATACAGTGATTTCCGCTTATAAGAATCACGTTTGTTATTACTGTTTTTCATTCTTATAACCGAAACTTCCCTTTGGACAGGCACACATACATATATATATAAACACACAGGCACATATATATACATAATTTACCATTAAATACTCTTTAATTTACGTTATTTATCATTTATTAAAATTATTTTTTATAATTTTAAAAATACTCAATTTCTAAACAAATACTATAACTCAATTTCTAGACCTATAAGTAACAACACATGATTATAAAATCAACAAGAGGCAGCTTCTCTTTGACTACACTTTGGAAGAGCATCATATCTAATTAACAAGTTGTGTTTTTCAGAAAAACTCAGAGTTTTCCTTGTTTTTATCATATTTGAATTCGACTATCAAAAAGTTCTAACACAAACTGGCAATTTTGTTAGAAAACTAAAGTGAATACTAGCGACGTATGCTTATTACAGTCTCAGACGAAGATTCACTTTATAGCTTACGTTTCACGGTTTGATTCTGAATCAAACCGTGAAACGTTTGATTCAGCATCTGGTTCATCTGATTCAGCAAAATGGATCCGTTTACGTTTCACGGTTTGAAGTGCTGAATCCACTGTCCCGTTTGCGTAAGTGATGGTGGACACTTCGCGGAAGATTTATGTGTTTCAGGGTCCAGAAATCCGCAACCAGGAAGTAAGTGGTGGGAAAAAAGGAGTGCCTGTCTGGAGAAAAGTGAAATCGGACCCGGGCGGGTTAGATGCCCCTGGGTAAAGCTAATAAGACAGTGTTTAGCAAAAACGTATAAGGAGAAACTCTTATGTTATGTCTAAAGGAATGTATTTTGCGACTGTTTTCCACCCCCAAAGTTTTATCACTTTCTTTTCAAAAACTTAAGAAAGAATTTCGTACCTTTTGAGAGTTCAATTGGCATTTTTTGGAAAAATGAAAGGAAGGCGAAGCATGCAAACTGATTCTTATAACCGGTGGATTGATTCTTTAAAGCGGAAATTTTAACATGGAAATAATACATTTGTTTTTGCGATATTGATTCTTATAAACGGTTGATTCTTATAACCACTGATCACTATAAGCGTCGGTTACTGTATGCACGTAAAGATCAGAAGAAAGTGGACACACAACAACCAAATTTAATACATACCGGGTGTCCCAAAAATGACCGATTTCAAAAATCAATTAAAGAAAAACGGAAGGCGATACAAATGTTCGATTTGCTGCATTCTGCTTAGGCAACCAGGGAATTTATCCTCACAAATTTTTAAAATTAGTTACAAAGTTCGCCAACAGATGGCGCTGCTGACTGGGCAAAAACTATAAACCACCGTTTGCAGAAACAACGTGGCGCAGTCTGAGGGCAAAATTCGCAGACGCCCGTGCAATCATTTCAGTTTGAATGCTCTGACAAGCAGCAGAGACGTATTGTTCCAGTTCATCTACAGCTTGTGGACGATACACCTGGTCTTTCAAGTACCCCCAAAGAAAAAAAATCGCATGGCGTGAAATCTGGCGAATAGGGAGGCCAATCCATGCCACTTTACGTATGCTTCTTGCTTTGAAAACATTGTTTTATAGTTTTCCCAGTCGGCAGCGCCATCTGTTGACTAACTTTGTAAATTGGTGAGTTGTTACCTAAGCAGAATGCAGCAAACCGTACATTTCTACCACCATCCGTTTTTCTTGAATTGATTTTTCAAATCGTCGGTCATTTTTGGGACGACACGGTACATAAATATAATACTGGAATGGGCTAGATAGAATGTTAGGCAGCTACCGTCCCACGCTTCGCAATAAGAATTTATTTCTTAATGCATTAAATATCACTGTTGTCGTTGGATTCGCTTTTACATTCAGCTAGTCATGAATAATTACAAGATAAAAAGAACTTTTTATATACCATGTATTTAAATTTTCTGTTGGACTTTTTAAAATTTTTTTTGATGAATTATCCCATCCACTTGAAAGAAAATGAAGTTAATTGGAAGTAAACTTGCTTTTAACTTTTCGTTCCCGTCCCGGCCGATAGATGGCTGCACCAGACTATAAAACAAAATTAACAGTAAATGAATTCAATACTGCTTAAAGATTGAAAAATAATAAAGACAAATAGAAAAATAGAAATAAACAAATAGACAATAGAAAAAGTATTAATAGAAATAAAAAGTATTTAAACAAATAGACAATAGACAAATAGACGATAGAAAAATAATAACTTTTAAAAGGTATACTTTTTAAAAGTATACTTTAAAAAAAGTATTAAATACTTTTAGTTTTAATAGAAATAAAAAAAAAGTATTAAAAGAATGCATTGTCATCGTGTTCTGAGCTATTCTAAAAGTTTCCAATCTTTAACTAGTCGGGAAGCGAGTTAAAAATCGATTGCAAGATTTGTACTGGACAAACACACACACACACAAACAAACAAACAAACAAGAAAGCAAGTTAATCAAATCATGGTAAAAATATACCAAGCTGACTCATCTGGAGTTCCGCCGAGAGGTTACAATCGCTTTTTTATGAATTGCACCAAGAAAGGATGGGTCTCGACCCGGACCCAAAGTTCACGGAGAAAGAGTGATGGCCGTTTCCTTGTACAAACAACACACAGGGCCCGACTTAGTCTAATTGGGGCCCGGGGCAAAAACTTCTTTGGGGGGCCCCCTCTGCTTCACTACTTCAGTAATGAAGAACTTAATACTTATTACTAAACTTTCTATTCGATTTGGGGGCCCCCCTCTGATGTGGGGGCCCGGGCAACTGCCCCGTATGCCCCTGCCTTAGTCAGGCTCTGACAACACAAGGTAGATCTGCACAGTAAATGCAAGATTAGCTTGCAATGAGTGTAAAAAAAAAATTGCATCTAACATGCTTTCCACTCTACCATGGTATAAAGGTATAAATATAATTTTTTTTTTTTAGGGGACTCAAGACCCCTAAGTCGAGGAAATAAGGCATATTTACATACTTTTTGACTCTTTGTAACTATTTCAATTGACTCCCAATTTTTCCAAATTTTATGTACATGATAAATTGATGTATTCATTTTAATAAACAAATTTTCAACTCTAAAAATAATTTTAAATCATTTTTTTTAAATGCTTTAGATATACCTTGTTTTTTAAGTATTTTTAATGTATACTGGCTTGCGCTCAGAACTACGAAATTAATTTTACACTTAAATAATTCCTGTTTTATATTTAAAATAAATAATTCAAAATACAATCGAACATAAAACATTTAACATTAAAATATTTTTTCAGTTTTTTAAAACTGCTCAAAATATACTTAAAATTTCCTTAAATTTTTGCACTAATTTACCCCTGGAAAAAATAACAAAATGTGCAGTGGTTGCAATAATTCTAGCTCAGGCGCAATAAAATAACACGATTATGCAGTGATAAAAATTTCGTGGAATTATGTTTTATAGTTTTTGAGATATCAGTTGCGGAATGATGCAAAATGACATTTTGAGAAAAATGAATTTAAAATTTTTCTTACCATAAAGTTGATCAGAAATTAAATATTTAGAATATCAATATCTCCGGAACTAAGCGGAATATTTTCATGCGGTTTGCTTTATTTTGTTCAAAAATGATCAGGCTTTAACATATAATTTTTCAAAAAATCGAACGTTTTAAAGATTTAAGGAAAGCGAGTGCCCTTAAGTAAAATTAATTATTTTCATTTAAATTTACAAATTTTCAACATAATTCATGTCTGCATTTTAATTTAAAAATAAATCTTTCATTTATTCTTGCTACTTTGCTTATTATTTAATCGACTCATCAAAATATTCCATTTTTTAATCCATTGTAAAAATATAGTCAGAAGTGGTCTATTCGGAACACCATGGAAAATTATAGTATACTTTTTTTTTCCCCATTTAAATGACTAATATCCCTTAACTAAAACAATGGAGGGCAAAATATGCAAAAATTTAATTAAAAACTAGTTGATACCTGTCAAAACATGACGGCTAGATAGTAAATGAATGTAGTAATACTCAAATTATACTCAACACACGATTGCCAAATGTTGAAAATCCTGAAAATATGCGCAGAAACAATTTAATGTGTTTAAGCGGCCTCGTGCTTAGAGAGTATCTAAAGCCAGATTTAAAAATGTCACTGGGCATGCGCAGAAAGTAATTTTATTCCTTTTATTGTAAACTAGCGGCTCGACCCGACTTTGTCCGGGTTGAACAAAACATTATACCAATAAATTTCCAGTTGATAGCCAATAAATTGTAAATCTTTTTTTACCTTAATAATAGCCTAAATAATACCTTAAATTAATTTTGTTAGTTAATAATTAAAATAAATTTTTTAAAAGAAAAAGGCGTACCGGAGAACGGCCAGGTTCGAAGCGCTACCGTCAGAACAGAAGCCCACCGCGATAGCACCACGCTAAGGATCGTTGAAATCTTCGGAACAAAAAACGGTAGAAGACAGTAGCGGAAACAATGGAGATTGTTAGGATTAAGCCCCTAACTTTATTTCTACTGATCAGATATACATAATATATAGCCTATGTCTATCTGGAATACTGTACCTTTCAAACAGTGAAAGAATTTTTCAAATAAAAAAATTCTGAAATTTACCCTCCACGTACAAAATCGCTCTCTCTTTATATATAAGTATAGATTATCGTTAATTGAACAGCGCGAAAGAAACAATTTCCATCAAGTTTAATCTTATATTTCAGAAACATAATTATCATAAAGATAAAAATGGCAGAGAGAGAGAGAGAGATCTAGAGAGACTCCTCGGACAACAACAAAGGAACCAATCAGAGCGCTTGGAATGTTCCTGACACTCCAGAACCTTCCACGGGGTTTTATTTTATAAATAGTATATACACGAGAGCAGCCATTTAAGTTTTTGTTTTGTTCTGGTTTTATATAAGATAACTTCAATATTATTAGTAAGATGCCTCCCAAAAGTACCGTTTGGAAATATTTTTGCAAAACCTCTGGCAAATTGCAATATTTACCTTAAGTCCCTCAAAACTTCTGGCAATACCACGAATTTATCTGGACATTTGAAGGGAAAACATGGCGGTATTTAGAACGAGAATTTTGAGTCATCAATGTAGTCCAAGGCAAAAGCAACCAAGTTTTTGTCATTTGTATCAGACCAATCAGAGAATAAAATTAAATCACCGTGGCAGTACCTCTTCTCTTGTTATCAACAGCACTGGAAATGTTTCCTTCATCAAATAGTGGTATTTCCAGTACATGCCATGGCGTTCCTCTTCCTGAGAAACCAATTAGCTTAGAGCTTTAAGAGTCTTAGATCACAACACAAAGCTAGTGAATGTGATGAGCTAAGAGATGCCTATCAAATTATGTAAAAGCTCTAATTGAACAGTTCAGTGTGAAACTGAATCAGATGGTAAACCAACATTTTTTTCTGTCATTGACCAGAGCAGTGTGTTGTTCAACTATAATTTTTTGGTTTATCCAAAAAACAATGTTAGCATAGAGGAAGCAAAACCGAACAGGGGAATGGCTGAATATAGCTTCAGTGACATTTTAAATGTGTTTCCTTTTGTGAAGTCTTCCGTGGACTTAAGAAAGACTCTGTGGTTTGAATATCAGATATTCAATGAATGGATGTGCAATAGAGTATACACAATTGTTACTGAGGATGATGCACCAGATCTGAAGCATTTATTTAAAATTGCATTCCACGAACTGAAGGAAAAACTTCCTACATTTCTAACTTTTCAACTGAACAAGAAGTGAGATGATGAAACGCTTTGTAACCTCTAAAGTTATAAGCAAAATTAATAAGAATGCATCATTCTTACCATGTTTTAAATAAAATGATAAAAAATAGCAGGTTTAATGTATTATTTATTTGATAAAATTACACGCAAAATTTGCAGACAGATTATGAAATTTTAAAAGCTTGTCGCAGACAGCTACAAAACTTTCTGCCACTGGGTATATATATATATACAGTGGTACCTCGACTTACGAGTTTTTCGAGATACGAGCATTCTCTCGCTAAAATTCGGGTTACGAGCAAGCTTCAGATATCCCACAGCTAGTTTGAGCTGCGAATGCCATGTTACGTGCTCATCAAATGAGATCACAATAAGCAAATAATATTTACAACCATTATGTACAATTATTATACAAATGTATACACATTATTCTGAGACTGCTATCCAGTCTTAAACCAAGAGATTAACACTGAACTATTACCACCCGGGGCAGTTTGCTCTGCCCAAATATGAGTCGCCCTCTGAAACCGAACAGCGCCCAACCTCTCTCGCAGAGATATAGCTTCAATTCCCTCCCCGACACTGCAACTCCCCGTGGGGTCTAAGGGATGGGATGACCTTGGTCCTAGGATCGCAAGCTGTCCCTCTTCTACGGATTCTCAGAAAGAAGAATCTGGACATTACAGACACGGTGAAAGATGCAACAATCGCCCAGCATCCGTGTCTCACTCGTTCACTTTACCTTGGAGGTAATTTTTTTATTAGAAGTTAATACTGCTAAGGATCTGGAAACTCTTAAACAAGCAATAGATAATAATACTAACCTTAAAGATACCGATAACTGCAGAAGCCCGAAAAAAGTTGATTGTTGAAAAAAGTATTTTTGATGTCAACAATGATATCACTGAGCAACAACTGTTGTTTCGCAACAGAATGGTGTTGATAATGTTGCCGTTATACATAAGGGGTCCTTTAAGGGTAAAAGGGGAACTAATCACATTTTGGGGCGCTTTTCAAAAATTTTCCACGTTAGATAGAATCCATATTAACTGGGAACCAGGGCCCGACTTTGACCCAATAGGGCCCTGGGCAAAGCAGACTTTGGGGCCCCCCTCCAAGGACAGATCCAGAGGGAGGCCATGTGCCCTCCCCCTCCAGGAGTAGATTTCCACATGAACATGTGGGACACCAAGGCCCCCCCCCCATAAATTCGGACAGGAAATTCAAAAAATTTTCGACCAAGTCAAACATTTGAAAAAGAATAATAATAATAATAATGTGTTAATTAATTTACTTTTAAGGTTAATAAATAAATTCAGGAAATTTTCTTTTGAAATGAATATAGTGGGTGCACTGTGCCCCATCCAGGATTTTTTTCTGTATCCGCCACTGCCCACATTTACTGAATTAACCTAAAAGCAAATTTTCAAAAATATGTACAACTTAATACTAAATTTGGGGGCCCTGGGCAAGTGCCCCACTTGCCCATTCGGAAATCTGGGCCTGCTGGGAACGTTACACCTTTAAGCCCCGACAGTGTTATAAGTGCCTGAAATATGGCCACACTTCTAAGTTCTGTAGAGCTGAGGCTGCGATTTGTTACAACTGTGGTGAGTCGGGGCACGAGGGAAAGGGGTGTAACAAGAAAAATGAAACCTGCCATAATTGTATCCTAACTAAAAATAACATTAAAGACAGAAAAAAATCATGCAAAAACCAACCATAGGGCTAACTTTAGGGGTTGTGACGCGTTTCAGAGCGAGCTTAACAGATTGAGAAATTTTGTTAATTATGGATAGTTCCTCCCTTCTCTGTAGACAGGTCAACATTGGTAAAAGTCGCTTCGCCTGTAGTCAGCTTAAGGCTGACATTTGCGTCACCCCCTTATCGTTTGCTTTTGTTCAGGAACCTTACACTTTAAATAATTCTCTTGTTGGCTTTGGTTCTGCTTTGAGTATTATTTCCAGTTCCTTAAATCCTAAGTCTTGCATCGTGGTCAATAATAAATTACCTTTTACTATTTTTTTTTGCGATTCCTTTATTAATGCTATTTTTGTTAATCAGGTAAATATTTTATTTATTAACACTTACATTCCCCCTGGTGACGAGGAGCTTTTTGACGAAATCTTAAATAAAATTACTGTCCTTCTCGGCGATTCTGTTTGGGGGAGCCCGTTTATTGATAATAGAGGTATTGCGCTTTTAGACTTCATCAATCAATTTTCATTTAATTTACATAATCCTAGTAATGGTGTTCCGACTTTTGTTTCCTCTAGGGGTAGGAGCTGGATTGATTTGACATTATCAAGTTTTAATAGTAATCGCCGATTGGTCTGACCAAATTAACGGCTCAGAACACCAAAATATTAATTTTAGTATCAGCACCTCTTGTTTCTCACTCGTTAAGTATAATTTGAACAATAGGAACTGGCTTAACATTAAATGTAATCTTTTCAATAATTTTTATGATTTCCCTCACTCAGATTATAGTAATATGGTTGAGTCTTCTGTTTATGACTCTTTTCCTGGTAGTTTTGGTGCAGTTCCCCTTACTAGTAAATCTCCTCGTAGGTCCCTTGGTGGTCGGTTGAGTTGTCTATTGCTAGGAAGAGTGTTAGAGCGCTTCGAAGAAAATTTCAGCGTTCCACTACTAGCGAGACTGTGAGAGCTGCCAATAAGGCTTTTTGGGTTCGTGCCCACGACAAGTATAAGAGGCTTGCCATGTCTGCCAAGAGCAGATCATGGAGGGAGTTTTTAACAAGTATAAGAGGCTTGTTATGTCTGCCAAGAGGAGATCCTGGAGGGAGTTTTTAAGTAGTATTTCTGAAGAAACAAGTATAAGAGGCTTGTTATGTCTGCCAAGAGGAGATCCTGGAGGGAGTTTTTAAGTAGTATTTCTGAAGAAACAAGTATAAGAGGCTTGTTATGTCTGCCAAGAGGAGATCCTGGAGGGAGTTTTTAACAAGTATAAGAGGCTTGTTATGTCTGCCAAGAGGAGACATGGAGGGAGTTTTTAAGTAGTATTTCTGAAGAAACAAGTATAAGAGGCTTGTTATGTCTGCCAAGAGCAGATCATGGAGGGAGTTTTTAACAAGTATAAGAGGCTTGTTATGTCTGCCAAGAGGAGATCCTGGAGGGAGTTTTTAAGTAGTATTTCTGAAGAAACAAGTATAAGAGGCTTGTTATGTCTGCCAAGAGGAGATCCTGGAGGGAGTTTTTAACAAGTATAAGAGGCTTGTTATGTCTGCCAAGAGGAGACATGGAGGGAGTTTTTAAGTAGTATTTCTAAAGAAACAAGTATAAGAGGCTTGTTATGTCTGCCAAGAGGAGATCCTGGAGGGAGTTTTTAAGTAGTATTTCTGAAGAAACAAGTATAAGAGGCTTGTTATGTCTGCCAAGAGGAGATCCTGGAGGGAGTTTTTAAGTAGTATTTCTGAAGAAACAAGTATAAGAGGCTTGTTATGTCTGCCAAGAGGAGATCCTGGAGGGAGTTTTTAAGTAGTATTTCTGAAGAAACAAGTATAAGAGGCTTGTTATGTCTGCCAAGAGGAGATCCTGGAGGGAGTTTTTAAGTAGTATTTCTGAAGAAACAAGTATAAGAGGCTTGTTATGTCTGCCAAGAGGAGACATGGAGGGAGTTTTTAAGTAGTATTTCTGAAGAAACAAGTATAAGAGGCTTGTTATGTCTGCCAAGAGGAGATCCTGGAGGGAGTTTTTAAGTAGTATTTCTGAAGAAACAAGTATAAGAGGCTTGTTATGTCTGCCAAGAGGAGATCCTGGAGGGAGTTTTTAAGTAGTATTTCTGAAGAAACAAGTATAAGAGGCTTGTTATGTCTGCCAAGAGGAGACATGGAGGGAGTTTTTAAGTAGTATTTCTGAAGAAACAAGTATAAGAGGCTTGTTATGTCTGCCAAGAGGAGATCCTGGAGGGAGTTTTTAAGTAGTATTTCTGAAGAAACAAGTATAAGAGGCTTGTTATGTCTGCCAAGAGGAGATCCTGGAGGGAGTTTTTAAGTAGTATTTCTGAAGAAACCCCGTTCTGTAATTTCAAATCCCTCATTAGTGAGGTTTCGGTTTCTGTTTTCTGTAGTAATTTTGAGTCTGTTGACAGTTAAAGATAATATCGATAGCCTGATTTCTTTTCATTTCCCTTACAATAACTTCAATACACTTTCTCATAGTCATGGTTGGTTAGAAATAGTTAATTTTTTTTTTATATCCGTGGAGTTAAAAATATTGTCTAAAATTATTAAAGTGTTGGTCTTTTTTTTTTTTTTTTTTTTTTGAAAGATATTGTGCTAATAAAAAGCTTTGTGTTGACAAACATACATTTATAAACTGTTAGGCTTTTGATGCTATAGAATTAATTTGACTTTTACTGAGAAAATATTGTTTACTGTGTGGTTAAGAGAAGGAAAATTTCACCTTAATTTTTTCAATATTGTATTGGTAAAATGTATGTAGAAATTAATCTTATCTATCATATATTACAATGTCTTATTTTTCTAATGTTAATTTGGTTCAAATATTTCAAATTATTCTTTAATTTTCTGCTCTGTTAATTTATAAAAATAAACTTTGCTAAATACATGCAAGCAGTTTAAGATGATTAGTTCCTATAATGTAAAGAAATTTCTGCCAATAGTTCTTGATATTTTAAATTTTCATGTCTAAATTTTAAGTAAGTTTTCAGAGAGTTGATATATTCATGTAAATAAATATGTACTAAAATTATTAAAGATCTGTGCAGTGTCTAATTTGCCTCTGATGTTAATTTAGTTTGCATATTTGAAATTGTTGTTTTATTTTGTGCTTTGATAATTTAGCAAATAAACCTTTACTGATACATACCTGAAGTAATATTTAAGACAAGTTCATGCAACATGAAGAAATTTTTCATTATGATTTAATTGCTAGGGTTAGATTTCATAAGTTAACTTGTTTCTAAAAAATTAAAAAAAGTAACTTAATCAGGCATTTTTGTTTGCCTGTTTGGTGCATATATAGCTATTTTTCTTTTGACTCATTTACTGTACTAATTTATTTTTCTATTGACAGCTTCTGTGGGACTGGCTCACCAGGGAGAACTCATAACGGAAAAATTTGTTTAAGACTTAATAAAGGGATTTTTCTTTTTTTCGAAAGACAGAGAAGGAGGGAGAGATAAAAGAACTGTGTATTTTTGACAATGTAAAATTAAATTTTATTAAATTTTTTGTTAAAATAAAAAAAAAATTTATGAAAAGTTGTGTTTTATTAAAATTACCATAACATATTAAGATGTCATATTAAGATTGTCATATTAAAATTGTCATATTAAAATAAAAAAAAAATTTATGAAAAGTTGTGTTTTATTAAAATTACCATAACATATTAAGATGACATATTAAGATTGTCATATTAAGATGCTGTTTTAAAATATTTAACAAGGTAAGTCCAAAAATTGATATAACAGTTTTATGGAAAGTTTAAAAAAAATCAGACCTCAGTTGTATATATTGTATCAGACCTGAAGACAAATCCGAAGGTAAAGTGTTTTTATTTATATATATATATATATATATATATATATATATATATATATATATATATATAAATAATGAAAAAAATATTTATATAAAGGTAATCTTTCAAAAAGTATTTGTCATATTAACTCACATGAGTGTGCAATTTGACACCAGTTGATTATAATGGAAAGGTGTTTATTTAAAAAAATTGATATATGTAGTAAAGTGACTGATTAAAAACAACAGGTAGCATTGATATTATAAATTGTATATATATATAGATATATATATATATATATATATATATATATATATATATATATATATATATATATATATAGAGAGAGAGAGAGAGAGAGAGAGAGACATGAGATTTATAATATCACTAAGGATATAATCTATAAGAATTATTCTCTTTAAAAAGATATAAAGTGTTTAAAACAAAACACTTTATATAAACAATGTCAAGCAAAATGTAAACTGTTAAAAATAGCATTAAAATTAAAATGTATTGTTGCTTTTTGTACATTTTAATATTTAACTATGGAAACTTTGATTTCATAAAAGAGTGAATTTTGTAGTTTTCAAACTACTTTTTGGGGAAAAGAATTATGCATTTTTCAACCCAGCCAACAACTCTTTGTTCATTGGGCCAATTGTCAAACTATCCTAGGGTCAATAGTTTGGCATTTTGCTAATTTTCAGCAGACCGTTAACAAAGAGAATTTTCCTTTTTTAAACAGTTTATTAAGTTCTAGTATTTAGCCACAAATAATTTATATAAAAATAGTATATCCGAAATTCTTTTTTGAATATATAAAATAGGATATTCAAAAATGCTTTTGGTAATTAACTTATTGTTAAACAATTAAGTATTTTTTATCATTATTTCAAATGGAGGGGGATATTACAACAACAAGGAATAATCAAGAGACAAAAAAATTACCAAAGACTTTACCCAACCCATAGAAGTCTGTGGACCACTAAGCCAGAAATTTAACCATGTATGGACCACCAACTTGAGTGGGGGTATAGAATTTCACCATCAAAAGGGATACAGGATTATCGTACTCACATTTTAACGTATCATACATAACAAAATAATTATGTTAAACTTTTATGAAATTTTAATTCAACACCTGATAATTAGTGGATATATTCGGTTATCTAGTTTAATGATATATATTATCTAGTTTAATGAACATTGCTTTCAAAATCCCCATTTATTTGACAACTTTTTTATATGTGCTTCCAGACCACTCCTGAGGCTCTAGCGGAACCACTGCCCTAGATGCTCTCTAGCAGGTCAGTACCTTGCAATATCATGGAGTGCAAAACAACAGTACAGGTGGCTTCTGTTCTCTCAACTCACAATAAGAATGGACCTAGATGCCTATTTGATAAGCAATCATGGCCAGGCAATAACGGGTAAAGGACCACAGCATCACTGAATGGTATCTCAGCTAGATCTTCCTCGTCCCAATTTCTTTATCTTTATTCTTTACCGGTAGTTGTAATTGATACTTTGCATTGATCATTTGGTTTAAAAGACATCTCAGAGCACCTCAGTTGAGCACCTTTGTTAGCAAGGAAATACATCTGTAATTCAATTAGGTCAGTTACATCATTATTCAAAAAACAAATTATATAAGTGTCACAAGCTAAGCTGTATCTGCATGTTACCATATAAAGCTAAATTTATTAACTGCTTACCACATTGCATACAATTTTGAATTGGTTAATTGTAAGAGACACAAACATAAAATCAATGAACAGTTCCGAAATAAGATAAATGGGCCGGTTAAGAGAAAAATTCCAAGTAAATCTCAATTTTCACAGCTATAGATAAAACAAACTGGCCCAAATTTTTATCTGCCATTTTAATAACTGTCTTACATCTGTAGTAGCAATTGGGGTGCACTGGCTGCATTCATAAAAATATATATATATATACATAAATAATAACCAACCTGATGCACCTATAATGGGCCATTATTTTATCTGATGTACCCATAATGGGCCATCAATATCACCCATCACAACATTAATGGGAAATCTATTTAATCTGTTACGGAACAAAATTCAATTCTACAATATCATAAAATTGGAAAGAAAAGGAACTAAAAACATGATGTATATTTTTAAACCGTTTTATTCATTTTATAACTATCATACAACTACACTAAATATATAAAAACTGGAATATAACTGAAATATAAATTTATTAACGCAAACATCTAAAATTAAATTTGCTTAAAAATTGTGGTTAATGTTGCCAGTGATGTACCGCTTTACTTGTCACAGCTGGTATGTTGTTGCAAATAATGACATTTCCGAAAAAATAATTTGTACCAGTACACGGGCTGGATACAGGGACAGTAAAATACAGGGTTCCAATACAGGGACAGTATCAGAAATGAGTACATTTCCTTTTGCCTGTCAGCAATAGTCGCCACAATGTTTTATGTATGTTTATGTAGGGGGCGACGCAGTGCTTGCTGGGAAGGCGGAGAGTGAGTTGCAATCCCGTTTCTGTCTGAAGAGAAGATCCCCGAGAAACTGGTCACTCGGAGAGAGTTCTTTTTTTGTTGAGGGGTGGAACGTTAAAGCGAAGGTCAACGAGAGAGAAAGAGATTGTCTCCAAACATCCCCCACTCATTGCCAATTATCGGCATTTGTCGCAAGGAAGAGTCGAACAGGTGTTTTTCTGTCGATTGGCAATGGTTTAGTCTAAGAAAAGGCAGTGTTTACAAGAAACAGATGGGGAGAAATATACATCTGCAGTTACAATTGAAAGGAAATTTGAATCACTATATTACCTATTGGAACTATTATACCTTTTGGAATATTAATTGCCGTGATGTGCTGTATAATCTGAAGTGTTTAAATGCTGATTTCTGAAGTCTATTTTCCAAGGTATAAATTTACAACCAAGCAAAACATCTTTCCCGTTTTTATTAACTTTTAAACTGGCCAAAAATATGGCTAACAAAAACGAAGTTATGAGAAAATATTTCAAAGAGGGGGTAAAGTTTGAAGAAAATTTTCCTCACTCAAATTGCAAAAAATGGGAAAATTTTATATAGTGTTGATAAAGTTAATTGTGGATTTTCATTAGAAGAGGTCATTATGGTAGCACACTTTAAAGGGCAGGGCCGACCTTGCCAGTTGAACCTATTTGATCGGGAAAATTAAAAATATGTCTAAACTGAAATGGCTTTAACATATGAGCTGTTATTTTTGAAAGTGGTTATAAGTCCATTTTTTCATGTATCGAGATATTTAAAGTTTTATATTTGAATGAATTTAAAAGTACTCGCAAACGTTAATAAATTCGAGTGATGTTTTTAACACTATACACCTTTTAAATTTTACTATGAAATAATAATTATTAAAATTAGTTAAAAAAATAAAACGATTTTTTTAGCTCCAAATGGACTTATACCACTTTCAAAAATAACATATTATAAAAAATAAAACAAGTGGAAATTCAAGTCCATATTTTTATATACATTAGCTTCACTGAAATGGATTATTTAATGTAAACTCTTACTTACCAACATCACTATCAGACCAAATTGACATATTATCGTCTTTTTTATAGGTATGTGAACTCATTGTAACAAGTGTATGAAATATTATTTATCTAAAACTTTGATTTTCTGCTTTAATAGCAATTATATTTAAAGGATACTTACGCTGCAATCTATTAGTATAAGAAACACAAACCAAACGGTAGGACTTGCGAAAGAAAACCAAATAAAATCAGTGAAATTACTTCTGACCACTTAATCAGAACAATAATGTTATCTTGTTAATGATGTTGTATTTAAGACACTAGCTAAGTAAAATATGGTAAAGCATAGTGTATATTGAAGTCGTAATAATCAATAATAATTGCAATAAGCAAGTTGCTTTTATTATAATTATTAGGAATGGACTTATTCCACTTAAATTTTTTTTTTCTTTTGTGATAACATTTTATAGCCAAAATTCTTTTGTTTACTTTATGAAAAAATCGTACTTCATTGAAAGTCTGATTAAAAATATGAAGAGAAGGTGACTATATCTTACTAAAATTACAGTTAACTCATTTTTTTTTTTAAGTGGACTTACACCGCTTTCAAATATAACAGCTCATATGTAAAAATAACGACACACAAAATGTGTAATTATTATTATTTTTTAAACCAATGCGGACACACTTGTCGTGAAGACATTCGCATATAATACACCACAGCTATTGTTGGCGATTTTATTATAGGGGCGCCATATAGGCGGGCAAGCATTACCCCCTATAAGGGATGACATAAACGGAGGCATTTTCAGTGGCGCAACGCCGGGATTCGATTCGAGCACCCTCAGAATTGAAAGCCAGCATTTCTCAGAAACTGATAAAGCAATTTCTATAAAACTTGGTAAATACGTTCATTTTGATGCTAGGAATAATGTATACTTCAAATTTAGTATTTTTAATTTCATTAATTATTTAAAATTAACATGTTTTCCATAAAAAAATACATTTTTTCAAAGTTTTGTAATTTTAATTTAAATTTTAAAAAATTAGGTTTTTAATTGCTTAAAAATGGAGTATACGTTAAATATACATTAGTTTTACATCATTATCAATATTTTTTGGGACTCTAGAACCAATAGTTTTGCTACAGTCTTGCGCGCAATTTATGCAAGCCAAAACACAATTTTAAAATTTTCATCAAAATTAAAAATTAATTAAAATAACAGTTGTAGAACATTGAAATAATTATTCTACATAGAACATATATTAAGCTTTCAGTGGCAAAAATTTCATGTATTTATGTTTTATAGGTAATGAGAAATAAAACTAAATGTGACATGATGCTAAATTGCATCTTCAGTAAAAAAGTAAGACTCCTCAGACCACTTAAATAAAAACAAAATTACCGAAAAAGATCGCGTCTCCTTTGGCGAAAGAAAAAATAAGTTTCAAAACCCAAATACCCTGAAATCTGTATCTATAGTAATAAATTTTTGTATGATCCAGTATTTATAAAAATAAACATGACTCTAAATTTTATTGAGGTTTTCTGAAACTCCCTTACATTACTTCGGGAAATAGTAAGTAATACGATGCAGGGTAAAAAGTCGCCAAAATACGTTGATTACATGCAAATGGAAATCAAAACATGCGATGGTTTTCTTAAAGCCTAAATAGTTAAAACCCTCATAATTTTCTTAATGCCTAAAGAGCGATAAATACTTTCCGCGGGAAATTGTACTGGGGTGTTGATTATCCCCGACCCCTCATTTTGAGAATTGACCTCCCCGAGGCAGCAACCTTAAAACCGGTCTCGGGTCTCTTCTGAAGGGAGGTCTGCAGTACGTGTGAGGTGCATCTAGTGAAGTGATTAAATGTGTTTCTGTGTAGATTCGCCTCTTTCTTGAGTTTTTGGCCTCATTTTAGAATGATACGTAATATCGGGTAGAAATTACGGTCGTAACAATTCGTGATCCCTTGATGGGCCACGCTATTTTGACAATGGAATCTAAGTTTTTTGTCATTTAATCACTGTACAATTTGAATTATAAATACTATTGTAATGAATAATACTTTTTAAGTCAATAAACAGACATTATAGTACTTAAATAAAATTTTTTGATAAATTCACTTACCTTAACAGATTTTTTAAGCAGACGTTAAAACAAACACAAATTTTCTTCTCTCTAGCAGAATACACGAAGTAAAGGAATGAACTGAATTCCAATGCTAAGGGATCCTCGCAGGTAGTAGCCAATGACCCTCACCCCTTCCACCGCCTAAGGTAACAAAAGACCCTTAATTTCTTGACATTTCTAAACGGTGGCCCATTATATGTGCATTTACCTTAATGTGAACTTTTCAACTTCACAATAGGTTGAAAGCAAATCAGACTCAGCAGTAAACGTACATCCATTTTGATTTTTCAAAACCTAGCAATATGAAAACACAATATTACATAGGATAGAAGAACCAAGCTACAGCTCACAGTCAATGATAGGACGCTTAAAATTTTGTAGCACAAGTTGACTCCAGACCAAACAAATAAAGCTTAATTTTAACAGACCAAACAAATAAAGCTTAATTTTAACAAACTCCTTAAATTAGCTCCTAAAGATTAGCATCTTTTTTGCAACTGATGATTTACTATGTGTAAGCATACCAAAGTTAACAGGTTAAAAGTTTTCAACGCTAGAGTAGGTTTTCAGTCAATTTGTTCGGCAGTCTATGTCCACTTTATAAGTTTTAGTTTGTGTTGAATTGTTTACATTATTATGCTTTAAGCATACCAAATTTTTCTGACTTAATTAAGTAGTTTTACAACAGAAACATATATAATTTCTTGAAAAATAATTTCTACTTTTGAGGAATACCCAAAATTTATTGCATTATGTAGTATTTTGTATTACTCAGGTTAGGAAAACCTAACAATTGACTCACAGTTTTATGTAAAACAGAAAAACTTAAAGTGACACTGCTTATTTGTAACAGACAAATCAAGTTTGCAACAACTTATGATAAACGAAATTACTACAACTAAGGTGATCACAGTACCCCTTACAGGTCATTACATAAATTCTCATTTAGTGACAAATTATTTTTAATCCTTGACATGAATAAATATGTAACAAAACATAACTGTATTTTAACAGGAATTAGATTGAAAAAACATATTCTTTCCTTTCCACATCATGTGGTATAAAATTCCAGTTCTATTATATACATGAACACTAGGTTTTAATAGTAAAGTAAATAATTATTTAAAAATAAATACTTTTTCATTTATGAATCCTCAGTGACTAAGTACATTCTAAAAGACCAAGTCATGTCTACGTGGCTTGGCTCTTACCTCCGCTAACTGGCATAGTTCCAAGCCTGAAACCTGAGCTAACTAGAATACCTACATATATACCGGTACATAGATTTGCCTACAGGTAATTGAATTTTGAGGTAATTTCAAACAGCACTTTTACTCAGGTAATAAATTTCAGTTAAAGTATTGCTTTATATGGGAAAAAAAGAATTTTGAGTCATTCAGAGAATTTAATAAAGGCAAAATTAATGTCCATATGAAAGAAAATTATAATTTAACATCCATGCAATAAAATGAATTTTTTATTGTGAAAATATTTTAATTATCATAAGTTCACTAACATTTTAAAAAATGAAATGTAAATCTTATTTAACCTTATAAATATCTAATTAAAAGATCCATACATCTTAATTGAAATTTATTAGAAAAAGCAAGATTTTACACACATGTGCATATACAGTGATTTCCGCTTATAAGAATCACGTTTGTTATTACTGTTTTTGATTCTTATAGCCGAAATTTAGGTTATTGGACAGGCACACACACACCTATATACATATATTAGATAATTTACCATAAAATACTCCATAATTTACGTTAATTATCTTTTATTAAAATTATCCATTATAATTTTAAAAATACAACTTAATTTCTAGACCTATAAGTAAATTAAAGAGTAAGTAAGTAGTATCAGTAAGTAGATACACATGATTATAAGAGATGAAAAAAATCCAATATTTGTTACAACATACCTGCTTAACAGTTTAACATTTCAACTACAGGAAGGGTGCAAGAAAAAGTTCTCTATGGTAGTTTGACGTTAATGAAGTTTTCAGAAGGCTGTTTATACCTCTCTCAATACCAATAGTCTCAGACGTAGATTCACCTTCTAGCTTACGCTTCAGGGTTTGGTAACGTGCTGAATATACTAATGTCACGTTTGCCTATATGATAGTGGGTACTTCGCCGACGACTTATGTGTTTCAGGGTCCAGGAAGCAGCAACCAGGATGTGGGAGGTGGGGAAAAAGGGTCCGTCTTTATTTGTCAGTGAAGAAAAGTGAAATCGGATCCGCACGATTAGAATGCCCCTGGGTCAAGCTAATAGGACAGTGTTTAGCTAAAGCGTTTAAGGGGAAACTATTATGTTATGTCTAACAAAGAAAGGGATGCATTTTACGCCTGTAATCCATCCCATCTTATCACTTTTTCTTCAAAAACAAAAAAAGAAAGAAAGAACTTTGTGCCTTTTGAGGGTTTAGTTTTTTTTTTTTTTTTTTTTGGGGGGGGGGGAGGGATGAAAGGAAAGCAAAGAGTGAAAGCTGATTCTTAAAATCGGTGGATTGATTCTTTAAAGCGAAAATTTTAACATGGAAATAATACATTTGTTTTTATTTTTGCGATATTGATTCTTATAAACGGTTGAATCTTATAACCACTGATCACTATAAGCGGTGATTACTGTATATATATACATTTATATATATATATATATATATATATATATATATATATATATATATATAACTATATATATATATATATATATATATAACTATATATATATATATATATATATATATATATATATATATATATATATATATATATATATATATATATATATATATATATAAAACCCCAAAACCCTTTCAAAATTTCAAATTTCATTTAAAAATGCTTGGGCATAACACACTAAAAAGTAATTGCACATTTCGATTTCAAGAAAAAAGGTTTAGAGACTAAAGTAGATAATCAACATATCATCTCTTTAAACCCCCAATATCGCGGGTGCCAAATGTTATATAACGATCCTGGGGCCCTCTGTCCAATCAATGCAAGACTTAGCATCACATAACAATACCTCTATTAAGTTATAAATAGGCGACCCTCAGTATACTGGTACATTTTTGGGAATTGTCATTGCCCTGATAACTTGTCGAAATGTGAAAGTTTTTTTGTCGAGATTTGATGTGTGTCCAGGACTGGAGGGGCCAGTGAGAGTTTTTTACAAAGATCTTTGAGATGCCGAAAGTGAAAACGAACTTTACCGACTACACCACAATTTTCAGCGCGGGACAGAAATACATTGACTATGTCGAACTTGAATTTCCATGACGCACGGCCAGCCGGCAGTATTAACCTTTCTCCTTCCTCCCACGCAGAGTCGCGGCTGTAATGTCATATATATATATATATATATATATATATATATATATATATATATATATAAATATAATTTTAAAAAATTGTGCAGTCGGGGGACCCTCGTCAGGAACGAAGTTCCTGGCGGGGCAATATGAAATATGGCATCGACGACAGGGACCCAGAATCATGTCATGTATAGGAACATCTTAGCGGGTTACTCGTACTTCTCCTAGACTCTCTATCATCTAAACTCTGAAGTCTGAGATTGATCTCGACCTCCTCTCCTATTCCTTTCGTCCTTGGAAGGACTATTGTCTGTTTACAGGGGGGCCATTCTGGCCCGCCCCTAATTTTCATTGGGCAGTTTTTCTTTCAGTAGTTCCTGCCTCTGTCCATAGTCTACGAAGTACCTCCCCACCATAAATTTATTTTGCAATACAACTTTGACCCTTATCCTCTTAAGTTTTTACTGTGGGCCATAAAATAACGACCATCCATCTTGTAATATTTATAGACTTTAGATCGCTATCACTGGCCACACCGACAGCTATTCTTCTATTACCTCCTGGTTTACAAGCCTCTATTTACCCCTGCCTCTGCAGCCTTTACAATATATCCGTTATTAGCCACACACCGTGGAGAATTATACCATTTCACTTCTACACTGCCATCTATATCAAAAATTTGAACGATTTGTATAATGTAATATATATGTGTATATATATATATTATATATATAAATATACATATATATATATGTATATATATATATATATATACTGTGCTATTCCCAGAATGAGTGGGAATAGAAATGGCCAGCGCCTGTGCGGGGATTTGAACCAGGCACCTCTCGCTCCATAGTGCGATTGTCCGATACTTCGTAGTCCTATGCGATAACCATTCAGCTTCTCAGAGTCCTTGAGAAAAAGCTCTTATGAAGGGGGCATAACGCTTTTTCACTACGTGACGATTCCTGCCAGTTCACTCTACTGTAAGCCGCGTAAAAGAACTTCGTTCCAAAAAAATAAGAACTTATATTAAAATAAAAAAGAATATGAAATTGGATATATATGGAGCGATGCACATAAATGGCCTGAGGGGGATTTTGTGACCACTCTTTCCTGGTTAAACATGTTTTGCTTGCCAAGGCAAACACTCCCAGAAGACCAGAGCATCGCAAGACCTTTACACTCGATAAAAGAGCTAAATAAAAGAGTTAAAAAATGTATTAAAACCTGATAAAATCTAAAGAATACAAGACCTCTAAACAAATAAACAGACTAACCCCACACCAAAAACACACGAGCCACTCTTTATAATCTCAATGTCACCAAATCAATAACCCCAATCTAGCACTCGATTATTTGTGGAGTTAATTCAATGTTTTTTTTTTATGAACTCCTCCCTTGATATTTTTAAAAATTTACATACATTATTCAGCACGAAATATAACGGATATTGGAAATCCAATGATGTCCTTAAAAACGTGAAAACACTATTTCTTTCTATAACATTATCACTATATAAATTTTCACAACATAATACATGGTTAAAAATTACATTTCTAAAAATTGGCCTGTGCACAGCCGAACACCAATCTGTAAATTTCAATTTTGTATTTTACACGTTTATTGTATATTCTATCTAATTATTAACACCATGCCTAAGATTTATATCCAGATAATCAATACTTTCATCTGCATTGTGCACTGTCTCAGTTAGCTGTAAATATTGTGGATAAAAGTCGTATTTTATAACTGAGTTACCATTTTGAAATATTATCAAGACATAGTCCACATAGAGGTAAATTATCTCGTTATTGAGGTTTGTACCGCACTCATATGAATTCAAGAAAATGTCTGCAAGTGCTGACAAACAGGATCCACCCATTGCAATACCTTTCTTCAGTTTATATAAATTAAGTCCATTGCATACCTACATTTCTATCAGTACGATCTGTAACAAAGTCATGTATTACAATCTGTAACAAAGTCATGTATTTAGCTTGGGTTATATATTCATTCAGGTCGTATTTTTCAAATACCTCTTTCATGTTTATGTGTCGAACTTCTATGAAAATTGATTCTTATGTTGAAGTGGTTGGATGTCTGTTCTATACAAGCCATATTACATCTTAGACAGGTTATTTTGTAAATACAGCAGAAAACCTCCAAGGAATAGCAGTTGCAAGATACTCTGTATTATGAGAAAGGAAATTCTCTACATAGACAAGTCCTTTTTTCTTAATAAAAATATAATTTCATTATCATATGGATATACTCCTACAGCACGGCATCTTACAACACGGTTTCGTTCAAACACGATAAGATAAATTGCAAAACCTTTGTACAACACTGTACATCTATAGCACTAGATAACATGATTTTTGTTTAACACATTTAAAAACCTTAAAATAATGACGGGAAGGAATAATGAACGATAGTGGCTTTACATGGAAATGTATAAACAAATTATAATTTATTCATTTATGACTCTATAAAATTACAAGAATGCCAAGCTTAGCTGAAAATCTTTAATAATTTTTGTATCAGAAATTTTCAAGGCAGTTTTGGGGTTTTCTCGAGGTGTATCTTATTTCTCAGGCTTCAGGAATAGCTCCTGAAAATACTAAAAATTTGAATATGAAAACTGACAAGATACAATGCTTCATTTGCTTATTACCTGCAATACACTCAGTTGAAATTTTAACATCAACTTGGTATGCACACATTTTTTCAAAATTCTCCACTAAAATTCAAAGCTGTCAACAGATACATTAAAAATGTCATTTTAATGTTTAATAAACTTATACATAAACTACAGAATTTTTAATCTTATTAAATAATACAAGTTAAAAATAATGATCATAAAAAAATAGGACAGAGAAAATAAAATAGTATATACAATGCATAAAAAGTAAACTATTATATTAAAATGATTAACTGAGGCTACCTAAAATACATAGCAAAGTTCTTATATACATTTTTACATATTTTAAATATTCTTAAAACACACATTTTTCTGCTTGGGAAGACTTACAATAAGGTTTCCAAAAATAAGCATTTCTATATAAGGACAGCCCCAAGTTTTAGTTGTAATAAGTGCCTCTGCTGTACTCACAATACATAGATGACACCACAAAAATAATTTAAGTTCTCTATTTTCCCTCTAAATTAGACAGGGGGGGGGGGGGAATTTAAGCTCAAAAATAAGATATTTTATTAAGAGAACAGTTCTTAAAATTCAATAGAAAACACCAGCAGTTTCACGTTAAAAGAATTCAATATTTTCAAACTCTGAAATGATCAAAATTTAAAAATTGAAATACAATCTGAAACACATTCTTCCTTCTAGATTACAAATCAACAGGTACAATTCAGAGTACAAAGAAAACTGAATTCACAAAATAAAGAAAAGTATATAAAATATTTGCCATACAAGTCATCGAAAGAGATTGCTCAGCTGTTATAATAAAAAGACATTCATAGAAATAAAGATGCACTTAATAATCATTTAGTGTGAATTACTTAAATTTCGAAAAACAATTACATTGCAATTTCCTTCAAGAATAAATAACAATATTACATGAAAACAGAAAACAACAGTATTCAAAAGCTTACTGATGAAAAACAGATTTAGTTTCTACATAATCATTTCTGGAAAATTCATTATAGGATAAAATATAAGAAGATTAAATAATTGTCCAATGAATCTTTGAAAGATAAACTGCTCAGCTAATATAACAATGACTTAAGGAAACAATGATGCAATGACTTAATGATGCAATTTTGTGCTAATTCCTTAAATTTGGAAAAAAAATTTATGTTGCAGTTTTCTTCCAGTTTAAATCACAATATTACTTGAAAACAGAAAATGAAAACCAGACGATTTCAAAGCACACTCATAAACAATAATTTTAGTATCTCCATATTGCTTTCTAGCAAATTAACAATAGAATAAAGTACTTTAATATTTGCCCTGCAAATCTTTGGAAAATAAACTGCTCAGCTAATATAACAGTATCAATAGCCATAACGAAATAACGATGCACTTAATTTGTTTAGTGCTAATTACTTAAATTTGGGAAAAATCTTGCATTGCAGTTTTCTTCCAATATAAATAACAATATTACAGGAAATAGAATATGAAAACCAGAAGATTTCAAAGCATACTCATAAACAATAATTTTAGTATCTTCACATTCAGCTCTGGCAAATTTACAATAGCATAAAAGTATTATAAATATTTGCCCTGCAAATCTTTGGAAGATAAACTGCTCAGCTAATACTATAACAATGACAATAGCCTTAATGAAATGATCATGCACTTTTGATGCAATTATTTGGTGCTAATTATTTAAATTTGGAAAAAATTTTGCATTGCAGTTTTCTTCCAGTATAAATCACAATATTACTTGAAAACAAAATATGAAAACCAGAGGATATGAAAGCATACACATAAACAATAATTTTAGTATCTTCATATTGATTTCTTACAAATCTTTGGAAGATTAACCGCTCAGCTGATATAACAATGACTATAGCCTTAAGGAAACAGTGATGCACTAAAATAATTGGGGATTAAATATGGAATAATACTCACATCTCAGATTTCTTAAAGTATAAATGACAATATCACTAGTTTAGTGGTCTTTTTGAATTACTGTTTGATAATATTTACTGCAGGTTTAAAGGTACAAAAAGTATTTTGAAATATGTATTTAGAAATGAAGTTTAACAAATTTTATAATTTATCTGCAAAATCTTTCAGAGGAGTTTATTTATTTATTTTGAAGCTACCTTTGCACTATAAACTTTAATTTTGCATCATATTATTTAGAAATGATTTAATAATCAAAAATTCTGAAAATCTAACAATACGCATCACTGCTAAGTTTTAAAAAAATAATTTTGTTAATCTAAAAAATTAAAAATTTTTTACAAGTGATGCTTAATTTAGTCTTATAATGTCAGTATTACATAGTATAGTTGCACAATAAATTGCATGATGATCAGGGCCCGATTTAGAAAATTCTTGACTATAGGCACAACTCGGGATGGGGGCCCTCTAACACTGATGTGGGCGTAACATTTCCAAAATTGACACACACACACACCAAAAAGAAAAAAAAAAAAAAAAAAAAAAAAAAATCATGAATCATTGTGAATGTACCATTATACCAGGAATTGGCTATTTCAAGTGTAGAAGCCTAGATCATTATCAAATAACAAAAAGCAATACAATATATTAACTTCTTCATTAAAACACCAATACAATGCAACCAGAAAAACTTATTAATCCCTTACATACACCATAACATACATATGATGAACTATACATATAGCTAAACATATGATGAACCAATCAATCAAATTTGAAAGGATATATAAAATAATTCCTATTAAAAAAGGTAAAATAAAAAAATTGAATTGGGAATTTCCATTTTTTTTTTCTTCTTTTAAAATAAAAAATTTTGGGGGGCCCCTCAACATTCGGGGGGCCCTGGGCCCGGGCCTAATGGAACATCAGGGCCCGATGATGATTTTTCTTAAATTGTACCCAATGAGGAATCATTTTTCAAAGTGAAAGAAGCATCTTCAATAATATATTAAGCCTTAATTGTTTAAAATATTAATTTTAGTATATTTTAGAGCACCCAACCTTATTTTTTTTTAAAATTGCAATTGAAAAGAAATCGCACAAATTAAGATAAATAAATGATTGTGGAAGATTTTTCAAAAAGTCAATCTCTTTTTACAAAATAGTTTGAAAAGAGAAAATATCAACATGTCCTGTGATAAGATTTATTATGAATGAAATATTATTAATATTATTATTTGGAAAATAAATAACAAAACTATGTATACATTTGCATAAGTAACTTCTCAATGTTTCAGGTCTTTATCTGTGGACATTTGATTTGTCCATATACTCCAAAGTTTTGACAGCTATTCATTGTTGCAGCATCCTGTTGGAGATGTCAAGTACCTTCTTATCAGGATAAAGAACAGCAATATCCATTAGCCTTGTTGGTAATAAAACACAGTCAAGGTCATGACGCTAGCCACTGAACAATGAAGGTGGTGTAACACAGTGCTCCTCAACCTTTTAATCGCCGCGGACCGGTGAACTTTTGATAATTTTACCGCGGCCCGCTGAGGTGGGGCTATGACTGCAATTTTAAATTCATAATTTTGAAATGTTTAATAAACAATAAACTTATTTAAAATAGTTACAAGATTTCTTCTGTTACAAAGGTATAAATCAGCACAAACCCGACAGAAATACACCACATTAAATAAAATGGAAATAATTCAATGTTCCTTGGGCGGCCCGGGGGTTGGGGACCACTGGTGTAACATACACAGAATATAAACACACAAGGAATGCATTTCTAAAGCCTGCAATATAGTTGTTTTTATTTTTCATTTTATTTTATTTTTCAAATATATTGAACACTATTGAACTAATAATTCCTGTTATTTACATATATAAAGTATTTATACCAGCAACCCCATACAAAATTTTGTATTTTTTGGAGACAAATTTTAGCATAAAGCCCTATACAGTATTTTTTTTTTAATTTTGAAAAAGTTTTTTTTTCTGCATGTTATCAAGTTCTTAAAAACATTAGACAGATGTCCAAACCAACAAAATACACATGCACTGTTGGATTAATAATAGTTTCAAAGTCCTTGTTCACTTCGTCAAAAGAAATTTTTAAATAGAAAGTAACTACAATTCTAAAATTAAATTTTCTTTTAAATCAAATGTTATAAAAAGATTTATATATATATATATATATATATATATATATATATATATATATATATATATATATATATACACACACACACACACATTAACACATATGCCAATAAAATGTAGATGTGTAAATCCCCACACATTTGTAAAAATGAATGTGTGCATTTATGCAGGGTATGGCTTATTTTAAGAGAAAATATGCATTGAAATAAATTATACGTTCCAATTTTTTCAATAAAAACTTCATTTAGAATGATATAATGATTTATATGGCTAAAACATAATATATATTTATAAATATACAGTCAAAATTGAGAACTGAAGCAGAGAAGAGTTAACAATGTACTTTTGGGGATATTTCATTAAAAAAAGTAAATATACTTCTTTCAGACAAATTTCTGAGGGAAAGACAGATATTTTCAAGATTACATACACTGACTTATAGACAAAAATATATTTCATATTTCTGCAAGTTATCCAGAGCAGTTGAATATTGAGAAAAGAAATATTAATTTTTGCACTTCATATATGCTTAAAACATTAATTTTTAAGAATTCAATTTTTTTTTTCATGTTTTAAAATGACTTATATTGAAATAAGAATGAAGGGAAAGTTTATTTTAAAATTTAGTGTGGTTGAGAAATATCCACAGTAGAGTTGAGAAACACACTTTCTTTGGGAAAAAAATCTTGCAACAGAGTATACACTAACATAATTACAAACTTTGGTTCGAATAAGATGTTTATTTTCATGTGTTAAACATATATGTATTTCTATAATAGTGTAACACAACACTAACAATTATAAAAATATAGACATATTGTACATTAATAACATCCAATGTAATTGACCCACACAACCACACAGAGCTAATGGTCATCTATTAGAGCTCGAAATTCATCCATGACATCCAGGACGTACTATAGAGCTCTATAAGATGAAAAAATAGATATCTAATAGTCGTACTTCACTTCGACGTCTATTAGAGATCTAAGACGTATTATATACATCTATCAGTCCTCCAAGTTTCAATCTCTAATAGATGAAGTCCCTATGGCCGACGTCTATAAAAGATATTGATATAGACATCTTATGGAGCTCTTTTAGACCAGCACCGTCCAAAAGCACCATGATGAACAAACTACACCGCTGCTGTGTTCTTTGTTACCGAGTGCACCTGAATGCTTCATTTGGATCTATAATCACATCGGAATATTGCGGATATCCTTGCTCAACAAGTTTATATTGACTTCCTTTATTTGTTTTAAGGTAAGTGTTAATTCTTAAATAATTTATGCTTATGATATAGGGACACATTTGAAACGTCAATTTCTGTCAAAATATTGATTTTTTATTTTTGCTATTTTATGAATGATCTTTTACTTTCAAAATCTGTTTGAATTTTGTTTCTAGCTTGTCTAGAACCCAAGTTTTAGATATTTTAATATTGCTTGGCTGTGAAATTTTACAACTGAAAGTACGTTTCTGCAAACCGGAAGTAAGCAAAAATGTTTGTTTACATTGCTGTTTTTCATGATTTTGTTAGGAAAACTGATTATATACGCACATAAAAACACAAAAATAGTTTTTTAAGCATCTTAATAATATTAAAAATTACATCTGCCAACGTTATTTACCGAATTTTGTTTTAGAAATTGGCATTAAACTGTGCATTCCAAATCATTGTTTACGCACGAGTTTGCCCTTTGATAATCATTTGAAAGTCACTAAATCCATTTATTTTTCTCGATATTTTTAGTTTTTTTTTAAACGAAAATGCCAAAAAGTACTTCTAGAAAACGCAAACGTAAGTTTTATGGTAATAAATTTTCAAATAAATAATAGTCCTGTTGAAAGTGAAATGCATAATTCTGCATATGTTGGTGATTACCAAAGTTTTTCTGCCAGTTTTTCAAAGCTACAGACGGCTAGTTCTATATCAACAAATGAAAACTGTGGTTCAATGAGTGGTTTTAGAATTTTGGATAATGGAATTCTTTTAAATATAACTCTGCTGTCCAAACTGTTTTGCAGATAAACAAACATTATGTGAGGAATCAAGATATGGGCTATGCTCACATTTTTATATTCAGTGTAAAAACTGAGACTTCCATAAAGGTTTGGCATCTTCAAAAAAAAAAAAAATGTAAATTCTTCTGAAATAAATACCAGACTAGTGTATGGCATGCACCAGATTGGTAAAGGTTTTGCTGCAGCATATAAATTATGTTCAACGTTGAATTTACATACACTGACTAAAACAGCTTACAAAGCTTTGGAATGCAACAAAATGTCACAGCTGCACTTTTTCACTGTGCTTGAAGCACGAATAACCCGAAAGAATAGCATAAATAATATAATTTGAACAGCTACAAAAATTTGGATAGTCTTAGAATTCATAACTCAATACTTCAGAGTCAAATGAAATCAAAGACACGCAGGAAATTCCTGAGAGCAGCTAGAAAGACAAAAAATTACTGTTTTGGAAAGTAAAGAAGGGGAATTTTACAAAATGGGAGCATTTTAATGCGCAATTTGTTGTTTATAATGCAAAAAAAGTAAGGTAAAAGTTATTTTTGCAGTTTTCTCAAAATATAAATTCCTCTTATTTTACCATACCCGAAACACTATATAACAAAATATGTTAAATTAAGAAATTGTTAAGAAAAGCTGATAAATCTTTACCACAGCTAGTAAATAGAGTATTTGAATTGAGAAATAGAGTATTTGATCAGTGAAATTGTATATCAGTAATATTTTCCTCCTATTAGAGTTCATAGAAAAATTTTATGGTATAGAAGTAACATTAATTGTTCATTTTAATAGACAAGTGTTTGAATGTTACAAAATATATTCTAGTAAATATATTGTGTTGTTAGTGGCAGGTCCTTGTTGTATAATTTATATTTTAGTTTACTTATTATCATTATATTTTCAATTATATTAATGCATTATTTATGATTTGTTTGCTTTGATTTAGACTCTACAAACTGTTTTATCTCTGGAAGAAGCTCTAAAAATTGTCCTAAGACTTTTCCCTTACTAAGCCACATTATTTCACAATGTAACATTAAAGTATTAATTGAAGCGGAAGAATAATTTTTGTAATATGATTTTTAATAGCTTGGTATATATCGTACCCACGTGTATTCCCTTTTAATGGCAAAACTGACGGTATATCTTCCTTTGCTGAGCAATCTTTGAAAACCATCCTTATAAAAATATTTATTTGTGCTACATTACAGATATCTGTTGATTCATCACACTGTAAACTTTGAAAAACACATTTTTGTAAATCCTCTTTTAATTGTTCTCTGATATTCACAGATATTTCTTCTATTCTACGAGTTACTGAATTTCTGGATAATCGAACTTCCTGGATAGCTAACATAATTTCATTCTTATTTTTAAATTCTTGAAATAATATCTCTGATGCAGCAAGCATTAATTCTGTAATTATGTTACCATCCATTAAAGGTTTTTTGTGCATTGCAAGTATATGTGCAATCTTAAACAGTGCAATAGTAGCAGCTTTTGATTTATTCACGGGCCTGGTAAACAAAGTTTGTTGGGCAATTAATGCGGTTTTCATTTCTTTCAATTTACATTTTCTTAAATTGCTGTTAGGAGGATATTCAGTATCATATTTTTTATGAATTGTTGTGAAATGTTGTTCTATGTTGCATTTTTTCCCAACAGTAACTGTTGAACCACAGGAAAACTATAATAACTGTACTACTATATTAACTGTACTATATTGTGTAGCTCCTTGAACAGGAGCTACACAATAATGACACCAAAGAACTGTTGGATAGTATATAATTTTATTATTACTCTTTAGTAAGATAAATATTTTAGAGCAGACTTAATATAGAATATACACTCACAAAATTAAAAGATTGCCTGAAGAGAAATTTACTGAAATAACAGTGAAATTGTAGATCAGCAATATTTTCCCATTCGAGTTCATAGAAAAAGTTTATGGTATAGAATTAACATCAATTGTTCATTTTAATAGACAAGATTTTGAATGTTATGAAATATATTCTAGTAAATATATTGTGTATGTTTTATGAATTCATATTTATATTCTAAGTTTAAATTTTTTTTTTTTAAGTATGAAGTAATTACTCAGACTAGTGGCATATTACTCTGACTAGTGGCACAAAAGAAAAAGCTTTCTGCAACTTTCTCATCTTATCAAAGCTTTCAAAATTTCTCATCTTATATTTAGTAAGCAATTATTCAAATTTTTTCTTTATTATTTCATTAATATGTCTATTTAGAATTTAAATTGTTTTCATCCTTTGAGTTTGCTATATTTATTACACCTAAAATTATGTTTCATTTTTAGATTAATATTATATATATATATATGTGTGTGTATGTAATATTTTAGTTATATTAAATGTGTGCATATTACGAGTATGCATTAAGTTAAAACCCATCTCAAAAAATGTGAATGATATTAAGGTAAACCTAGTGATATTTTCTAACGAATTAAAAATTTATTTATTGTACTTCTAGGTGCAGCTAGGAGAAATCCATTGTACAAGCAGGTAACTGACTCAAAAATTGAAACCGTCGTCAAAGACTGGTTAAGGCATGCAAATGCTAGGAGTTCAAAACAAAAAGAAAATTGTGTTGGGGAAATTTTATGATTTTGTATTCAATAAAGCCTTTTATTAAAACATTTTTTCTTTCTTTCTTTGTTGCAGTATTAAAAATACATTTATGTTAAAGAATGTGAACACAAACAATTCTGGATTAATTATTGAAGAAGATATTTTTAATGAAAATCCAACTGAAGCAGAAAAGTTTTTATAAAAATAAATTATGATTTTCATAGATATACTTTTTGAAACTTAATTTATTATGTCCTACTAAGTTACTTTTATAAGTAATGATGGCTGGAAAGAGATATGAGATATCTATATATTCAACCAGTATACTGTTGCAGGGTTGGGTTTTTGACATTACAAGCATCAAAAACTGGTTTAAACTGTCAAAAACCTATGACGAATAAATAAGTCTTAATCACAATAGCTATTAAAAAGGAAGAAACTTGTTTTCAAGCAAATTTAAAAGGTAATTCAATATTCAATTTATGTTTTAATTGTGAAATGTATGTTTATTAATTAGAAAAATTACATTAAAAAAATTATATATGCACTTATAATAGTTTAGTTTTTCAATTGAAAAATTAAGCATTTTGGTTAATTTTCTTTTTTTCTTAAATTTCAGAATGCATTAATACCAAGTTTTAATGTAAAAATATTAGTTTTATTATTATAATATTTAATATTATAATTATTTTTAAATATTTTTACATTAAACATTAGTAATAATGTTATTATTTAAGTAATATATATCACTATTTTTGGCAGTTATAATGTATGACAATTGTCATCGTAATAACATCAAAAGTAGTGGTAAATATTAATATTTACATTGCATTTTGGACCTAAATTTCTTAATAAATTTAGAAAAATGAATTGAGCTTAATATATTTTGAACAATTTGCATTCTAATAGGACATTTTCATACAAAAATAATTGCTACAGAGATTCTAAAACTAAAAGTAAGTTTATGGAAGTATAACAAAAGTGTATAAAAATAATAGTTGTAAATGTATTATTATTTATTAAGTAATAATAATTAATAAGTAATAATACATTAAGCTTAATTTATTTTAAACAATTTGCATTCTAATAGGACATTCTTATGCAAAAATAATTGCTACAGAGATTCTAAAACTAAAAGTAAATTTATGGAAGTATAACAAAGAGTATCAAAATAATAGACACTATTATTTTTATACTCTACTTCCATAAATTTACTTTTAGTTTTAGAACCTTTGTAGCAATTATTTTTGCATAAGAATGTCCTATTAGAATGCAAATTGTTTAAAATAAATTAAGCTTAATGTATTATTACTTATTAATTATTATTACTTAATAAATAATAATACATTTACAACTATTATTTTTATACTCTTTTGTTATACTTCCATAAATTTACTTTTAGTTTTAGAATCTCTGTAGCAATTATTTTTGCATAAAAATTTCCTATTAGAATGCAAATTGTTCGAAATAAATTAAGCTTAATTTATTACTAAGAAATTAAGCTTAATTTATTACTAAGAAATTAAGATCCAAAATACAATATTTTGGAGGGGAATAGTACATCCTTTAGAGGTTTAAAATATCTAAATCGCGTACCCTCCACATCGAAATTTTCGCTCTTATAGACGTCCTATAGAGCACCGCTTAGATATCGTAGACGTCTTATGGATCTCAAAGAGAGCACACCTCGGAGCTCCTATAGAGCTCCATTCCACGTGATGTAGATATTTTTCGACGTCTCATAGAGGTACGCGTTTTTATGAGGTGAGGTATTATAGACGTCTAATAGAGATCGGTGTGTTGTGTGGGGACATATAACGTATTTACGTAATTGACATATAATGTATTTACGCAATTAACATAAATATGTATTTACATAAACATAACTGCATAAAGCTGCGAGAAATCATACAACACACATTTCATTTTGTACACTCTAACATGACAAAAACTAGATGAGCTTTGGACCCTGTTAAACTATTGGGAATTCTTGTAACATTTCATTGAAATTCTTAAATACATTCAGGTCTAAATTTTGTTATATTTTTAAAAAATTTCCATTTTTCAAGTTCAATTTTTTCAATATTTTTAGGATATTTCTATATTAATCGTTTTAAATGACAGCATCCTGCATATTTCCAGAAAGTTTTTAAATTTTTTTACACTGTGTAGATATTTCCACCATATATATATTTTGAATTATTAAATTTATGTGTCTAAACATTGACTATCAAAACTAGTGTGAAGCCATCTAGTACGAGTATTAACTGCAAATTTTTTACATTTTAGGCAATTATATATTTGAGTATGAAACGGATAAATAGTAAAAAATATGGATAGTAATAACATCTTGAGCAGAGAAAGAAAATCTTCCTAGAAAAAAAAAGGGGATAGGAGAATAGTTCTCATCACCAATGACACAAACATACAACATAACAATAAACTTAGATGCCAATTTTATACAGTATAACCTCCCAAATCCGGAATCGTTCAGGACACGGCAATTCCGGATTTGGGAATTTTCTGGATTCGAGAGGTTTCTAAATAACACTACAAAATGTTAGAGGAAAAAATAAACACTTAAAAAAAAAACATGTATAATGGTTTAATTATTAAATAAACTTGAATAGAAACATATAGTTAGATATAGTTTAAACATTTCAGTTAATAATGTTTGTTGATTTAATTTCAGCTTATTAGAAATTATTTTTTCTCGAATACTATATAGTGCCATAATTTCATGTTCCGAGATAAAATTCCGCTGATCTAGGCCTAATAATGTTTTATCTAATGATTTTCATCAGGTCTTCCATTGACATTCTTTCATTTTGGGGGCATTTTGAATCTCTTTCATGATTGCTGTCATCATAACCTTTGCTATTTAACACACTATCAATAATTTCAGAATTGCTCAGAGAACCAACGATCGACACATTTTCGTCAATGTCTAACACTTCCTGTACGTCCAATTTATCCAAGTTAATGTTGCCTTCATTTGCACATTCTACTAATTCTGCTATTTCAGCTATTTTCCCAGACACTTGAAAGCCTTCAAAATTTCTGCTGTTACTTCCATGAAAGGAAGCGCATTTTTTTTACCGATCACTTTGGTAGCGACATCTATCGGTAAAATAGAAAAGTAAAATTGGCCATTTATT
Organism: Dolomedes plantarius; assembly: GCA_907164885.2. Classification (NCBI taxonomy): domain Eukaryota; kingdom Metazoa; phylum Arthropoda; class Arachnida; order Araneae; family Dolomedidae; genus Dolomedes; species Dolomedes plantarius. The sequence goes on from OU015490.1 coordinate 259,177,934, forward strand.
AAAACATTCTGGATTTGAGACGTCCGGATTTGGGAGGTTGTACTGTACACTGTAATTTCAGGTAACTGAACAAAGTGGCATATGAATCAATCATATTAGATATAAATGCTGAAAAAAAAATTGATTTTTTTAAAAAAATTGTCAGCAAAATGTAATGGTATACATATATTGAATTTTCACATTCAGTAGGCAGCTTATGGAAGGAAGGAAAGAAATGGCATCATCTTGAGCAAAGAAAAGGAAAATTCTCTGTCTGAGAAATTTTTTTTAAGGAGTTAAGGATTATTCCCACCACCACCCGGTATGACACAAAAATACCACAACAAATCCTTGGTTTTTCTTCCTCCTAGAATACAAAATTTAATGGTATTACAAAATACAGTCGAACCTCCACATATCGAAGCAGTAAATTGCTGGAAAAAATTTTGATACAAAGAATTGTGCTTAGTTTTATCATAATTCTCCTATATAAAAAAAAATTAAATCTAATTTTCATATACGAAACTCTATTTCTAATTTATATGCGAATCCCATTAAATGAAAGTAAATAACTAAAAAATGAATTAATATTGAGAGATTTAACAATTATGCAGACAGTGGTTACAATGATCACAGTTACATTCTTTTTAAAAAAAAACTATGAATATCTCACTGAGCAGCTAGTTTTGTGGAAAGTTCAAAGAAATTTAGTCCACTAAAAACTTCATAAGGGACATTTTCCGTGAATTGAAGTCCACGACGTATTGTTTTTAATGCCAAAAATTTGGAGATTTTATTCTAAAGTGGAATAAAATCTCCCAATTTGTCTTGAAAAAATATCGATATATAGATTTTTTGATTTATAGAAACAATTTTTCTATGTAATGAACATGGATATTTGCTAAGAGTTCGATATATAGAAAATTTCGATACGGGGAAGTTCGATATATGGAGGTTTGACTGTATTATTTCAAATTTTCACACTCAGTCAAAAAGTTTAATGCTCAAACTTTTGGGAACACTTTACCTGGACACTAGTGAAAAATTAGGAAAGAAATGGCATTATCTTGAGCAAAGAAAAGGAAAATTCTCTGACTGAAAGAAAAAATTTTATGGGATTAATTATTCCCACCACCACCCGGTATGACACAAACATACCACAACAAATCCTTGGTTTTTCTTACTCCTAGGATACTAAATGTAATGGTAATACAGTATACATTTCAAATTTTCCTCAGTACAAAAGCTTGGTTCTCAAACTTTTGGTAACACTCAACCCGACAGTAGTGAAAAATGAAGAAAGAAATGGAATCATCTTCAGCGAAGAAAAGGAAAATTCTCCAACTGAGAAATTTTTTTTTTTATGGGGTTAAGGATTATTCCCACCACTACCCGGTATGACACAAACATACCACAACAAATACCTGGTCCTCCTGGAATACAAAATGTAATGGAATTATCTCAAACTTAAACAATTTTTATTTTCTACTATTTATAGCTAATGTGATTGATGCACAAGATATTGAGTTCAGATACCTGAAATTGAAGAGCATATATTTAAATCAGTCTGAAATTAATAAGGACAAAATAAAATTTAAATAATAATGTAGAAGAGTTATGCTTACCATGGCTAAGTAAAATAATATGAGCTTACCTCTAAAATACTACTTACATTGGCTGTCCTGGCTACACATTCATACTACTTACATTGGCTTGCCTGTGCTGCATTAAAAGAAGATGAATAAACTTGAGCTGCATATAAAATGTAACATTCTTAATGTTTAAGGCTAACAAAATTTCCTGTAATTTTTAAATTTTTGACTATAACATTAAACAAGGCAACATAAACAAACATAAAATTAGTGATTTTTGTGTTATTTGATTTTGTTTTTGTGAAAGTAATGCATCAGTGTCTAGTTCGATTTAAGTGGTTGCGATTATAAGTGAGTTTTAAAGATGTTCCTCAGAAATTTTCATTGAAAACAGCTGTTTGCAAATGTACGTTGTGCTAAACTGCAATGAGATAAATAAGGTGTGATCATAAAACAAGGGATATTTTCCTCTGGGAAGATACATATTATTAAGTTTGGGATCTTGTGCAGCCGAATTACTAGCTGTAAAAGGGCACATTGTCCCTCAGGTTGGACATGCCCAGCTCTAAATAATGGATTCTTAAAGATTTTTAGCTTGTAGACAACTCTGAAAACCTGATGAAAGCTACGGACCCCTCCTCCTGATAATAAACACTCATATAATGGACATATAACCGATTGTCTAAGACAGAAACATTTGTAAATATAAAAAAGCAACAAAGTTTTAAAAAATCCAATCATTTTTGATTATATTTGTGATCTAGAATGGGAAGGATGTGCATAAAATAAAATACAAAGGATTACGATAGATACCAATATATCACAAAAACAAATTGATTGAATAATGTATTAGTACTTTAATAATTACTTTATGTACTACTGCACAGTTGAACATCTGACTAAATTCAAACTCAAGAGCTACTAGGGTGATTTTTTTTTTCAAAATTAAAACATGTATCCCCTTAGTTTCAAATAAAAAGCCATGAAATTTATTGCCACATGAGCAAGTTCCTGGACTAAAATTCTCCTCCAGGTCAAAGGACCCCCCCTCTTCCCCCCCAAATTTTCCATGCACCACAGTTAAGAAAACACCCAAGTAACACACACCATTGGCCCAACAGCAAATTTTCATTACATCGTTGGGGAATGGTCAGTTGCGGATTTACCAGCAGGCTGAGTAGGCTGGAGCCTAGGGTGGCAAATTTTAAGGGGCGGCAAATTTAGTTCATAAATTTTTTATTTCGATTTACAAATTTAAAAAAAAATTATCATACACACACAAAATAACTGTTAATAATTACTAATAAAGTTGGAATTTTATTGATAGAAAATTGATATGATTGTGGACTAAGATATCAAAATTTAGAGGCGGCAAAAATTGAATAGCCTACGGGCGGCAAATCTGTAAATCCGCCACTGGGAATGGTTACCGTTGGCAGAAATTTCAGAAATTAAGATAGATCAACTGCAAAATGTTTATGTTGGGCCAACAATTACAAAATGGTGTTGCCCCAACTGAAATTAAAAGCTGTTGGGCTACCAATTACTAAATGTTGTTGGCCAACTATAAATAATTGTTGTTGGGCCAATAAGTATAAAAATGCTGTTTTCTTCTCATTAAAAAAACTTTGGCAATTCCAATTCAGTCTATAATGATTTCATCAATAGAATTATTTTACAACAATCAATAGTAGGAATCATGGAGAACAATATGCATGTATAGTATTTCTAAGGCTCAGAAGGAATTATGATACACAGGATATGTGCTAAATATTGCAAAGATGAACCCCCATATCTAACTTATTATTACTACATACAAGACATTTTAAAAGAGACCAAACTTTTTAAATGGCATGCCAACATCAAATCACATCTGCTGAACTGAGCATCAGCACAAATATTTGTCCGAGTTGTTGGTGACTAAGTGACAATTAAAAAACAAGCTTGCAGAAATTATGAAAACTGTACAGATATTTCAATTGCTAAACCAAACATACAGGGAGATGAATGCACTGCTATGAATGGTTTAGGGGGCTCACAACCTTTGAAACTTCAAAAAATCGATTTTTGGTTTTTGCTATATTCTGATTTTTGGGACATTTCTGAACAATATGCAAAAAACCGCATAAAAAAATTTGCATTATTTCTCGAGTTATGAGAGTTTATGTAAAGCTCACTCTCTTGCCATAGTCATGTTATTCCAACTTTAACTTCAGTTTTCTCAAATATGTGAATTTTTGGATTGCGTGCACTGTTACTCCCAAACTATGTATGCTAGACACAAAATTTTTATCAGATTTGTATTATAAGCTTCTTTATACACTAAAACCAGAAAAGTAAAAAAAAATTTGTAAAAAAATTTTTTACAGTTGAAAATGTTTTAAAAAATTGCTAAATTTTAAATTTTTTTAAATTTTATGTAAATTTTTCAATTTAAACTATATTTTTTGGTTTTACATTAAACTTGAGTGTATTATTAATTTAATTTGACCAAAAAATACTTTCTGTATGCATATTTCTTAATTTTATGATGCGCGAAACATCCAATGATTTTTTTCCCATTTTAGTAATGTGTACATTTAAAAATAAAATCTAAAAATTATTTATGGTTTTAGAAGTTCTATTTTTGTATAAAATATAACTGAAGACTTGTAATTTTGACATAAAACAAAAAAATTATATATATATATATTAATATTATTGGAGTTTCAGTAGCTCGATTTTGATCATGTTTAGGGTCATTTCCCAGTAGTGAAAGGTTGTGAGCCCCCTTAAATATTTTAAAGAGGGCTAATTAATTTAAGAGGGCTGAATATTGATTGGTTCAGATTCCTAGTCAGGTGAGGACATCTTTCCACATCAACAGATGATCATGTCGAAAGAGTTCAAGCTGTGGTTTGTGTTAACTGGCCAAGGGGTTGTCTGAATTAGAATAAATGAGATGAGGCCTGAATTGATGAAAAGCTGGATTATAATGTTGCACCACGGCAGTGCATCCACACCTCATCCACAGTTATTTGACAAAACATCAGTTTTCTGTAGTGTCCAGGGCTTCCAGACCTAGGTTTTTAAAACCATATCTGGGTTTTCCAGCGACAATATGGGTTTATGGGGTTTTTTTTTCCCCTGAAAAATCTCTAAACCTGAGTTTTTCCATTGTAAGTTAAAAGTATAGCAAAAAAATTAATACATATTTCTCATTGTAAGCATGATTTAATGCAATTACATAAATTAATAAATGTAAAATTTTTACGAAACCATCCCTGAAATTTGGTGTTGGTTACATAATATCAAAAATAGACTCAATAATCCCAAATATGAAATCTTATCAAACTTCACGACCCATTTAACTTTTTTGGCCTCGCTCTTCTGCATGCATATAAAACTTTTTCACACGTAAATAGAATCAGAACAAAAGACACATTCTCTTAAAACTGAAACTGCAAACAATCATAACATGGAAAAATAAATAGATATCATCAAAAATGTCGTACCTGGATACCTAAAACAGAACTGATTAAAAGACGTAATAGATGGAGAATGTTATAAACCAGGGGTTCTCAACCTTTCAGGCTCTGCCCCCCCCCCCTTTGAACACTGATGTGAGGTCACGTCTCCCCCACCACCACCACCACCACCAACCACTGTATGTGGTCAATACAAATAGTACAATCAGAATATGAAACTGAAACTGGTTATTAAATGAAAATATAAAGCAGATAATTTCAGACACAAAATTTAATATTACTACACTATCTAAATTTGGAACATATTATTATTAGAACATATGAAATCAAAGAATTATATACAGATCAAATATATTTGAGGTAACTGAGGATCTAGGTGAGGTCGTAATGAAATACCAGTCTCTCTTTAATAAGTTTTTGAATATTAGGTTGTAACTGTGACAAAGCACACCTCAGGTCACTTTCAACGACCAGCTTTGCTCAATATTTTGACTTTATGTATGCTAATGCTAAAAATCCAGATTCATAGAGATATGTGGATGAAAACTGCACTAACAACCTCAAGGATTCCAAGCAACAAAGGAATTTGAATGGAGAAAGGGAAAAATTAATAATAAAGGGAAAGCAGCTGAGCGAGAAACCATTCTCAAGCTCTTGTGTTGCCAGACGTCGGACAATTAGTGTGTTTGTACAATTATGTCAATTATCATGTTCATGTTCATATGTCGAAAATAGGTTACGGTTACACTGTGACCGCAAAATTGACAGTTACAGTTACTTTTACAATTGATAGTTACTTTTTTACAGTAAATTACAGTTAGTTTTACTTTTTATTCATTTTTTTTTTAAACTCACACCACCCTTGAAATTCTTCTACCCCCTCCCCCCCCAGGTTGAGAACCACTGTTATAAACTATAAGCAGCAAGCATAATAAAAAACAAAAATATGTTAAGAAAATTAATTTGGAACTGAATGATGAAATGAATTAAATTTAATGACAGTTAAACACAGTGTTGCCAACTTGGGGGTTTTCCCCCTAAATTTGGGGTAAGTTAGATGAAAAAGGGTGTTTTTAGGGGCCATTTTGTGGGGGGGGGGGAAAATTTTTTTAATATTTCGTCCAATCGAGATGCATTTCGAGATGAAATGTAAATAAACCTACATTTCATTATGTAAGTGTGTATTTTCTATTTATTTCAATTTATCTCTCAAACAGGATGCCTATTTGGAACCAGAATTTCATTTAGGAAGGTCTAGGGTGATCACAAGTTGGTGTTAGGGGGAAACAGGGGGGTTTCGAGATGGCGCTAGGAGGAGGCGCTTCATAGGCGCAACACTGGTTAAACAAAATAATTATTTAACCTCGATTTTAGAAAATATGGTGTCCATTACCTTATATATATTTTTATTTCTAATTTTAATTAAAAAATTCATTTTTTTAAAGCTTGAGTTTTTTAGATGCAATGTGGGCTTATTACATTTTCCTCATGGTTGTACTTCCCTGGACTTAGCCCAAAGAGAATTTTTCTTAATACAGGGGAGCATTTGACTTCAACTAGAGGGGACATTGATTGAGAAATCTGTAATATCCTATACTGAATAAAAGAAATCATTGCATAGTGTTACATAAATATACCTAATTCTGTTTTTGCACAAACTTTTTTTTTTATACAAAATCAAAATAAATTTTCATTATCTTTTTACATGAGTCATTTTGATTTAACACGAGTGGTCCAATCCAATTTCTCAATGTATTTATTTATTTATTTAATTTTTTTTTTTTTTGGGGGGGGGGGGGGGGCATAAATTCTAAGAAAACAAAATTTTAATTGTGGCGTATTATTTTTAACGATAGTATATCCAGTTCTGTTTTGATTCAAGAATTCAGTCCGCAAAAACATTTTCTTCTTTTATTCTATCACACATGAAGCTGCTATAAGAACAGTTAAGAAAAATGAAGCTACAATTAGGAAGTTGGTATGCTCTGGAACCATACCCCAACATCATTACAATGACACAAACAATTGGTGGAGAAGGATTCGAAGATCTATCATTTGAAGATATTGATGAATTATTAGTCAATAAAGCCTTAGGCGAAGAAGAAATATTAGAGGTTGTCCTTAAGACTCCAAATCCCACAGAACATAATGATAATGAAGAAAATGATCCTGTTCTAAATGCAGATTTATTAAAAGAAGGTCTGAAACTGGCTAATCATTTTGTCAAACAATACCCTAAGGAGGAATGCGCTGGGAAGTTTCAACATGAACTGAAGTTGTTGACAGCCTCTTACAGAGAATTACATAACGGCCTAACCAAAACACGAACACAACGGTTCATTTGTAAAATCAGCAAATCCTCAGCACCAGAGGGCTAATTTTGCTCAAGAAATCAGAATTTCATTAATAGAAGAAGAAAACGATGTTTACAACATTTCTAGTGATAGCAGTGATATTCCAGTCGTACGCAAACTTATGCATCGTTTATTGCCAGAAAGTGAAAATGAATAAAAATTTTTCTTTTGTAAAACAATTTTTTTTTTGTTCATGGCGAATTTTTTTCATTTTCATTACATGTTACTGAATGTATATTTTCTCTCTATTCTAAAAAAAAGTAACTGGCGCCGCCGCTGTCAAAAGTTTGTCACGCTATCTTCTCCGAAACTGCTGGGGGTATGGGGTCGAGACCGATATCAATAGATGCAGAAAAATGCGGGGAGGAAAGTAAGACATGTCTCATCTTCGTCGGACTTTAAGTTTTTTTTTTATTTTATGTTTTGTGGAAAAATATTGACCTTTTCACGTTCAGATTACGATAACTCGCCAAAAATTAATCGTAGAATTTTGATCCTTTTACAATCTAAGACTAGACATTTCTCCTTTAAACAAGACCTCATTTGTTTAAAAATAATTTAAAACAGACTAATATTTTCATCAAAATATGAAACCCACTTTTTCGAGAAATATCGTCACATATGTGGATGTAATATCGATGGTCCTCGAGTTTTCATCTTACAAAGAAAATATTGACATCATCTGGAAGATGAAAGCTTTCTCATTCATATAAACCTGATTTCAAGTCTCTATCTTAAAATTTCGATTTTTAATTGAATTTTAAAGCTGAAACAGTGATTCACCTTCGCATAAGGGTGACTGACAACAGTAAATGGCTGTTACATTGCCCGAGAATCACCCCTATGTATCTCGCTATTAGCCATAACAGAGGAGCGAGAATAAAATAACAAGTTTAAAACAAATATGGTCATATGGTTTTAAAAAATTATTTTTAGATCCGGATTATGTTTTAGATCCGGAACCAATCTTCTTTACTTCCATAGATACATCCTTTTTTACACGAATTTTTTTTTAAATGTGTGTTAAAATAAATTTTACCTATGGTTATGAACAGGTACAAGTAAACCTACCACAAGAATCAGTGACTAGCTGTTACTTATTCAGTGTTTTATGTTACTGATCTCATTTGGACCTGGAAAAACAAAAGGATTCAAGTACTCTATTCAAGTCAGGTGATCTTGTCATATCAACATATGCTCCTACGAGAAATGCCTTAAACTATGGAGCACATTCTTAGGGCTGCTGTGTACTAAACCTATTGGATTCACTCAATGTTAACCTATGGAGAAAATGTGTCTGCTATTGACAGATACATAAATGCCGATAATCCAATAAAAATGGTAATTTCAGATAGCCTGAACCTTGTAATGGGATTCAATATATAAATTTCATCCGTCAAAGGAAACAGGGAGCACTTAAAACACACTTTACCACATTTCCCCCCCTAAATAATTTAAATTTTAAAATATTTGCATTTTTTGAAAAACAAAAAATGCCCTCAAGTGTAAAATTTGTTCTCTATTGTGGAGTACAATTTTTTTAAAACATCCAAGTTAGCCACAGGTCAACATTGAGGTGCACAAATCTAACAGGGTTAGTACACAGCAGCCTTAATGATGCTTTGGGGTGCTTGGTGTTCAGGGAACAATATAGAACTGCAACTTCTAATTCTAACATTTACTGATGAATGAAGACACTTAACATACAAAATGAATTATTTGTAGACTGGTTACTGATGATCGTTCAATACTGTAAACAGAATAAGAAATTGGTGATTGGTTTTTCAGATGTAAAAATCAAAAATTAAACGCCTGATATAGTTAATCCACAAGAAATCAATCATAACTGTATGAATTCAGAAATAATGAGTCACTATCACATTTTAGAACTGTTACAAATTTATTAAGATATAAAAATGATGACATATGTGACAAAATTTATTAAGATATAAAAATGATTATTTTATTTTTAACTGTTCAATAATTTTACTTTCAAAAGGTTAGTAAATTTATGAAATTTTATACTGCTAAGATTTTATGAATGTGAGTAAAAACAAAATATTTTTAAAGAAGTTACACCATTTCTTCATAGCACCATCAAAAAATACTTCAAGGTTACAATAATGACATTTAAAAAAAAAATAAAAAAATGGTTATAACTCAAAGTTAATTATTAATAAATGCTGAAATTTCCTTATACTAAGGTTACAATCTCTTTTAATTTTAGCCAATAATCTATATACTAAGAATTTATATCATGATTACAGGGAGTGGACAAAAAACTTACCACAAAATAAACATGAGATAAAAATTACATACATATTTTACTTCTATGAAACTCGCAAGATGTTTGGAAAGGGGAAAACAGATTTATTTTTCATGCTTGCTCAACAATACTTTAGAGAAAATACTTTTTATTAGATCTATTAAAAAAATCAGAATATTTAAAAAAGTTATGTTGACTGATAGGCAGCTAATTTGTTTACGGGCAAACTGAAAGTACAGTGGAATCTTGATCGATCGTTTTCCCATATGCATCATTTATTTCATTCAGTCCCGAATAAATTCCATAGAAAACAAGCAAAAACAGACCACATGGATTGTTCCTCGATCCATCGTTTTCCCGCAATATTCATTGAGAATATTGCAGCTTTACATTAATTTATCGGATCGATCGTTTTTTCATAACAACTGAACCGGAAATATAAATGTTTGGATTGAGCTAGAATGACGCTCTAATTAAACAATGAGCAGAACATTTGAGATGCACGGTCTCATATTTTTGTTCTCTCCTTTTCAGCCTGATTTTGCATAATCGTACCACTCCCATTATTTGTTCATCGTCGGTGTTCCTTAATTTTTTAGCCCCTAAGATATCCTGTTTTCGGAAACTCATTCCAAATTCTCTGGTCCTCTGGCTTTTGTCTTGGCCTTGGGATGGAGGCGCCCTGGTGTTTGGTCTAGGGCAGTGGTCGGCAAACCGTGGCTCGCGAGCCACATGTGGCTCTTTGGCCCCTTGAGTGTGAACTAGGAGATGCGAGGTCATTGTTCATATTAGTGTTTGTCTGTCATTGTTATGATTTAATTTTATGGATACTTTATAATTTAATTTTATCAATAAATGATATCGATATTAAGTATGATATCAAATTTTATTCAACATACCTATAGTTTAACTAAGACATAAAACTTTAAGTACAGTTTATTAAGTTAATTTTAGGGAGCGCTGTGGAGTGAAATAAAATGTAGTGTCGAGGATTTAGAAGGGTATGTTGAGCTGGTTTGGACAAACAGAGAGGATGAACGAATGGAGATAGACGAAATAAGTATATAAAACGAGTGTGGGTGGAAGAGTTGGAAGGGGTCGACCTCAGCGAACGTACCTCATTCAGATTGAGGACAACATTTTTTAACAAAAGCCAGCTTTGGAGTATCCTAATTAAATTAATAACAATGCACCTACCTATATAGTTTGAGTTTAAAAAAATTTGGCTCTCAAAAGAAATATCAATCGTTGTACTGTTGACATTTGGCTCTGTTGACTAATGAGTTTGCCGACCACTGGTCTAGGGCGAGAAAAGTTTTGATTGCTGCAGTTCTACACTGGCCGATGAGTGTTTCACCCGGAAGCAGAACTTCCTGGTGGTCTTTATGTTGGACCCCATCCGGTGCAATGGAATGGTTCTAGCTACAAACGATTCACGGCTGACGCTTCTTTATACTCTCACACAACAACGATACCGAAAGGAATGCAATTTGCAACACAGAAAAATTACTATTTACTTGTGGAGAGAAAATCACCAAAAAACAAACGAAAGTTAAATATTTTTATTTGAATTAAAATTCCTGTGTATCTACGTGTATTTCTTTTATTATTATTCTTATCTTCAATTTCACTACAACTTTGTACATCTTCAGTTACACTACGGGTATGTATGGATTTATGTATGTGAGTAAATATATTTTACGGATACTTAACTTTAAGGAATTTTAATACTTTTTTGTATATTTCCGCATTTATCGTTTTTCCGCATCCATCGTTCAGTTCAGTCAGTCCCTTCAAAATTCCACTGTATTTAACCCTTACGTCAGCTCATCGTTCTAGGAGACCACTGTTGCACATGTTCTGAAGGGTGGAATGGTAGTGGGGGTGATCAGACTGTTCGGGGTTTGTGAGTTCTTCGTCCGGGTCCTGACCTTCAAGTAAAATACATCCAAGATTTTTGCCCACACGTATGTTATCGGTAAACTTAATCTTTGTAAAACATAGTCTTTTGGAGCGATGAGCCTTGAACTGATTTACATTTTTGCCGGTCAGTATGACTGATAAGCCTTGAACCGTATTAATTATCTGTAAGTCTATATGCATTCTATTTACAAGATATTTGTTTCATTGTTGCCGCTAGCATGGCTGGAAAAATTCCTCCTGTTTCACAAAGAACTAGCATTTTGTCTTTGTTTCACTATCTCAGATTGAGGAATCATATTCTCAAATTTTTTATGAATATATTTTTTATTTACCCTTTTAAAAAATGAAAGGTAGCAGTAGATTTGCATTAATGACTTATAACTGCGAAAAACTTATAAAAATAGAAAAATATACAAATTTTATAGCGTGGCGGTCAATGTAAAAAGCCAAATAAAAAAAAACCAAATTTTTTTTTTATTAAATGTGAAATTGTGTATTATTATTTAAAATGTGAGCTCGCCACATCCGTAATTGTCACAGACTTCCCCTTTCACCTCTGGGTGGGCAAGGGTCCAGTTATAAACGAAGAGCCACACCGCTGTGAGGATATCAGAAAGGGGTCATAAACTAAGAGAAATCAAAGGAAAAAACTAAATGAAACTGAAATGGCAGGTAACTTTAAACAGCCACAAAACTAAATTAAATATAATTTCACAGTCAGATATCTTCGGTACAGAAGTAAATTCTTTATAGAGTAAAGTAGATAATTACCATGAGATGTAGAAAATGTGAGCTCGCCACTTCCGTTATTGCCACAGACTTCCCCTTTCACCTCTGGGTGGGCAAGGGTCCAGTTATAAACGAAGAGCCACACCGCTGTGAGGACATCAGAAAGGGGTCATAAACTAAAAGAAATCAAAGGAAAAAACTAAATGAAACTGAAATGGCAGGTAACTTTAAACAGCCATAAAACTAAATTAAATATAATTTCACAGTCAGATATCTTCGGTACAGAAGTAAATTCTTTATAGAGTAAAGTAGATAATTACCATGAGATGTAGAAAATGTGAGCTCGCCACTTCCGTTATTGCCACAGACTTCCCCTTTCACCTCTGGGTGGGCAAGGGTCCAGTTATAAACGAAGAGCCACACCGCTGTGAGGACATCAGAAAGGGGTCATACACTAAAAGAAATCAAAGGAAAAAACTAAATGAAACTGAAATGGCAGGTAACTTTAAACAGCCACAAAACTAAATTAAATAAAATTTCACAGTCAGATATATTCGGTACAGAAGTAAATTCTTTATAGAGTAAAGTAGATAATTACCATGAGATGTAGAAAATATGAGCTTGCCACTTCCGTTATTGCCACAGACTTCCCCTTTCACCTCTGGGTGGGCAAGGGTCCAGTTATAAACGAAGAGCCACACCGCTGTGAGGACATCAGAAAGGGGTCATAAACTAAAAGAAATCAAAGGAAAAAACTAAATGAAACTGAAATGGCAGGTAACTTTAAACAGCCATAAAACTAAATTAAATATAATTTCACAGTCAGATATCTTCGGTACAGAAGTAAATTCTTTATAGAGTAAAGTAGATAATTACCATGAGATGTAGAAAATGTGAGCTCGCCACTTCCGTTATTGCCACAGACTTCCCCTTTCACCTCTGGGTGGGCAAGGGTCCAGTTATAAACGAAGAGCCACACCGCTGTGAGGACATCAGAAAGGGGTCATAAACTAAGAGAAATCAAAGAAAAAAAATAAATGAAACTGAAATGGCAGGTAACTTTAAGCAGCCATAAAACTAAATTAAATATAATTTCACAGTCAGATATCTTCGGTACAGAAGTAAATTCTTTATAGAGTAAAGTAGATAATTACCATGAGATGTAGAAAATGTGAGCTCGCCACTTCCGTTATTGCCACAGACTTCCCCTTTCACCTCTGGGTGGGCAAGGGTCCAGTTATAAACGAAGAGCCACACCGCTGTGAGGATATCAGAAAGGGGTCATAAACTAAGAGAAATCAAAGGAAAAAACTAAATGAAACTGAAATGGCAGGTAACTTTAAACAGCCATAAAACTAAATTAAATATAATTTCACAGTCAGATATCTTCGGTACAGAAGTAAATTCTTTATAGAGTAAAGTAGATAATTACCATGAGATGTAGAAAATGTGAGCTCGCCACTTCCGTTATTGCCACAGACTTCCCCTTTCACCTCTGGGTGGGCAAGGGTCCAGTTATAAACGAAGAGCCACACCGCTGTGAGGACATCAGAAAGGGGTCATAAACTAAAAGAAATCAAAGGAAAAAACTAAATGAAACTGAAATGGCAGGTAACTTTAAACAGCCATAAAACTAAATTAAATATAATTTCACAGTCAGATATCTTCGGTACAGAAGTAAATTCTTTATAGAGTAAAGTAGATAATTACCATGAGATGTAGAAAATGTGAGCTCGCCACTTCCGTTATTGCCACAGACTTCCCCTTTCACCTCTGGGTGGGCAAGGGTCCAGTTATAAACGAAGAGCCACACCGCTGTGAGGACATCAGAAAGGGGTCATAAACTAAAAGAAATCAAAGGAAAAAACTAAATGAAACTGAAATGGCAGGTAACTTTAAACAGCCATAAAACTAAATTAAATATAATTTCACAGTCAGATATCTTCGGTACAGAAGTAAATTCTTTATAGAGTAAAGTAGATAATTACCATGAGATGTAGAAAATGTGAGCTCGCCACTTCCGTTATTGCCACAGACTTCCCCTTTCACCTCTGGGTGGGCAAGGGTCCAGTTATAAACGAAGAGCCACACCGCTGTGAGGACATCAGAAAGGGGTCATACACTAAAAGAAATCAAAGGAAAAAACTAAATGAAACTGAAATGGCAGGTAACTTTAAACAGCCACAAAACTAAATTAAATAAAATTTCACAGTCAGATATATTCGGTACAGAAGTAAATTCTTTATAGAGTAAAGTAGATAATTACCATGAGATGTAGAAAATATGAGCTTGCCACTTCCGTTATTGCCACAGACTTCCCCTTTCACCTCTGGGTGGGCAAGGGTCCAGTTATAAACGAAGAGCCACACCGCTGTGAGGACATCAGAAAGGGGTCATAAACTAAAAGAAATCAAAGGAAAAAACTAAATGAAACTGAAATGGCAGGTAACTTTAAACAGCCATAAAACTAAATTAAATATAATTTCACAGTCAGATATCTTCGGTACAGAAGTAAATTCTTTATAGAGTAAAGTAGATAATTACCATGAGATGTAGAAAATGTGAGCTCGCCACTTCCGTTATTGCCACAGACTTCCCCTTTCACCTCTGGGTGGGCAAGGGTCCAGTTATAAACGAAGAGCCACACCGCTGTGAGGACATCAGAAAGGGGTCATAAACTAAGAGAAATCAAAGAAAAAAAATAAATGAAACTGAAATGGCAGGTAACTTTAAGCAGCCATAAAACTAAATTAAATATAATTTCACAGTCAGATATCTTCGGTACAGAAGTAAATTCTTTATAGAGTAAAGTAGATAATTACCATGAGATGTAGAAAATGTGAGCTCGCCACTTCCGTTATTGCCACAGACTTCCCCTTTCCCCTCTGGGTGGGCAAGGGTCCAGTTATAAACGAAGAGCCACACCGCTGTGAGGACATCAGAAAGGGGTCATAAACTAAGAGAAATCAAAGAAAAAAAATAAATGAAACTGAAATGGCAGGTAACTTTAAACAGCCATAAAACTAAATTAAATATAATTTCACAGTCAGATATCTTCGGTACAGAAGTAAATTCTTTATAGAGTAAAGTAGATAATTACCATGAGATGTAGAAAATGTGAGCTCGCCACTTCCGTTATTGCCACAGACTTCCCCTTTCACCTCTGGGTGGGCAAGGGTCCAGTTATAAACGAAGAGCCACACCGCTGTGAGGACATCAGAAAGGGGTCATAAACTAAGAGAAATCAAAGGAAAAAACTAAATGAAACTGAAATGGCAGGTAACTTTAAACAGCCATAAAACTAAATTAAATATAATTTCACAGTCAGATATCTTCGGTACAGAAGTATATTCTTTATAGCGTAAAGTAGATAATTACCATGAGATATAGAAAATGTGAGCTCGCCACTTCCGTTATTGCCACAGACTTCCCCTTTCACCTCTGGGTGGGCAAGGGTCCAGTTATAAACGAAGAGCCACACCGCTGTGAGGACATCAGAAAGGGGTCATAAACTAAGAGAAATCAAAGAAAAAAAATAAATGAAACTGAAATGGCAGGTAACTTTAAACAGCCATAAAACTAAATTAAATATAATTTCACAGTCAGATATCTTCGGTACAGAAGTAAATTCTTTATAGAGTAAAGTAGATAATTACCATGAGATGTAGAAAATGTGAGCTCGCCACTTCCGTTATTGCCACAGACTTCCCCTTTCACCTCTGGGTGGGCAAGGGTCCAGTTATAAACGAAGAGCCACACCGCTGTGAGGACATCAGAAAGGGGTCATAAACTAAGAGAAATCAAAGGAAAAAACTAAATGAAACTGAAATGGCAGGTAACTTTAAACAGCCATAAAACTAAATTAAATATAATTTCACAGTCAGATATCTTCGGTACAGAAGTATATTCTTTATAGCGTAAAGTAGATAATTACCATGAGATATAGAAAATGTGAGCTCGCCACTTCCGTTATTGCCACAGACTTCCCCTTTCACCTCTGGGTGGGCAAGGGTCCAGTTATAAACGAAGAGCCACACCGCTGTGAGGACATCAGAAAGGGGTCATAAACTAAGAGAAATCAAAGAAAAAAATAAATGAAACTGAAATGGCAGGTAACTTTAAACAGCCATAAAACTAAATTAAATATAATTTCACAGTCAGATATCTTCGGTACAGAAGTAAATTCTTTATAGAGTAAAGTAGATAATTACCATGAGATGTAGAAAATGTGAGCTCGCCACTTCCGTTATTGCTATAGTCTTTTCTCCTTTCACCTCTGAGTGGCGGGACAGTGCTTTTGTGTGGGGGGGGGGGGGGGGACTGGAAAATCGACCAGGGCCACTAAAAATTTATTGTCGCTATTCTTATTCCTCATCATAACACTTTTCTAAATGTTTCTGTTTTTTAAGAAATCCCTCATTTTTGGTAGTTTTATTAATACAGAAATACATGTTTGATTAAAAAAAAAGAATCCTAAAAATAATCTTAAATGACAAACTACCCTTTAGGTTTGAAAAATATTGAGGATAGAAAAAACATGATTTAGCTTCAATTCAGCTATAGTAAACAATGATTATCAATCCCTTTTTCCACTATCAGTTTCTATTATATTGGTCAGTCACTACATTCAATCATTTAAAGATGTATAAACCGTTTTGTGGGAATCTATGTTTTTTCATGGAATAGTTGC
The DNA here is from genome assembly GCA_907164885.2 of Dolomedes plantarius. Lineage (NCBI taxonomy): Eukaryota > Metazoa > Arthropoda > Arachnida > Araneae > Dolomedidae > Dolomedes > Dolomedes plantarius. The sequence goes on from OU015490.1 coordinate 259,194,934, forward strand.
GAACTGAGAAAAATGTGAGTATATCTTTGTGAACGATTACTAATACCATGTGGTCAAATGTTTGGTCTATATAAAGCAAACAATGGACCAGACATTTCTCCAGGTAGTGTAAAACAAGTAACTACATGCACTCCAAACCTGTTGGGATGAAAGGGGTCTAAAGGCTGAAGGAGTGAGGTAAACAAAAAATGGCTTTTACTTGTTCTCTGTATCATAATGGATTTTATTTCCCCACTTCTCGAAGAATTGAAAATATTACAAAGCAGATACAATCAGAATGCTTTGAATACGGATTGTACAACTGTCCTCCTTGGCACTTATTACTAATGAAAATGATCTCTCATCATCTTTGGAATTTTCACTTTTAATAGATAATTTTGATGCTGAGAAAGCAAGAAAAATTGCTTTATAACCAACAAATTCATACATTCAAGTAATTGTTTTTTAAAATTTACATTTTCTAAATCGTGTAAATAATTTTTCCATTGTTTCATTATTTATACAGATTGATTAATTTTATATTTTAGTGGACCGATTGTAATTTCATGTATAATTTTCTTTTATGTACCTAGAATGTAGGTTTTATCAGCATCAAAATGTAATGCATTAAAAGTAATAATTAGTAAAATCAGTAGTGGATGCAGTTTTTTTAGGGGGGGGAGGGGGGTTGTTTTACAGAGAATTTGATTGCCAGTAAATGCCTTTTCCCCTGGGCCACTAAAACCCTAGTCCATCACCCCTGCTGAGTGGGCAAGGGACCAGTTATTAATCGAAGAGCAACACCACTGGGAGGCCTGCAGACAGGTTTTTGTCATATCTAAGGAGAGAGCAAAAAAACATCATAAATAAGTAAAATACTTGTACAAATGTAATGAAAATAATTTTATAGTATTGAATGTGGTATGTTGTGCAGACTTATTTTCAGTTGGAAAGGAAACTCTATGCAGCATAAATGAAGCCTTTTTTAACGTTTAATTTATTAATTTGTGGTACATATAAATCCCTTTTTGCTTTCAAAATGCATAAATAAAGTAAAAATTGTCTCTTTAGACAAGCAATAGACAAGTTTTCTGTTCCTCAGCTCCTATGACTGGGATGCATCTGTTTGCCCTATTCTCCAGGACATTAATTTTACAGACATTAAGACACTCTCCCCTATTGGACGTCTACGCATGATATGCTTCAGAGAACTAGGACAGGGATAAATTAAAATTAAAAAATGAATAAATAAATAATGGTGATTATTCTCCCACATATGAAGTTAAAACATATAATGACAGAGAAGATAAAATTCATTAAGAAAATAAAGTACAAGAATGTTTTTTGTTAGTTATATTTCATAATGGCTTTTTACTTTAGTTACGGTATATTCCCATCTAAGTGATAAATATTTCTTTAAACAAATACAGGGTGATTATAATTACAGTTCCACTTTGATATGGTCATAAAAGGAAAACTACTGGACTAAATGTTATCAAATTTGGTTATAGTTTAAAAGGAGGTCATGGGAATTTCTTTTCTGCCAAAAAGAGTTAAAACACTCACCACCAGGGGGGACATGGCGCTGTATGCAAAACTGTTAAATGAAATAAGACATGAAGACATTGAATTAAAATGCGTTTAAAAATTTCTGAAATGTGTTACAAAGCATGTTCAATGTGATGTCACCATTTTCCGAAAGCAAATTAAATCCCATTACTGTGTTCTCAACAGTAGCTCTTAGCATATCAGGAGGAATGTTATGCACATGTCGGTGTATCGCATCTTTCAATACCACAAAATTCTTTAGATTTTCACCACAAAAAGTGCTTTTGAGATAACCCCATAGCTAGAATTCACGGGGGTTGAGGTCTGGTGACTGGGGTGGCCATTTTGTGGGGAAGTGTCAGCTTATAATCCGTTCATTTGTGAAGTGTTTTAAATCGATATCTTCATGTCTTAGGGCTGAATTCAGGCTTCAAAATTCACAGATTAGCAATCTCTAAGAAAACGATTTCTGGAATGCGCGCACTTTAAAATGGTAATATTGTTTGGGTCAATGTTTCGTGAGGGTACACAAAATGTTAAACCTGTGTAACAAAAGGTTAAGTTAGATTCCGACCCTTATTTCGTTTAACAATATTGCATACAGTGCCATTTCCCCCCTGGTGGTGAGTTTTTTAACCTTTTTTTTTTGGCAGAAAAGAAATTCTAATGACCTTCATCTCAGATGGTACAGCAGCGATGCGTGTCATTGATAAGTTTTTATCAACACAAACAGTTTATCAACACAACGTTCAGAAGCAAATTCTTTATAGAGTAAAGTAGATAATTACCATGAGATGTAGAAAATGTGAGCTCGCCAGTTCCATTATTGCCACAGACTTCCCCTTTCACGTCTGGGTGGGCAAGGGTCCAATTATAAACGAAGAGCCACACCGCTGTGAGGACATCAGAAAGGGGTCATAAACTAAGAGAAATCAAAGGAAAAAACTAAATGAAACTGAAATGGCAGGTAACTTTAAACAGCCATAAAACTAAATTAAATATAATTTCACAGTCAGATATCTTCGGTACAGAAGTAAATTCTTTATAGAGTAAAGTAGATAATTACCATGAGATGTAGAAAATGTGAGCTCGCCACTTCCGTTATTGCCACAGACTTCCCCTTTCACCTCTGGGTGGGCAAGGGTCCAGTTATAAACGAAGAGCCACACCGCTGTGAGGACATCAGAAAGGGGTCATAAACTAAAAGAAATCAAAGGAAAAAACTAAATGAAACTGAAATGGCAGGTAACTTTAAACAGCCATAAAACTAAATTAAATATAATTTCACAGTCAGATATCTTCGGTACAGAAGTAAATTCTTTATAGAGTAAAGTAGATAATTACCATGAGATGTAGAAAATGTGAGCTCGCCACTTCCGTTATTGCCACAGACTTCCCCTTTCACCTCTGGGTGGGCAAGGGTCCAGTTATAAACGAAGAGCCACACCGCTGTGAGGACATCAGAAAGGGGTCATAAACTAAAAGAAATCAAAGGAAAAAACTAAATGAAACTGAAATGGCAGGTAACTTTAAACAGCCACAAAACTAAATTAAATATAATTTCACAGTCAGATATCTTCGGTACAGAAGTAAATTCTTTATAGAGTAAAGTAGATAATTACCATGAGATGTAGAAAATGTGAGCTCGCCACTTCCGTTATTGCCACAGACTTCCCCTTTCACCTCTGGGTGGGCAAGGGTCCAGTTATAAACGAAGAGCCACACCGCTGTGAGGACATCAGAAAGGGGTCATAAACTAAGAGAAATCAAAGGAAAAAACTAAATGAAACTGAAATGGCAGGTAACTTTAAACAGCCATAAAACTAAATTAAATATAATTTCACAGTCAGATATCTTCGGTACAGAAGCAAATTCTTTATAGAGTAAAGTAGATAATTACCATGAGATGTAGAAAATGTGAGCTCGCCACTTCCGTTATTGCCACAGACTTCCCCTTTCACCTCTGGGTGGGCAAGGGTCCAGTTATAAACGAAGAGCCACACCGCTGTGAGGATATCAGAAAGGGGTCATAAACTAAGAGAAATCAAAGGAAAAAACTAAATGAAACTGAAATGGCAGGTAACTTTAAACAGCCATAAAACTAAATTAAATATAATTTCACAGTCAGATATCTTCGGTACAGAAGTAAATTCTTTATAGAGTAAAGTAGATAATTACCATGAGATGTAGAAAATGTGAGCTCGCCACTTCCGTTATTGCCACAGACTTCCCCTTTCACCTCTGGGTGGGCAAGGGTCCAGTTATAAACGAAGAGCCACACCGCTGTGAGGACATCAGAAAGGGGTCATAAACTAAAAGAAATCAAAGGAAAAAACTAAATGAAACTGAAATGGCAGGTAACTTTAAACAGCCATAAAACTAAATTAAATATAATTTCACAGTCAGATATCTTCGGTACAGAAGTAAATTCTTTATAGAGTAAAGTAGATAATTACCATGAGATGTAGAAAATGTGAGCTCGCCACTTCCGTTATTGCCACAGACTTCCCCTTTCACCTCTGGGTGGGCAAGGGTCCAGTTATAAACGAAGAGCCACACCGCTGTGAGGACATCAGAAAGGGGTCATACACTAAAAGAAATCAAAGGAAAAAACTAAATGAAACTGAAATGGCAGGTAACTTTAAACAGCCACAAAACTAAATTAAATAAAATTTCACAGTCAGATATATTCGGTACAGAAGTAAATTCTTTATAGAGTAAAGTAGATAATTACCATGAGATGTAGAAAATATGAGCTTGCCACTTCCGTTATTGCCACAGACTTCCCCTTTCACCTCTGGGTGGGCAAGGGTCCAGTTATAAACGAAGAGCCACACCGCTGTGAGGACATCAGAAAGGGGTCATAAACTAAAAGAAATCAAAGGAAAAAACTAAATGAAACTGAAATGGCAGGTAACTTTAAACAGCCATAAAACTAAATTAAATATAATTTCACAGTCAGATATCTTCGGTACAGAAGTAAATTCTTTATAGAGTAAAGTAGATAATTACCATGAGATGTAGAAAATGTGAGCTCGCCACTTCCGTTATTGCCACAGACTTCCCCTTTCACCTCTGGGTGGGCAAGGGTCCAGTTATAAACGAAGAGCCACACCGCTGTGAGGACATCAGAAAGGGGTCATAAACTAAGAGAAATCAAAGAAAAAAAATAAATGAAACTGAAATGGCAGGTAACTTTAAGCAGCCATAAAACTAAATTAAATATAATTTCACAGTCAGATATCTTCGGTACAGAAGTAAATTCTTTATAGAGTAAAGTAGATAATTACCATGAGATGTAGAAAATGTGAGCTCGCCACTTCCGTTATTGCCACAGACTTCCCCTTTCACCTCTGGGTGGGCAAGGGTCCAGTTATAAACGAAGAGCCACACCGCTGTGATGACATCAGAAAGGGGTCATAAACTAAGAGAAATCAAAGAAAAAAAATAAATGAAACTGAAATGGCAGGTAACTTTAAACAGCCATAAAACTAAATTAAATATAATTTCACAGTCAGATATCTTCGGTACAGAAGTAAATTCTTTATAGAGTAAAGTAGATAATTACCATGAGATGTAGAAAATGTGAGCTCGCCACTTCCGTTATTGCCACAGACTTCCCCTTTCACCTCTGGGTGGGCAAGGGTCCAGTTATAAACGAAGAGCCACACCGCTGTGAGGACATCAGAAAGGGGTCATAAACTAAGAGAAATCAAAGGAAAAAACTAAATGAAACTGAAATGGCAGGTAACTTTAAACAGCCATAAAACTAAATTAAATATAATTTCACAGTCAGATATCTTCGGTACAGAAGTATATTCTTTATAGCGTAAAGTAGATAATTACCATGAGATATAGAAAATGTGAGCTCGCCACTTCCGTTATTGCCACAGACTTCCCCTTTCACCTCTGGGTGGGCAAGGGTCCAGTTATAAACGAAGAGCCACACCGCTGTGAGGACATCAGAAAGGGGTCATAAACTAAGAGAAATCAAAGAAAAAAAATAAATGAAACTGAAATGGCAGGTAACTTTAAACAGCCATAAAACTAAATTAAATATAATTTCACAGTCAGATATCTTCGGTACAGAAGTAAATTCTTTATAGAGTAAAGTAGATAATTACCATGAGATGTAGAAAATGTGAGCTCGCCACTTCCGTTATTGCCACAGACTTCCCCTTTCACCTCTGGGTGGGCAAGGGTCCAGTTATAAACGAAGAGCCACACCGCTGTGAGGACATCAGAAAGGGGTCATAAACTAAGAGAAATCAAAGGAAAAAACTAAATGAAACTGAAATGGCAGGTAACTTTAAACAGCCATAAAACTAAATTAAATATAATTTCACAGTCAGATATCTTCGGTACAGAAGTATATTCTTTATAGCGTAAAGTAGATAATTACCATGAGATATAGAAAATGTGAGCTCGCCACTTCCGTTATTGCCACAGACTTCCCCTTTCACCTCTGGGTGGGCAAGGGTCCAGTTATAAACGAAGAGCCACACCGCTGTGAGGACATCAGAAAGGGGTCATAAACTAAGAGAAATCAAAGAAAAAAATAAATGAAACTGAAATGGCAGGTAACTTTAAACAGCCATAAAACTAAATTAAATATAATTTCACAGTCAGATATCTTCGGTACAGAAGTAAATTCTTTATAGAGTAAAGTAGATAATTACCATGAGATGTAGAAAATGTGAGCTCGCCACTTCCGTTATTGCTATAGTCTTTTCTCCTTTCACCTCTGAGTGGCGGGACAGTGCTTTTGTGTGTGGAGGGGGGGGGGGACTGGAAAATCGACCAGGGCCACTAAAAATTTATTGTCGCTATTCTTATTCCTCATCATAACACTTTTCTAAATGTTTCTGTTTTTTAAGAAATCCCTCATTTTTTGGTAGTTTTATTAATACAGAAATACATGTTTGATTAAAAAAAAAGAATCCTAAAAATAATCTTAAATGACAAACTACCCTTTAGGTTTGAAAAATATTGAGGATAGAAAAAACATGATTTAGCTTCAATTCAGCTATAGTAAACAATGATTATCAATCCCTTTTTCCACTATCAGTTTCTATTATATTGGTCAGTCACTACATTCAATCATTTAAAGATGTATAAACCGTTTTGTGGGAATCTATGTTTTTTCATGGAATAGTTGCGAACTGAGAAAAATGTGAGTATATCTTTGTGAACGATTACTAATACCATGTGGTCAAATGTTTGGTCTATATAAAGCAAACAATGGACCAGACATTTCTCCAGGTAGTGTAAAACAAGTAACTACATGCACTCCAAACCTGTTGGGATGAAAGGGGTCTAAAGGCTGAAGGAGTGAGGTAAACAAAAAATGGCTTTTACTTGTTCTCTGTATCATAATGGATTTTATTTCCCCACTTCTCGAAGAATTGAAAATATTACAAAGCAGATACAATCAGAATGCTTTGAATACGGATTGTACAACTGTCCTCCTTGGCACTTATTACTAATGAAAATGATCTCTCATCATCTTTGGAATTTTCACTTTTAATAGATAATTTTGATGCTGAGAAAGCAAGAAAAATTGCTTTATAACCAACAAATTCATACATTCAAGTAATTGTTTTTTAAAATTTACATTTTCTAAATCGTGTAAATAATTTTTCCATTGTTTCATTATTTATACAGATTGATTAATTTTATATTTTAGTGGACCGATTGTAATTTCATGTATAATTTTCTTTTATGTACCTAGAATGTAGGTTTTATCAGCATCAAAATGTAATGCATTAAAAGTAATAATTAGTAAAATCAGTAGTGGATGCAGTTTTTTTGGGGGGGGGAGGGGGGTTGTTTTACAGAGAATTTGATTGCCAGTAAATGCCTTTTCCCCTGGGCCACTAAAACCCTAGTCCATCACCCCTGCTGAGTGGGCAAGGGACCAGTTATTAATCGAAGAGCAACACCACTGGGAGGCCTGCAGACAGGTTTTTGTCATATCTAAGGAGAGAGCAAAAAAACATCATAAATAAGTAAAATACTTGTACAAATGTAATGAAAATAATTTTATAGTATTGAATGTGGTATGTTGTGCAGACTTATTTTCAGTTGGAAAGGAAACTCTATGCAGCATAAATGAAGCCTTTTTTAATGTTTAATTTATTAATTTGTGGTACATTTAAATCCCTTTTTGTTTTCAAAATGCATAAATAAAGTAAAAATTGTCTCTTTAGACAAGCAATAGACAAGTTTTCTGTTCCTCAGCTCCTATGACTGGGATGCATCTGTTTGCCCTATTCTCCAGGACATTAATTTTACAGACATTAAGACACTCTCCCCTATTGGACGTCTACGCATGATATGCTTCAGAGAACTAGGACAGGGATAAATTAAAATTAAAAAATGAATAAATAAATAATGGTGATTATTCTCCCACATATGAAGTTAAAACATATAATGACAGAGAAGATAAAATTCATTAAGAAAATAAAGTACAAGAATGTTTTTTGTTAGTTATATTTCATAATGGCTTTTTACTTTAGTTACGGTATATTCCCATCTAAGTGATAAATATTTCTTTAAACAAATACAGGGTGATTATAATTACAGTTCCACTTTGATATGGTCATAAAAGGAAAACTACTGGACTAAATGTTATCAAATTTGGTTATAGTTTAAAAGGAGGTCATGGGAATTTCTTTTCTGCCAAAAAGAGTTAAAACACTCACCACCAGGGGGGACATGGCGCTGTATGCAAAACTGTTAAATGAAATAAGACATGAAGACATTGAATTAAAATGCGTTTAAAAATTTCTGAAATGTGTTACAAAGCATGTTCAATGTGATGTCACCATTTTCCGAAAGCAAATTAAATCCCATTACTGTGTTCTCAACAGTAGCTCTTAGCATATCAGGAGGAATGTTATGCACATGTCGGTGTATCGCATCTTTCAATACCACAAAATTCTTTAGATTTTCACCACAAAAAGTGCTTTTGAGATAACCCCATAGCTAGAATTCACGGGGGTTGAGGTCTGGTGACTGGGGTGGCCATTTTGTGGGGAAGTGTCAGCTTATAATCCGTTCATTTGTGAAGTGTTTTAAATCGATATCTTCATGTCTTAGGGCTGAATTCAGGCTTCAAAATTCACAGATTAGCAATCTCTAAGAAAACGATTTCTGGAATGCGCGCACTTTAAAATGGTAATATTGTTTGGGTCAATGTTTCGTGAGGGTACACAAAATGTTAAACCTGTGTAACAAAAGGTTAAGTTAGATTCCGACCCTTATTTCGTTTAACAATATTGCATACAGTGCCATTTCCCCCCTGGTGGTGAGTTTTTTAACCTTTTTTTTTTTGGCAGAAAAGAAATTCTAATGACCTTCATCTCAGATGGTACAGCAGCGATGCGTGTCATTGATAAGTTTTTATCAACACAAACAGTTTATCAACACAACGTTCAGAAGCAAATTCTTTATAGAGTAAAGTAGATAATTACCATGAGATGTAGAAAATGTGAGCTCGCCAGTTCCATTATTGCCACAGACTTCCCCTTTCACGTCTGGGTGGGCAAGGGTCCAATTATAAACGAAGAGCCACACCGCTGTGAGGACATCAGAAAGGGGTCATAAACTAAGAGAAATCAAAGGAAAAAACTAAATGAAACTGAAATGGCAGGTAACTTTAAACAGCCATAAAACTAAATTAAATATAATTTCACAGTCAGATATCTTCGGTACAGAAGTAAATTCTTTATAGAGTAAAGTAGATAATTACCATGAGATGTAGAAAATGTGAGCTCGCCACTTCCGTTATTGCCACAGACTTCCCCTTTCACCTCTGGGTGGGCAAGGGTCCAGTTATAAACGAAGAGCCACACCGCTGTGAGGACATCAGAAAGGGGTCATAAACTAAAAGAAATCAAAGGAAAAAACTAAATGAAACTGAAATGGCAGGTAACTTTAAACAGCCATAAAACTAAATTAAATATAATTTCACAGTCAGATATCTTCGGTACAGAAGTAAATTCTTTATAGAGTAAAGTAGATAATTACCATGAGATGTAGAAAATGTGAGCTCGCCACTTCCGTTATTGCCACAGACTTCCCCTTTCACCTCTGGGTGGGCAAGGGTCCAGTTATAAACGAAGAGCCACACCGCTGTGAGGACATCAGAAAGGGGTCATAAACTAAAAGAAATCAAAGGAAAAAACTAAATGAAACTGAAATGGCAGGTAACTTTAAACAGCCACAAAACTAAATTAAATATAATTTCACAGTCAGATATCTTCGGTACAGAAGTAAATTCTTTATAGAGTAAAGTAGATAATTACCATGAGATGTAGAAAATGTGAGCTCGCCACTTCCGTTATTGCCACAGACTTCCCCTTTCACCTCTGGGTGGGCAAGGGTCCAGTTATAAACGAAGAGCCACACCGCTGTGAGGACATCAGAAAGGGGTCATAAACTAAGAGAAATCAAAGGAAAAAACTAAATGAAACTGAAATGGCAGGTAACTTTAAACAGCCATAAAACTAAATTAAATATAATTTCACAGTCAGATATCTTCGGTACAGAAGCAAATTCTTTATAGAGTAAAGTAGATAATTACCATGAGATGTAGAAAATGTGAGCTCGCCACTTCCGTTATTGCCACAGACTTCCCCTTTCACCTCTGGGTGGGCAAGGGTCCAGTTATAAACGAAGAGCCACACCGCTGTGAGGACATCAGAAAGGGGTCATAAACTAAAAGAAATCAAAGGAAAAAAACTAAATGAAACTGAAATGGCAGGTAACTTTAAACAGCCACAAAACTAAATTAAATATAATTTCACAGTCAGATATCTTCGGTACAGAAGTAAATTCTTTATAGAGTAAAGTAGATAATTACCATGAGATGTAGAAAATGTGAGCTCGCCACTTCCGTTATTGCCACAGACTTCCCCTTTCACCTCTGGGTGGGCAAGGGTCCAGTTATAAACGAAGAGCCACACCGCTGTGAGGACATCAGAAAGGGGTCATAAACTAAAAGAAATCAAAGGAAAAAAACTAAATGAAACTGAAATGGCAGGTAACTTTAAACAGCCATAAAACTAAATTAAATATAATTTCACAGTCAGATATCTTCGGTACAGAAGTAAATTCTTTATAGAGTAAAGTAGATAATTACCATGAGATGTAGAAAATGTCAGCTCGCCACTTCCGTTATTGCCACAGACTTCCCCTTTCACCTCTGGGTGGGCAAGGGTCCAGTTATAAACGAAGAGCCACACCGCTGTGAGGACATCAGAAAGGGGTCATAGACTAAAAGAAATCAAAGGAAAAAACTAAATGAAACTGAAATGGCAGGTAACTTTAAACAGCCATAAAACTAAATTAAATATAATTTCACAGTCAGATATCTTCGGTACAGAAGTAAATTCTTTATAGAGTAAAGTAGATAATTACCATGAGAAGTAGAAAATGTCAGCTCGCCACTTCCGTTATTGCCACAGTCTTTTCTCCTTTCACCTCTGAGTGGCGGGACAGTGCTTTTGTGTGTGGGAGGGGGGGGGACTCGAAAATCGCCCAGGGCCACTAAAAATTTATTGTTGCTATTCTTATTCCTCATCATAACACTTTTCTAAATGTTTCTGTTTTTTTAAGAAATCCCTCATTTTTTTATAGTTTTATTAATACAGAAATACATGTTTGATTTAAAAAAAAAAAAAAAAGAAGAATCCTAAAAATAATCTTAAATGACAAACTACCTTTTAGGTTTGAAAAATATTGAGGATAGAAAGAACATGATTTAGCTTCAATTCAGCTATAGTAAACAATGATTATCAATCCCTTTTTCCACTATCAGTTTCTATTATATTGGTCAGTCACTACATTCAATCATTTAAAGATTTATAAACCGTTTTGTGGGAATCTATGTTTTTTCATGGAATAGTTGCGAACTGAGAAAAATGTGAGTATATCTTTGTGAACGATTACTAATACCATGTGGTCAAATGTTTGGTCTATATAAAGCAAACAATGGACCAGACATTTCTCCAGGTAGTGTAAAACAAGTAACTACATGCACTCCAAACCTGTTGGGATGAAAGGGGTCTAAAGGCTGAAGGAGTGAGGTAAACAAAAAATGGCTTTTACTTGTTCTCTGTATCATAATGGATTTTATTTCCCACTTCTCGAAGAATTGAAAATATTACAAAGCAGATACAATCAGAATGCTTTGAATACGGATTGTACAATTGTCCTCCTTGGCACTTATTACTAATGAAAATGATCTCTCATCATCTTTGGAATTTTCACTTTTAATAGATAATTTTGATGCTCAGAAAACAAGAAAAATTGCTTTATAACCAACAAATTCATACATTCAAGTAATTGTTTTTTTAAATTTACATTTTCTAAATCGTGTAAATAATTTTTCCATTGTTTCATTATTTATACAGATTGATTAATTTTATATTTTAGTGGACCGATTGTAATTTCATGTATAATTTTCTTTTATGTACCTAGAATGTAGGTTTTATCAGCATCAAAATGTAATGCATTAAAAGTAATAATTAGTAAAATCAGTAGTGGATGCAGTTTTTTTAGGGGGGGGAGGGGGGTTGTTTTACAGAGAATTTGATTGCCAGTAAATGCCTTTTCCCCTGGGCCACTAAAACCCTAGTCCATCACCCCTGCTGAGTGGGCAAGGGACCAGTTATTAATCGAAGAGCAACACCACTGGGAGGCCTGCAGACAGGTTTTTGTCATATCTAAGGAGAGAGCAAAAAAACATCATAAATAAGTAAAATACTTGTACAAATGTAATGAAAATAATTTTATAGTATTGAATGTGGTATGTTGTGCAGACTTATTTTCAGTTGGAAAGGAAACTCTATGCAGCATAAATGAAGCCTTTTTTAACGTTTAATTTATTAATTTGTGGTACATATAAATCCCTTTTTGCTTTCAAAATGCATAAATAAAGTAAAAATTGTCTCTTTAGACAAGCAATAGACAAGTTTTCTGTTCCTCAGCTCCTATGACTGGGATGCATCTGTTTGCCCTATTCTCCAGGACATTAATTTTACAGACATTAAGACACTCTCCCCTATTGGACGTCTACGCATGATATGCTTCAGAGAACTAGGACAGGGATAAATTAAAATTAAAAAATGAATAAATAAATAATGGTGATTATTCTCCCACATATGAAGTTAAAACATATAATGACAGAGAAGATAAAATTCATTAAGAAAATAAAGTACAAGAATGTTTTTTGTTAGTTATATTTCATAATGGCTTTTTACTTTAGTTACGGTATATTCCCATCTAAGTGATAAATATTTCTTTAAACAAATACAGGGTGATTATAATTACAGTTCCACTTTGATATGGTCATAAAAGGAAAACTACTGGACTAAATGTTATCAAATTTGGTTATAGTTTAAAAGGAGGTCATGGGAATTTCTTTTCCGCCAAAAAGAGTTAAAAAACTCACCACCAGGGGGGACATGGCGCTGTATGCAAAACTGTTAAATGAAATAAGACATGAAGACATTGAATTAAAATGCGGTTAAAAATTTCTGAAACGTGTTACAAAGCATGTTCAATGTGATGTCACCATTTTCCGAAAGCAAATTAAATCCCATTACTGTGTTCTCAACAGTAGCTCTTAGCATATCAGGAGGAATGTTATGCACATGTCGGTGTATCGCATCTTTCAATACCACAAAATTCTTTAGATTTTCACCACAAAAAGTGCTTTTGAGATAACCCCATAGCTAGAATTCACGGGGGTTGAGGTCTGGTGACTGGGGTGGCCATTTTGTGGGGAAGTGTCAGCTTATAATCCGTTCATTTGTGAAGTGTTTTAAATCGATATCTTCATGTCTTAGGGCTGAATTCAGGCTTCAAAATTCACAGATTAGCAATCTCTAAGAAAACGATTTCTGGAATGCGCACACTTTAAAATGGTAATATTGTTTGGGTCAATGTTTCGTGAGGGTACACAAAATGTTAAACCTGTGTAACAAAAGGTTAAGTTAGATTCCGACCCTTATTTCGTTTAACAATATTGCATACAGTGCCATTTCCCCCCTGGTGGTGAGTTTTTTAAGCTTTTTTTTTTGGCAGAAAAGAAATTCTAATGACCTTCATCTCAGATGGTACTGCAGCGATGCGTGTCATTGATAAGTTTTTGTCAACACAAACAGTGGAAGAAAGAGCGTTGGAGTAAATCGATGTATTGGACAAAGAAATTCATAAAATGGTTTTTGAAATCGGCATCATGTCAGCAGAAGATTACAGATTATTTCTGCATCAAAACAGTGAATCATTAGTGATAATTTTTAATAGATTTAACAATTTTTTCAGTACATCATTATTGAATACCCCTATATTATATAGACAACATACCTCTATATTTAGTGTTACAAAAGTATTTTTTAACTCTTAAGTAAGCATTAAGTACTCTATTATTTCAAACTTTTTATATAACAAGCAAAAAATTCAGAGTGATTGTCGAAAACTGCTTAAGTTTTTATTCATCTAAATACATACCTTATATAAATGAACCACTCAAGAGTTCACGGGAATAACTCCAGGGAAGGCTTTGGACCAAAATAAATCGACGTGCCTTCCCCAAATCGGAGTCATACCGCTGTTGTTGTGCGGAAGTGGACACGCTGTGGCATCTATGGAAAGACATATTCATACATAACTACTTCATTTGAAACCACAATCACATAAAAAACCAACACTTCATCATTATCCTATTTACACATTTTTAGAATAAAGGAAACAATTTTAAATACCTTATATAAAATTGATTTTTTTACTGTAAGTAAGCAGTACATATTTTATTTCAAACTTTTTATATAGCAAGCACTAATTCCGTTACATTTCGAAAACTAAATAAAATTTTATTCATATACATACCTTATATAAATGAACCTCGAAGGGTTCACGGTAATAACTCCAGGAAAGGCTTTGGACCAAAATAAATCGACGTGCCTTCCCCAAATCGGAGTCATACCGCTGTTGTTGTGCGGAAGTGGACACGCTGTGGCATCTATGGAAAGACATATTCATACATAACTACTTCATTTGAAACCACAATCACATAAAAAACCAACACTTCATCATTATCCTATTTACACATTTTTAGAATAAAGGAAACAATTTTTAATACATTATATAAAATTAATTTTATTTACTGTAAGTAAGCAGTATATATTTTATTTCAAACTTTTTATATAGCAAGCACTAATTCCGTTACATTTCGAAAACTATATAAAATTTTATTCATATACATACCTTATATAAATGAACCTCGAAGGGTTCACGGAAATAACTCCAGGAAAGGCTTTGGACCCAAATAAATCGATGTGCCTTCCCCAAATCGGAGTCATACCGCTGTTGTTGTGCAGAAGTGGACATTCTGTGGCATCTATGGAAAGACATATTCATACATAACTACTTCATTTAAAACGACAATCACATAAAAACCAACACTTCATCATTATCCTATTTACACATTTTTAGAATAAAGGAAACAATTTTTAATACCTTATATAAAATTAATTTTATTTACTGTACGTAAGCAGTACATATTTTATTTCAAACTTATTATATAGCAAGCACTAATTCCGTTACATTTCGAAAACTATATAAAATTTTATTCATATACATACCTTATATAAATGAACTTCGAAGGTTTCACGGAAATAACTCTAGGAAAGGCTTTGGACCCAAATAAATCGATGTGCCTTCCCCAAATCGGAGTCATACCGCTGTTGTTGTGCGGAAGTGGACACGCTGTGGCATCTATGGAAAGACATATTCATACATAACTACTTCATTTAAAACCACAATCACATAAAAAACCAACACTTCATCATTATCCTATTTACACATATTTAGAATAAAGGAAACAATTTTTAATACCTTATATAAAATTAATTTTATTTACTGTACGTAAGCAGTACATATTTTATTTCAAACTTATTATATAGCAAGCACTAATTCCGTTACATTTCGAAAACTATATAAAATTTTATTCATATACATACCTTATATAAATGAACCTCGAAGGGTTCACGGAAATAACTCCAGGAAAGGCTTTGGACCCAAATAAATCGATGTGCCATCCCCAAATCGGAGTCATACCGCTGTTGGTGTGCGGAAGTGGACACGCTGTGGCATCTATGGAAAGACATATTCATACATAACTACTTCATTTGAAACCACAATCACATAAAAAACCAA
Organism: Dolomedes plantarius; assembly: GCA_907164885.2. Taxonomy (NCBI): domain Eukaryota; kingdom Metazoa; phylum Arthropoda; class Arachnida; order Araneae; family Dolomedidae; genus Dolomedes; species Dolomedes plantarius. Next base: position 259,210,687 of record OU015490.1, read on the forward strand.
CACTTCATCATTATCCTATTTACACATTTTTAGAATAAAGGAAACAATTTTTAATACCTTATATAAAAATAATTTTATTTACTGTAAGTAAGAAGTACATACTTTATTTCAAACTTTTTATATAGCAAGCACTAATTCCGTTACATTTCGAAAACTATATAAAATTTTATTCATATACATACCTTATATAAATGAACCTCGAAGGGTTCACGGAAATAACTCCAGGAAAGGCTTTGGACCCAAATAAATCGATGTGCCTTCCCCAAATCGGAGTCATACCGCTGTTGTTGTGCGGAAGTGGACATTCTGTGGAATCTATGGAAAGACATTCATACATAACTACTTCATTTAAAACCACAATCACATAAAAAAACCAACACTTCATCATTATCCTATTTACACATTTTTAGAATAAAGGAAACAATTTTTAATACCTTATATAAAATTAATTTTATTTACTGTACGTAAGCAGTACATATTTTATTTCAAACTTTTTATATAGCAAGCACTAATTCCGTTACATTACGAAAACTATATAAAATTTTATTCATATACATACCTTATATAAATGAACCTCGAAGGGTTCACGGAAATAACTCCAGGAAAGGCTTTGGACCCAAATAAATGGATGTGCCTTCCCCAAATCGGAGTCATACCGCTGTTGTTGTGCGGAAGTGGACACGCTGTGGCATCTATGGAAAGACATATTCATACATAACTACTTCATTTGAAACCACAATCACATAAAAAACCAACACTTCATCATTATCCTATTTACACAATTTTAGAATAAAGGAAACAATTTCTAATACCTTATATAAAAATAATTCTATTTACTGTAAGTAAGCAGTACATACTTTATTTCAAACTTTTTATATAGCAAGCACTAATTCCGTTACATTTTGAAAACTATATAAAATTTTATTCATATACATACCTTATATAAATGAACCTCGAAGGGTTCACGGAAATAACTCCAGGAAAGGCTTTGGACCCAAATAAATCGATGTGCCTTCCCCAAATCGGAGTCATACCGCTGTTGTTGTGCAGAAGTGGACATTCTGTGGCATCTATGGAAAGACATATTCATACATAACTACTTCATTTAAAACGACAATCACATAAAAACCAACACTTCATCATTATCCTATTTACACATTTTTAGAATAAAGGAAACAATTTTTAATACATTATATAAAATTAATTTTATTTACTGTAAGTAAGCAGTATATATTTTATTTCAAACTTTTTATATAGCAAGCACTAATTCCGTTACATTTCGAAAACTATATAAAATTTTATTCATATACATACCTTATATAAATGAACCTCGAAGGGTTCACGGAAATAACTCCAGGAAAGGCTTTGGACCCAAATAAATCGATGTGCCTTCCCCAAATCGGAGTCATACCGCTGTTGTTGTGCAGAAGTGGACATTCTGTGGCATCTATGGAAAGACATATTCATACATAACTACTTCATTTAAAACGACAATCACATAAAAACCAACACTTCATCATTATCCTATTTACACATTTTTAGAATAAAGGAAACAATTTTTAATACATTATATAAAATTAATTTTATTTACTGTAAGTAACCAGTACATATTTTATTTCAAACTTTTTATATAGCAAGCACTAATTCCGTTACATTTTGAAAACTATATAAAATTTTATTCATATACATACCTTATATAAATGAACCTCGAAGGGTTCACGGAAATAACTCCAGGAAAGGCTTTGGACCCAAATAAATCGATGTGCCTTCCCCAAATCGGAGTCATACCGCTGTTGTTGTGCAGAAGTGGACATTCTGTGGCATCTATGGAAAGACATATTCATACATAACTACTTCATTTAAAACCACAATCACATAAAAAAACCAACACTTCATCATTATCCTATTTACACATTTTTAGAATAAAGGAAACAATTTTTAATACCTTATATAAAATTAATTTTATTTACGGTACGTAAGCAGTACATATTTTATTTCAAACTTATTATATAGCAAGCACTAATTCCGTTACATTTCGAAAACTATATAAAATTTTATTCATATACATACCTTATATAAATGAACCTCGAAGGGTTCACGGAAATAACTCCAGGAAAGGCTTTGGACCCAAATAAATCGATGTGCCTTCCCCAAATCGGAGTCATACCGCTGTTGTTGTGCGGAAGTGGACACGCTGTGGCATCTATGGAAAGACATATTCATACATAACTACTTCATTTAAAACCACAATCACATAAAAAAACCAACACTTCATCATTATCCTATTTACACATTTTTAGAATAAAGGAAACAATTTTTAATACCTTATATAAAATTAATTTTATTTACTGTACGTAAGCAGTACATATTTTATTTCAAACTTATTATATAGCAAGCACTAATTCCGTTACATTTCGAAAACTATATAAAATTTTATTCATATACATACCTTATATAAATGAACCTCGAAGGGTTCACGGAAATAACTCCAGGAAAGGCTTTGGACCCAAATAAATCGATGTGCCTTCCCCAAATCGGAGTCATACCGCTGTTGTTGTGCGGAAGTGGACACGCTGTGGCATCTATGGAAAGACATATTCATACATAACTACTTCATTTAAAACGACAATCACATAAAAACCAACACTTCATCATTATCCTATTTACACATTTTTAGAATAAAGGAAACAATTTTTAATACCTTATATAAAATTAATTTTATTTACTGTAAGTAACCAGTACATATTTTATTTCAAACTTTTTATATAGCAAGCACTAATTCCGTTACATTTTGAAAACTATATAAAATTTTATTCATATACATACCTTATATAAATGAACCTCGAAGGGTTCACGGAAATAACTCCAGGAAAGGCTTTGGACCCAAATAAATCGATGTGCCTTCCCCAAATCGGAGTCATACCGCTGTTGTTGTGCAGAAGTGGACATTCTGTGGCATCTATGGAAAGACATATTCATACATAACTACTTCATTTAAAACGACAATCACATAAAAACCAACACTTCATCATTATCCTATTTACACATTTTTAGAATAAAGGAAACAATTTTTAATACCTTATATAAAAATAATTCTATTTACTGTAAGTAAGCAGTACATACTTTATTTCAAACTTTTTATATAGCAAGCACTAATTCCGTTACATTTTGAAAACTATATAAAATTTTATTCATATACATACCTTATATAAATGAACCTCAAAGGGTTCACGGAAATAACTCCAGGAAAGGCTTTGGACCCAAATAAATCGATGTGCCTTCCCCAAATCGGAGTCATACCGCTGTTGTTGTGCAGAAGTGGACATTCTGTGGCATCTATGGAAAGACATATTCATACATAACTACTTCATTTAAAACGACAATCACATAAAAACCAACACTTCATCATTATCCTATTTACACATTTTTAGAATAAAGGAAACAATTTTTAATACATTATATAAAATTAATTTTATTTACTGTAAGTAAGCAGTATATATTTTATTTCAAACTTTTTATATAGCAAGCACTAATTCCGTTACATTTCGAAAACTATATAAAATTTTATTCATATACATACCTTATATAAATGAACCTCGAAGGGTTCACGGAAATAACTCCAGGAAAGGCTTTGGACCCAAATAAATCGATGTGCCTTCCCCAAATCGGAGTCATACCGCTGTTGTTGTGCAGAAGTGGACATTCTGTGGCATCTATGGAAAGACATATTCATACATAACTACTTCATTTAAAACGACAATCACATAAAAACCAACACTTCATCATTATCCTATTTACACATTTTTAGAATAAAGGAAACAATTTTTAATACATTATATAAAATTAATTTTATTTACTGTAAGTAACCAGTACATATTTTATTTCAAACTTATTATATAGCAAGCACTAATTCCGTTACATTTCGAAAACTATATAAAATTTTATTCATATACATACCTTATATAAATGAACCTCGAAGGGTTCACGGAAATAACTCCAGGAAAGGCTTTGGACCCAAATAAATCGATGTGCCTTCCCCAAATCGGAGTCATACCGCTGTTGTTGTGCAGAAGTGGACACTCTGTGGCATCTATGGAAAGACATATTCATACATAACTACTTCATTTAAAACCACAATCACATAAAAAAACCAACACTTCATCATTATCCTATTTACACATTTTTAGAATAAAGGAAACAATTTTTAATACCTTATATAAAATTAATTTTATTTACGGTACGTAAGCAGTACATATTTTATTTCAAACTTATTATATAGCAAGCACTAATTCCGTTACATTTCGAAAACTATATAAAATTTTATTCATATACATACCTTATATAAATGAACCTCGAAGGGTTCACGGAAATAACTCCAGGAAAGGCTTTGGACCCAAATAAATCGATGTGCCTTCCCCAAATCGGAGTCATACCGCTGTTGTTGTGCGGAAGTGGACACGCTGTGGCATCTATGGAAAGACATATTCATACATAACTACTTCATTTAAAACCACAATCACATAAAAAAACCAACACTTCATCATTATCCTATTTACACATTTTTAGAATAAAGGAAACAATTTTTAATACCTTATATAAAATTAATTTTATTTACTGTACGTAAGCAGTACATATTTTATTTCAAACTTATTATATAGCAAGCACTAATTCCGTTACATTTCGAAAACTATATAAAATTTTATTCATATACATACCTTATATAAATGAACCTCGAAGGGTTCACGGAAATAACTCCAGGAAAGGCTTTGGACCCAAATAAATCGATGTGCCTTCCCCAAATCGGAGTCATACCGCTGTTGTTGTGCAGGAAGTGGACATTCTGTGGCATCTATGGAAAGACATATTCATACATAACTACTTCATTTAAAACGACAATCACATAAAAACCAACACTTCATCATTATCCTATTTACACATTTTTAGAATAAAGGAAACAATTTTTAATACCTTATATAAAATTAATTTTATTTACTGTAAGTAACCAGTACATATTTTATTTCAAACTTTTTATATAGCAAGCACTAATTCCGTTACATTTTGAAAACTATATAAAATTTTATTCATATACATACCTTATATAAATGAACCTCGAAGGGTTCACGGAAATAACTCCAGGAAAGGCTTTGGACCCAAATAAATCGATGTGCCTTCCCCAAATCGGAGTCATACCGCTGTTGTTGTGCAGAAGTGGACATTCTGTGGCATCTATGGAAAGACATATTCATACATAACTACTTCATTTAAAACGACAATCACATAAAAAACCAACACTTCATCATTATCCTATTTACACATTTTTAGAATAAAGGAAACAATTTTTAATACCTTATATAAAATTAATTTTATTTACTGTAAGTAACCAGTACATATTTTATTTCAAACTTTTTATATAGCAAGCACTAATTCCGTTACATTTCGAAAACTATATAAAATTTTATTCATATACATACCTTATATAAATGAACCTCGAAGGGTTCACGGAAATAACTCCAGGAAAGGCTTTGGACCCAAATAAATCGATGTGCCTTCCCCAAATCGGAGTCATACCGCTGTTGTTGTGCGGAAGTGGACATTCTGTGGCATCTATGGAAAGACATATTCATACATAACTACTTCATTTAAAACGACAATCACATAAAAAACCAACACTTCATCATTATCCTATTTACACATTTTTAGAATAAAGGAAACAATTTTTAATACCTTATATAAAATTAATTTTATTTACTGTACGTAAGCAGTACATATTTTATTTCAAACTTATTATATAGCAAGCACTAATTCCGTTACATTTCGAAAACTATATAAAATTTTATTCATATACATACCTTATATAAATGAACCTCGAAGGGTTCACGGAAATAACTCCAGGAAAGGCTTTGGACCCAAATAAATCGATGTGCCTTCCCCAAATCGGAGTCATACCGCTGTTGTTGTGCGGAAGTGGACATTCTGTGGCATCTATGGAAAGACATATTCATACATAACTACTTCATTTGAAACGACAATCACATAAAAAACCAACACTTCATCATTATCCTATTTACACATTTTTAGAATAAAGGAAACAATTTTTAATACCTTATATAAAATTAATTTTATTTACTGTAAGTAAGCAGTACATATTTTATTTCAAACTTTTTATATAGCAAGCACTAATTCCGTTACATTTCGAAAACTATATAAAATTTTATTCATATACATACCTTATATAAATGAACCTCGAAGGGTTCACGGAAATAACTCCAGGAAAGGCTTTGGACCCAAATAAATCGATGTGCCTTCCCCAAATCGGAGTCATACCGCTGTTGTTGTGCAGAAGTGGACATTCTGTGGCATCTATGGAAAGACATATTCATACATAACTACTTCATTTGAAACGACAATCACATAAAAAACCAACACTTCATCATTATCCTATTTACACATTTTTAGAATAAAGGAAACAATTTTTAATACCTTATATAAAATTAATTTTATTTACTGTAAGTAACCAGTACATATTTTATTTCAAACTTTTTATATAGCAAGCACTAATTCCGTTACATTTCGAAAACTATATAAAATTTTATTCATATACATACCTTATATAAATGAACCTCGAAAATAAAATTTTTTTTCGTTAAATTTTGAAAATGATTTCCCCAAACCAATTTTTCATATCTTAAATAAATGAACCTCTGAGAGATCCTGGGAGCAACTCCAGGAAAGGCTTTGAACCCAAATAAATTGATGTGCCTTTCCGTAATCGGAGTGATGTCCCTCTAGATATACGGAAGTGGTACTTACTGTGGCAACGATAAAAGAAATATATGTACAAAATTACAAAATTTAAAACATGAAACTGAAAAAACCAAAACTTCATTATAATCATTTAAAATTTTTAGAATAACGAAAAATATATAATATTTAGCACATCTACAAAAAGAATGTAAATACCAAATCTGAAATAAATACATCTTAAAAATGTTTTCCCCTGGGCAGTTTTCAGTATATACGTGAATTTCAAAATTTGTCTATAAACATACCTGTTTTCAAAGCTACCGTAAAATCTCGAGTATAATACGCACTTTTTTTTCACATTTTAGTCTGCGAAAATGAAGGTACATATTATATTCGTGTACAAAAAATTAGAGTTTTAAATTTTAATGTGGTACATTTTTTTGTACAGGAGTATAATACGCACCCTAATTTTTTAGGACTAAAATGTGAAAAAAAAGTGCGTATTATACTCGAGATTTTACGGTATGTACTATAAACAATCAACAATGCAATATTATTCTATTTGACTTCAGTAATATTAAGAACCCAATATAAAAGTGAAAAGATGCCTCTACATGCTATATTAAAAAATATTTTATTTACTATAGTGTCATTCCATGCGAAATGAGCAAATCAGCTGTGTCTGACATGTCACAGATTTTAATGAAATTCTATATTTAAGTAGATAACATACACTTATAAGCATAAGGAAAATATTAGATTTCAGAAACGTATATTTTTTTATTTATAAACAATTAAAGGTGGCATTCACAATAACAAAAATTTTCTGACTGCTAAAAGTAACATGTTCATAACCTTTTTTTTTCACTAAGTTATAAACATAAATTTTATATCGTTGTAATCTTTGGAAAAATCTCTGTCAGGAAAATTCAAAATAAAATTTAAGTCATCATTGATGAATCTGAGGAATTGAGAAATATTGAAAAATTTTCAATTTGCTTCATATTTCAAGTAGCTCCATGGTGTCTAGGAATTGATTGGCAATATTAAAAATTATACAAAATAGAGCCCTGCTTATAGCAAACATATTGACAAAATATAATAATTATGTTTTTATTCCTAAATGAGAAAAAAATTATTTAAGATGGAAGAAATCTAGGAAAAGGCAACTTTTCTACTTTTTAAGATCCATGTTTGAACATGAAGGAAATCTCCTAACATATTTAAATTAAGTAATAATATAGATCAATGTCTATTATGTATCGTAAAATTTTCATTATTGCCTTCAGCTTATTTTTGCATTTGGAATACTTCTAACCGGAGCAGCATTAACGAAATTATAGATTATTAAAGCAAACATAGATGGCACCACTTACAAAAAATTCCATTTCTTGCTTGTTCCACATAGAATAAATTTGAAAGAGAAGTGTTTTTGATTTGTTCAGGTGTTCTTTAGTGAAATACAAATGTTATTCTTGTAGTAAACCTGTGCTAGTGAAGTGTTTTTAATTTTTTATTGTAGTCTCTTAGGAAATAATCAAATATTCAAATATTCTTTATCATATTCATATATTCAAATATTATATATTCAAATATTCTTTTCAAATTTTTTTATTCTTTATATTTTATTTATCAAATATGCAAATATTCTTTAAAATATTAAACATTAGGCTTAAAGTGAATGTATTATGTCTCATTTTGATACTGAAATTCTAATCTCAAACTGTGATATTGGAGAAATTTTTCAAGAAAGCTGTCACAAGACCCATTATGTAAAAGGAACAGGTTTTAAAGAACTTTCTGAGTTTACAGATGATGACAGAGAGCTAGCTACTGCACTTGAGATTAGGTTGGAAGATTGCAAAAATTTGTCTTCACCATGAACAAGTGTATCTGCAAAAATATACACACTTATTTGGGAGAACATATTGTGATCCCTTCAAAAATCATAAAAAACCAGTGAAAAAGTCTTTACAAATAATAACACAAGATGCTACCAAGAAATGTCTTGGATTGCTACAACTAGGCAAATCAATCTGTCCAACATGTGAAACAAGAGTGAAAAATTCAATTGAAAAAGAGGATGAAACCGATTTTGATTATGAAATAGGAACATCTGAGCTACAGGTTGAGAAATTTAATAGCAGTTTATAAGAATTGGGAGACTCACCAATCAAAAAGGTCAGCAAACTCAGCAAAGATCAAAGAAAGCATTACGGAAAAAGGAAGTTAGACAAAATTATCTCAACAGCAAAAGAAAACTTGGCTACTGCATTGCAGGTAAAACCTACTGAAATTGAAAAAGCACCAGTTGTTGACCAAATAACTGATGATTTCCATTATTTATTGAAAGAGCTTAAGACTAAGTTTGCTAGAAGCAACATCCCATGCTGATAAAATTCAAATTCTAACTCTTATTCCAAATAGCTGGAGTCTTGAAGGAACAAAAACAGAGTTTTCCACCACAATGTATTTAGTGAGAAAAGCAAGAAATGTAAAAAAGTCATTTGGTGTTTTTGGGAAACCTAATGAAAAACAAGGCAAGAAAATTGCAGACAATATTATATCAATGATTCAAAGTTTTTATGAATCTGATGACGTGAGTCGATTATGTCCTGGGAAAAAAGATTTCAGATGAAGGTAAAGTGCAAAAGCAAAAAAGATTGGTTCTTTGTAATTTAAAAGAAGCTCATCAACATGAAAGTGTAAAAATTGGATTCAGCAAATTTGCTGAACTAAGACCAAAAAACTGCATATTAGCTGGGAGTAGTGGTACACATTCTGTTTGTGTGTGCATCACTCATCAAAATATGAAATTTATGCTGCATTCAATTAAACCTTATTTTTCGTTGTTGGATCTAATGAATTTATACGTTTGCGACACTGAAAAGGAAAAATGCATGTTTGGACAATGTTCTCAGTGTCCAAAAGAAACTTTTCGTGAAGCAATAGAAAGATTCGAAATTTTTACAGATGGCGAAGAAATAACTTAGCAAGCGCTGGATTGCTACGGCCAGATCCACATTAATGACTCAAGTTGCTCCAACAGAAGAATTTCTATACACATTTGCAAACAATATGTCGGATTTAACAAAACACCATTTTATTGTGAAATCGCAATCAAGATTTTTGAAGGATATGAAATTTAATATTTCACAGGAAGAATGCATCATTCTCCTTGATTTTGCAGAAAACTATGCATTTGTAGTGCAGGATGCTGTTCAGGGTTTTCACTGGGATAACAGTCAGGCAACACTTCACCCATTTGTTATATATGGCAAAAATGAGGAAAACCAGCTTTTAACATTTTCAATATGTGTCATTAGTGACCATACTATACACGACACAGTAACAGTATTTGCTTTTCAGGATGCTGTAATTCCCTATATAAAAGAAAAATTTAGTTTTGTAAAAAAACTTATCTATTTCAGTGATGGCTGTGCCGCCCAATACAAAAACAGAAAGAACTTTTCCAACATTTGCCACCATGAATTAGATTTTGGTTTAAAAGCAGAATGGCACTTTTTTGCCACAAGCCATGGCAAAAGTGCATGCGATGGCATTGGTGGAACTAGCAAAAGATTAGCCACAAGGGCAAGTTTGCATCAAGCTTATGAAAACCAAATTCTAAATCCAACAGACCTTTTCAACTTCTTCAGTACTACTATTTCAAACATAAAGTTCTTTTATGTACCATCAACAAAAATTATTAACCTTGGAAAGGAGCTTAAAAAATGATTTGATGAAGTTCCAACACGCATTTTGGGAACACGTAACTATAATTGTTATGTGCCACTTCCTAATTGCATATCTAAAATCCTTGTTTCCTACTTATCTCAGTCAACACTAAAAGAAGAAAAGATTTTAAAAAAAGAAATTTTGATACCAACCCCAAGCCAAATTTCCCTTTCATCATTTGTATGCTGTATATATGATAAACATTGGTGGCTGAGTGTTGTGACAGACATTTCAGCAGATAAAAATGATTTTCTTGTGAAGTTTATGAATCCACATGGGCCTTCTTTGCATTTCACATGGCCTATTAAAGATGATAATTGCTGGGTACCGCTAGAAAATATATTAATGAAAATACCAGTTCCTTCTATCTCATCAACAGGAAGATCCTACAAAATTGAACAAATAACTTTTAATCAGATCGAAGAAGCATATCAAAAGAAATAGGCTGAAAGTTGTGGATTGAAACTAGATTTTGATAAACTTAATTGAAGAAATGAATATGATTAACATATTTTTTGTCTAATTTGAAATTCAAATGAATAATTTGTGTTTTAAAAGTAGAGAGGAAAGTTTTAGAATAGTTTCTAAAAATAAATTTTAAATTCATATGGGCTTTTCTTTCTCATTACTGTAATCATTTTGGAACTCGTAATGTGCATATATGACGTAAAACAGTGTTATTTTAAGTTAACCCAGTTGCTTTAGGAATCAAAAGGCAATTCTGATATTTTATAAATATATAATAAGCATATAGAGCAAAATGTTTCCACAGTATCATTAGTGTTAGAGGTTTCCTTCATTTAATTTTTTTTGGCAACATAAAGGGGAAAATGAGCATTTCATGCAATGTTTTGAAATGTTTGAACTATTTTCAAGATGAAGGAGATGAAATGCAACTTCCAAAATTTAGAAGTCTGTTCATCATATCTGGAACTTAATGGGGCCTTAATTTCATATATGCCTTTATATTCCTTTAGCCCCCAGAAAAGTTTTAATTTTCTCAAAATTGATAAATTTGCAGTTTTTACAATTAAATTAAAAAAATTGTCATCTGATTTAAGAACTATTATTATTAACTAGATAAATACACCATTTTATAGAGATTACAACAATATAAATTTTTTTAGTTTATGTTTGGTAGTTATTGAGATACAGAAGCTCAAACATGCAATGTTGAGCACTTGCACAGGCGTTGTTCAAAATCCTATCCCCTTTAAATGCTGAAAACTACCAAAATAATGTATTTTGAACAAAATATTTTGGATACCTTTGTTTATATATAAACTGAACCTATGTACCAAATTTCATTAAAATCTGTTACCATAGGGCCATCACTTAAAATTTTTGTTCATTTCGCATGGAATGACCCTATAAGTAAACTGTACATCTTATTTTATTAAAAACTGTACATCTTATTTTATTTAACTTTTTATATAGAATGCTAAAAATACAGCCTTTTTTCAAAAACTATGTAAATTTGTATTGATTTAGATACATACCTTATAAAAATGAACCTCTCAGAGTTAACTGGAATAACTCCAGGGAAGACTTTGGACCAAATACAAATAGATGTGCCTTTCCCCAATTGGAGTTATCCCGCTGTTGATGTACAAAAACTGCATCTATAGAAAGAAATATAGGTACTTACGTATTATAGCTGAAACTTGGCAGCTTTTTCCCTTGGCACAATATCAGCCCTCCATCACCTAACTTCACAGTGGTAACTTATTTTTTGCCTGGAAGTTATAAACAACATTTCCAGCAATAGCATGTTAAAGAAATCAAATGTGTGGAAAACGTGGCAGATGAAGAACAAGATTTTGATTATAAATTATTTTAGCTCTAATTAAAAATTGAATAGTAATGATAAAACAGAAATACACGAAAAATATTCAAAATGAATATGTTAAAAGAAACCCCAATCTTTCGAATCCAAAGTCTTAGGATGCTGAAATTTTTCATGGGGGTTACTTCAAAGCTCTACGTGCCCACTAAGAAATAGTTTCCAAAAATATAAATTTTAAGGGGTAAAAAGAGGCTTGACCCCATCCCCCTCTAAAAGACACCCACTGTATTTTTGGAACCGTAAGGCCTAGGAGGCTGAAATTCTGTATGGTGGGTCCCCTTAAGCCCTAGGTGACCACTAGGAAAAAAACCCTCCCCTACAAAAAACACCCTCTGTATCTCTAGAACCAAAGGGCCTAGGGATCAGAAATCTTATATCATGGTTCCCCTTAACGTGCACACCAATAAATATTTTTTTAAAAGCTCGGACTTCAAAGTGTTTAGCCTCCCCCCAAAAAACCCACGGTATCTCTAGAACCACAAGGTCTAGAAAGCTGAAGAGTTCAAACTTTAAAGGGGTTTAAAAGAGATTTTACCCCAAATATTAAACATTGATCGACTCATAAGTGTATTTTGAAGAGAGGTTGCTCTTGTACACTAGGGTTTCACTAAGAAATCTTTATAAAAAAATTAAACTTGAAGGGGATTTATACCCCAAAATAAAACAGTGACCACTGTATGCCTGAAATAAATCACAAGGACAATGAAGCTGAAATTTTACAAGACAGTTCCTCTTAGGCTCTAGGTACTGACATAGAAGGATTTTAAAAAGTAACTTTAAAGGATGTTATAAAGTGGGCCTAAATACCCAAAATAAAAATGAAATATCTAAAACCGGTTTTAAATTCAGATCACTGTCATTAAATTATGTGATGAATTCCTGAGGAATGGCACCACCTTACTGCTAAAGTTAATTGAAATTAAATGAATCAAATGACATAATTCACGGCATTCATATATTCTGTGGCGAAGCACGGGCATTGAGCTAGTGTGAAATATATAGAAGCAGTTATTAAATATGCATCAACATTTTGAAAAGCAGCATGTTAAAAAAAGTACAAGTATGTGGAAAACTCACAGAATAATAAAAAAAAAAATAGGCAGATGAAGAACAAGATTTCAATATAAATAATTTTAGATCTAATTAAAAATTACATATTAAAGACAAAATAGAAATCTTTAATATTAGAACTCTAGTTACTGGCCGATCCAAAAAAGGCACACATGTTGTGACCATTCTGGCAACACGCTGACTGGGCAAAATCCCACAGATCTGGAAAAAAGACACTGCAACCTCTTCCGTTTGAGGCAAATCCCATATTTTTATCATAACGGAAAAAAATGTAAAGGAAAATTTCAAAACAAGACTTATAATGTGAAGCTCGAAACAGTGAAATGGAATGAATGGTGCGAACTTTACTACCAACAAGGTTGAGATGGATAATTGCCACTTTATTGCCATTTTCTCCCCAAACCACAAAGTTTCAGCTATAATACAAAAGTACCGAAATATGCATAAATAACTACTACATTTTAAACAACAAACACATAAAAAGTCAACACTTCATCATTATCCTATTTACACATTTTTTTGTCTAGCGGAAATGGAATTTATTTTTAACCAATCTACCAAAGGATTGTTATTACCAAAGTGGCGTAGCTAGCATAACCAACACCCCCTCAAGAGAGAAGGCCTGAGCATGGTCTGCCAGAAAATGTGATGACGTAGTGAGACTAGGCTGATGCTGATTTGTTACTCTGACCAGAAACTGCAACTTATCGTGTATCGATGTGTACTTTTCCAAGTCATTCCGTCGCCAAACACAACAGTGAGATATGCGTATAACAGGCACGAATATGCGTGTTGGCGTAATGTTGGCGGAATTCAGTATTCTTTCTTCGCTCCAGATTTGAACGCTTCTTTGAATTTTACGAATTAAATCTTTAATTACTGCATTAATATTTCTGACAATGCCGTACAAATGTATTGTACCTTTCTGCAAAGGAAATTATGACTCTGAAGATAAAAAATTTCCATTTTCTCATTTCCATCAAATGAAATTTTACTAAAAAAGTGGATTACATGTATTCCTCGAAAGAACCTGATTGTGAACAAGAATTCTCATGTAAGTAATCTCTATTATTGTTATTAAATATTTTGTAGCTTAAGTTTAAGTAAGATTAAATCAGGACTAACAACCAGATTATTTATAATATAACTTATATTTGAGTAATTTCTGTAAATATAATAATGAACTGTAAATAAAGAATAATAAATGTACTGTAAATATAATGTTGCTATAACCATATAATAATGAAGAATTTTAATTAAAGATCTCATTAAGAGTAGTAAGTTCTCTAGGAATAAATAAATTTTTAATTAAAATATTTTTTTCCTTCTAGAAAAATTATAAATCAGCTTATGCTTTCTATTATTGTGAATTTACAATTGTGATATGTTATTAAAAATTAATCTTTAAAATGTAGCTGGTCCATAAATATTTTATATATTTCCAGCAAATTTCACGATGTAGCTTTGTTTTATTTTCAGGTCTGTGAATTGCATTTTACTGAAACTGATATTCAAAGAGTGACAGATTTTTGGGATTCAACAACTAGTGAAAGAGTCTATGTTAAGCTAGATAAACCAAGATTGCGAGAAGGAGCAATTCCATGCATATTTCCCAGATGTCCATCTTATTTGACAAATCAAATAACATACTGTGAAAGTAGAGATGAAAAACATTTAAGGTAAATATGCAAAATATATATTACAATTTTTTTTTAGAATTTACAATTTCAATTATATATTGAAATACATTTATATTAAATATGTTTTTCTTCTTTTCTAAATGTAGTCTTGAGAAAAACAGCTTAAAATGTACTGAATTCCTTTGCAGATAATTATTTTATAATGCATATTAAAAAAATGTTTTATTTGTAATATACTAAAGTACTGTATCTCCACTTGTTAGGAAAGAAGAAGAGGTGTTGTCTAAAGCTATTAAAGAGAGCTTGGAATTTGCTGAAGTTGAAAAATCGAAATTTAATTTCAATTCTTTAGCCGAACTTGCAATTTGTGTATCAGAAAATGAACTGCACAACTACTGGACATTTGTGGATATGAAGAACAATATTATTTTTGCACATATGGAGTTACCAAATTCGTAAATAACTTATTCTGTTTGTGTTGATAAGGATTTATCTGTATCAGTGTTTTATAAAAATACAAAGTTAAACAAAATAGGTCAGTATAACTTTCCTTGTATTGTTTCTGATTTAAAAGTAATATTTGATATATTAGATCTGTTGAAAAAATTAGATAATTCTTCTAATGTTGGTAATAAGGAATTAAGGTTAGATATTGTTATTGACATACTGACAGATATAAAAAATGATTTTGATGAGAAAACATATGTTAACATTTTTAATTGAACAAATTGAGTTAATGAATGTAAATATCAACCAAAGAGCTTATAATTCTGAAAGTTTAATTTTTTACACACTTTTATATTTCATATCTCCCCATTCATATCATTTTTTGCGTAGTAGTTGTAATGTTATAATCCCACACCCTAGCACAATAAAACATTTAATTTTAAAATATAATTTAAGTCCAATGACTGAAAAAACTAATGATAATCTTTTAAATTACATAAAACAGAAAGCTGCAGATTTAAAAGATTATGAAAAGCATGTGATTTTACTGATGGATGAAATTCATTTAAAGCCCTTTTTTTATTATAAGGGTGGGAATGTTATTGGAGTTTCATTTGACTGTAAAGCTGACTCGGCAAAATCTGCTTATGTTTTTAATTCAGCAAAATCTGCTTATGTTTTTATGATTCAAAGTGCTTGCTCTAACTATAAAGATGTTGTACCAGTTAATACTTTAGATGCAAACACACTTTAAGCATATATAGTAAAAATTGTGTGTGGGCTAGAAAATATAGGTTTTAATGTTTTCTGTGTAATTAGTGATAGCAATTCGATAAACAAAAAGGCCATGTCATATTTTTCTAAAAACAATACTCATAATTATGTGTACCCTCATCCTGTTGATCCTAATAGGCCATTATTTTTTATGATTGATTCTGTTCACTTGCTGAAATGTATAAGAAATAATTGGCTGATGAAAAAAATTTTGAAAAAAATATGTATTATCCCAAATGGTTTGATGATAATAATACTCCTGCAATAAAAATAACATGCACAGCATCAATGAAAACTCTTTAAAAAATGTATGAAATAGAATCTCACAATTTTGTGAAGTATGGATATAGTTTAACAATAGAAATCTTATATCCCACAAACTTAGAAAGGCAAATTGTCAAACTTACTGTTCAAATTTTTAATGAAAACCTTGCTGAAGGTTTGGGAAAAAACATAATTTGGAAAATTACGAGGGAACAGCAAATTACATTAAAATTATAGCAAAGTGGTGGGACATTTTTAATGTAAGAAGCCCTGTTAAGGGATTTCACAAGAGGAACAAATTTCAGGAGCCATTAACCTTTTCAAATGATGACATTAAAATACAATTTATTGAGAATATGATAGAGTGGTTAGATACATGGAAAATATTCAAAATGGATACTGGTCGTCTAAGTAAAGAAACCCATGAAGCTATTACCCAAACATTAAACGCAATGTTAAATATAACATAGTACTGTGTTGAGGAATTAAATTTTAAGTACTTGTTGACAGGCAAATTCCAAACAGATCCCTTAGAAGACAGGTTTGGTAAATATAGGCAATATTCTGGTTCAAATTATAACATTACAATAGCCCATTTATTTGAAAATGTATCAAAATTAAGAATGCAAAATTTAATGCCATTATTAAAATTTCAGGCCATTGATTATAGTGATTTAAATATATCAAATGATAATTTAAAAGAAAGTTTTTTTACCTCTTTAATTGTTTTTGTTAATGATACTGATTTTGAAAAGGTACAAGATATTTTGCCAATTCTGACTTACATTTCTGGATATTGTGTGTTTTCAGTTTTAAATAAAATCAATTGTTCTTTCTGTGAAGCTAAATTGACAATAAACAAATCCTTAGATTTCAGTGAAAAATATATTTTAATAAGGAACCTAGATCGAGGATCATTACGTCATCAACATCATAAAATCATTTACATGATAATTCATAATTATATTATTTTATCAAAATTGTTAAAAGAATTTGAATGTGAATTATTAAAGATAATTAATTGACGTCTATTTGCAGTCAATAACACTTTAAACATACTTTCGTCAAAAGAAATATGCTTAGATTTAGATGGTTGTCCACAAAACCATGGAAGCGATCAGGTCACTAAACAAATCATTTGGGCTTCAACAAATATAATTTTGAAAAATTTTTGCAAAATAAAAAATAATATATTAGATGAGAAACGCAAAGAATGGGCAGAATCTAAAAGTAAGAAAAGAAAACTCCAAACACTTAAAAATTAACACATTTGAAAACCTAATTTTCTTTAAATACCATGATTCTCTTATTAAATAATAAATTTTTCATTGTTTATATATAGCTTTAATATCAAATGTAAAGAATCATGCTTCAGTTTTGTTTTGTTTTGGAGAAATAAAATCTTGTTAAAATGTGTGTTTTGTTTTCCTCATTTATGACAGTTTATTTGAGCATTTTTTGAAAAATAATTCCTTCAAATTTTGGAGAACATTTTTCTATTTCTTGAAGTCAGATGAACTCATTTTCAGTATATTTCCTGGGGTAAATGTGGAAATTTCTTAAAATTTTATCAGTGCATTTCTAAATAGTAAATAAATAATAAAAAATTCTGGGGTGCTTCACTTTCCTTTCCTTTTTGGAAATTACAAACTTGTTTAAATGTGTGAATGTGTTGGTTTTTAAAAAATCATTTATGACCTTTTATTTGAAATTTAATGCACTAAAATAATCCTCCATATTTTAGAGGAAATATGTTAATTTCTTGAGATTATGTGAATGCAAATAGGTAGGTGAAGTTTTTTAAATTCTGGGTATTTTAATTCATATTTGAATTTCCTATTGTATTAGAAAATTTAAAACATATTTGTGTGTATGTTTTAAACATTTATGATATTTTAAGCAGATTTCTTTTAAAAAGGAAAGAAAAATGTTTTGTTTTGTTTTTAATTTCGAGAATGTGACTATCACATGTCATTAATGTATTTTAAGTTGCTCAAAAAAGAAAAAACGTCTCATTGTATATCTTGGAGGAAACATTATTTTAAAATTTGTATGAATAAATTTCCAAATAATTAATAGAGTAGATAAACAGCAGTGTAAGTTCTGTGACTGAGAACAAATATATGTTTGTAAAAAAAAAAAACATTAATTTGCTATAAATAACCCTAAATGATAAATCAAAAACAATTTTTGATTGTTGTTGAAACTAAAGAACCATAAGTTGCTCCGATCGGCGTTGAAACTCAGCCTAATCTCATGACGTCACACCGAGCGTGCTCGGGCCTTCTCTTGAAGGAGGCGTTGGCATAACTGGCATGTCTCCCCCCCCCCCAAAAAAAAATAATAATAAATAAATATAGTAATATAATGGGGACCATTTGGAGCCCCTCAACGAGTGGGCCCCGTAACCATCACTACGCCACTGTGTTACCACACGAAAAATAAATCTATATTATAAGATCTATTAGTTATATAAAAAGGACCACAAAATAAAAATCTATTTCAAAACTTGGGAGGAGGTACACTATTCTCAATGATCGAGTACCACAAATAAACACATATATTATGAAATCTTTTGTGCTGGTATTTCTTTCTTTCAAAGAAGAAAGTTAAATATTTTCAGAAACTGTGAGAGATGAAGGTTAAATTTTAAAAATGTTTTCCCAGTTACACGGATACAATACACTGTACCCCCATGTATTTCACTGCGTTGGAACCGCCATCTTGGTTACGTCTCCCGTCGCCAATTTGGCGATGGGAAACGTAACCAAGATGGCGGTTCCAACGCAGCGGGAAACATGAAATTTACTATAGAAATAATGAGAGAATATACAATTTAACAGCAGGAAACATGAAATTTAAACAAAAAACTGTTTATTTTGTCAAATTTTAAAATAATGAGAGAATATAAATTTCAACATGCCAAACTTTACGTTCATTGAAAAATTATCAAGAAATTATAAAAATGAAGTTAAAATAGGGCCGTTGAGAGGGAAAATTTACACTTTATTAAAGAAATAAAAAAATTAAGTAAAATAAAGGCCGTCGATCAAGCAGAACGCGTGTTTTTGGAACGGGAAATTCCGGAAAGTCCCAAAAATATGCAATTTTTAAACTGTACAACCACAGAAACGCACAAAAACACATAAATACAAAAAATAAAAGCTGAAAAAAAAGGAGCAATTTATTATGTGGGAGAAATTTACCCCCCCCCCCCCCCCGCTAAAAAAAAGTCAGTAAAATGCAAATAATAATAATAATAATTCATTTAAATAAATATAAAATACATCGTGGTTAAATATATCAGAAAATAAAAAAATGAAGTTAAATAAGGGCCGTCGACAGCAATGGCCGGATAAAGAAATTTAACTTTATTAAAAAACTAATTACCGGTTATTCACTTTCGGTTTAGCTTATTTTAAGTTTTGTTGATTTTTCGGTGTTTTTGGATACCCAAAATTCGTCTGTAATTCAAGAAAACTGCGTTTTTTTTACCCATAAATAAGTTAATTTGAAAACCGTAATTAAATCCAATTTACTCGCTTCGAACCGGGAACCACATCTAATCGATCTTTTAGCGTAATGTTCAGATCTTTCCTCTCAGAGACATTTGCGAATAAAATGACTCTGAGAGGGTAAGTCATTACCTAATTTAAGACAATTAGGACAATAATAAATATTAGCTATTAACCCCAGCCCAACATACATACAATAATCTATAATACTTCTCTTACCCGCATTTTGTAAATCCCGAAAAAAATCCAGATTAACTCTCCCATTCGAAAAAGAAGCTACACCTCGCAAAAAAAGTACGTCCGAGCGGTAAAACTACTGGCTGCTAATTATTCGAATCGGGAGCAATAAATGGTTAACTTGAAAAGCATTTAACAAACACAACCCACATTTGGCATTTCATCGCCAATTACCAAAAATCTAAAAAACATCGCCAAAAAAAATAAAGCGGCTGGGGTTCTTTCAAACCTTTCATACAGGTTGCTAAAAATTCAGCCCTTTTTTCACAAACAATACATATATTTTTATTGATTTAGATACATACCTTATATAAATGAACCTCTGATAGATCCCAGGAAAAACTCCAGGAATGGCATTAGATCCAAATCAATCGATCCAATCGGAGTTATGTCCCTGCTGATGGCATAATCTATAGAAAGGAATATACACATAACTACTATATTTAAACATGAAACTCATAAAAAGCCATACTTCATCTTAATCCAATTTAAAATTTTGAGAACAAAAAAAAGTATCTATTTTAATAAGTCTAGAAAAGAATGTTTTTCCCACATCTAAAATATGTAAATCAATATTACAAGATCTATTACAATAATAAAAAAAAATGCAAAAATATCCTCTAATTAAGAACTTTAAAGGGAGTACGCCATAATGTACATTAAAGTTCCTTCCAAATACATACAATATTTTTATGTAAACCTTTCTTCTGGCGTTTGTTCCTGCTTAGGAAGTTAAAAGTCAAAATATCAATCGAACCTAACCTACCATGAACATTTCCTAACAGACCTTTTCATACGAGGGGCATTCCCTCCTTTTGTACGGCAAACCCATTCATACCCATCTGATCGTCTATCTTCACGCTTAACCAATTTGAAAATCCAAATGCTGAGGTGTTGATATCTAGGAAAAATTCGCCAACTATTCTCTTGACTGTTCTTGCCAGAATTACGAATAAGGAAAAATCTGGTATTATCCGGATATTATTTGATACAGGTTCTCAAAAATCTTTTATTAGAAAGGATATAGCAGATAAATTTGGGCTAGAAATATCAAATCAAGAAACTTTGAGCCATGGTTTATTTGGGGGTGGCGAAACTGAACACAAAAGCATATCTTTCTTACACACCGGACACTCATACTTAGAAGAAATGAAACCCTCATTCATACACCATTCAATCGCCGCTTTCTTAACCATGCATTCCAATTTCGCTAAAAATGTTGTATTTAACTTACCAGGCTATTTGGGGAACAGGAGAATCCGAGATGAGCAAAGGAACATTCAAATGAAAATGGTAGAAAACGTGTTCAACAGGTTTTCTTTTGATTTTAACTTCTGCATTATAACAACCAATAAGAATTAGGCGCAATTAAAACGTAATAATAGGGTTATCATAAGGAGAATCGAAGCGCAATAGCGCACAGAATCGTATAGGTTGCAATACTTGGCACTTTAGTGCCAGTTTAGTACGGGCACCCTAATCCGTTGTGAAACCAAAACTTGGTATCCATTTGAGTTAATTTTTAAATGCTATTTATAGCATTTATATATTATATAAATTTATAGCATTCTTAGAGTGCAATGCGAAAGTGAAGGTAATGAACAAAATGCTATGAATTACACGAAACAATAATTCCTTTACTGCCACACTTAGAATCTTATATAAAAATTTAACAATGTTGAAAAAGTGAAAAAATTATGTCTTTCAAGTATAATAAATATGATTTGGATCTCACTTTCCCCCTAGAACTCTCAGCGCGATTACTGAAGCGTTGATGTTCGTAAAATAATAACATAGATTAGTTACGATATATATACAGTGGCTCCCAAAAGTGTTCGTACACTTACGAATTTCAATGAAATAGGGGTTTATCCATTAATTAAAATGAATTTTTCAGAATGGATATTTAATAATAAGATCTATAATCTACTCTTAACAAAACTACATGAAATATTTTGAAAACATAGTAAAACTTTATTTTTAAGAAACCAGTAATCAAAAAGTAACAAAAACTTTATCTCACAAAAGTCATCGTACACTGAAATATTTTCGGATAAATTCATAATTAAAATTATCGTCTGGCGCTTTATTTTTATTTTTGAATTGTGGTGGCATTTAAAATATTGTTTGGCTTTAATTTTTGCTTGCCTACTCCGTAATATTAAATTTATTATTTAAAAATGGCTCGTAGTCGTAAAGAAACAACAAACAGCATTCGAAAATTGATTATTTTTCATCATAGTAGTGGTAAATCAGTTCGGAATATTGCTAAATTGTACTTAATTTATCCCATTCTACTGTGCAGTATGTGAAAAAACGCTTTAAAGAAGAAAATTGGATCGAAAACAAGGCCGTCCGGCAAAGTTAACAAAACGTGATCAGAGATTTAGGGTAGGTGGGGGCAAAGGTTTGCAGTTTTGAGTTTTGGGTTTCTTACGGGCCTCCGTTAGATCCTATCGGCCCAAAAAGTCACTTGTATTGTAGTTGGGTATCTCCTCTACCTTCTATAAAATAATGAATTGTTTCCCGAAATATTTAGTCACCGAATTTTTAATTTTACCAAAAGACCTGTTTGATAACCTTTACCCCACTCGTTGGTTTCTTACTGGATAGGCATCGAAAATCACAAATAGAGTTGTCTAAATAATTTTATTTCACATTTTGTAATCTTTTTAAAGGTGTTACATATATGGAAAATCACAAATTGAACAGGTTAATCTCAATAAATTTTTTCTTAAACTAAATAACTTCAAAATGAAATATCAACTATTAACACAGAAAGTTGAATCTAACAAAGAAATTCACAAAATGAAAAGGGGTTATCTCAATAATTTTTTTCTTAAACTAAAGAACTTCCAATTAAAATATCAACTATTAACACTATCGTTATATTATATCTTAGGCTTTACTCATTCTTTAAAAACCCGTAAAAATTAAGCAAATTAAGGGGATGGGGGACATTACAAATCAATTTTTGAAATTTTTACCTCACAGATATGAAATTGGACATAAATATTCATTAAAGTAAAACTATTTCAAACACCTTATAAAATTTTATAAATATTTAAAATTTTATTTTTTATATTTAAAAAATTGAAATTTTTATTATGTTTTTTAAAATGCTCCTTGCGATCCAATTTTTAACCTTATCCTTAATTTTGCATTTAGATTGCTTATACATTTTGATCAGGGTTATGTTTTGATTTGTGCTTTCGTTGAATAATTAATTTTTAGGAAATATTTTTATGCTTGTACTCTGAATTCTCGTGAAATTTTTGTACTTTTCCACGCTTAAGTTAAACTTTGATAATCTGAATGATGTCTAAACCTGAAATGGATACATAACTTTATTTTAATGTATAAGAGGAGTCTTTGTACTAAATTTTATAAAATTTCGTCAAAAATTGTGACGCAAGGAGCATTTCAAAGACTTGCCAATCTGGAAATTACTCATTTAGAGTTTTTTCCCTAACCAGACCTTCGAAGCTTATAATGTCTTGTAACAACATTTAATTCCTTTATCTTGTAAAATAGGTCTTTGTTCAGAGCTATTTTATTTTTGTGTTGTACTAATTTATTTTATTTTTAATTTATGGATTTTCAAGCATTTTACAAAAAAATTTCCGATTAAAAACAGGCAGTTTTTATCAAAAACCATAATTTTTTTTCAAATTACAAAAATGTGAATTCCCATTAATAATAAAAGACGTTGTTAATAAGGATTCCTAATGAAAAGAGGACATGAACTAAATGTTAATAGTTAGAGCGGCAAAGGTTTGCAGATGGGGCAAAGGTTTGCACTGCGAACCTTTACCCCATGACTCCTGCAAACCTTTACCCCATTTCGTGCTGGTTCTGTTTCTGCAGAATGGACGCCACTGTATTTGAGTTAACCCAAAACTTAAGGTAGGATTTGAAAGGTTATTTACCACCCTAATATGCGAAAATAAGCCCAAAACAGTTCGTGAGTTTGAGTGATGCTCAAAATTACTCAAAAGTTGCAAAAAATTACATTAAAAGAGACGAAAATAAACTTACCTTATTTTCTCTGCAAGAGGGGGTCTTAACTCCAACATTTTTTACGAGGCAACTGACTGGAAGTAGAGGAATGCACTGCTTACCCCATTCTTCCTAAAACTCTTCCCGGTCATTTTAAAATGTAGGATATGTGCGAACCTTTGCCCCATGCGAACCTTTGCTCCCACCTACCCTATAATTAGAAAATTTGTGAAAAATTCACGTTTGAGAGCTTAAAAGTTTCTGCAGAATTCAATGAAACATTTTCTACTTCAATTTCACCTGAAATTTTTGGACGAGTTCTCAGAACAGCTGGATTACATGGACGTTCTGCCCATAGAAAAATTTTTGTGAGTGAGAAAAACAGAAAGTTTAGGCTTCCCTTCGCACTATCAATGATAAATAAGCCCCAAACCTATTGGAATAATGTCTTATTTGCCGATGAACATTTTTGGTGCTGATGGGCTTATAATTGTATGGAGAAGAAAAAAATAAGGAACTTAATCCCAAGAACTTAGTAGGTTAAGCATGGCGGTGGAGGTATCCTTGTGTGGGGGTGCATGTCAGCACCAGGAGTAGGTAATTTGGTATTTATTGATGGCATAATAAATCATGCTGTTTTTATAAATATTTTTAGAGACAATTTCAAATTATCAGCTCAAAATTTGGGTATTGGAAACAACTTTTTTTTTTTTTTTTTTTTTTTAATCAAGATAACGATCCTAAGCACACGGCTCTCAACGTTCGCATCTGGTGTCTCTATAATTGTCCACAAGTTTTGAAAACACCACCTCAATCGCCAGATTTAAACCCAATAGAACATATTTGGAGAGAACTGGAGGTTCGAGTACGAAAACACGACATTCACACGAAAAGCGAACTAAAAACAATTATGACGGAAGAATGGATGAACATTGATGCAAAAATTACAAAAGAACTAAAGCAATCTATTCCCAGACGTTTAAAAGCTGTTGTGGATTCTAAAGGATATCCTACTAAATATTAATTTAACGAAAAATTAGAATATTTACTAATATGTAGAGATTTTTTACAAGTGTACGATGACTTTTGTGAGATAAAGTTTTTGTTATTTTTTCATTAAAAATCACGCTCATTTTTTAAAAATAAACGCTTGAATACATTTAGGTTTTGAGTTTTATTATATTACGAAGTATGTGAGGTATAGTGTACATTATTATAATATTATGAGGTATGTTGCGTAACAAACATACGCATGTGGCCTGCGAGAAATAGGGCTCAAGTACGGCTGGTCTAGAGGTAAACGCTATCAACCAGGGATCACCGTTTATTCGATTGGCTGGGGGGCCAACGAGATAAGGAAGCCCCCAGAAAAAGTTTCATTATTTACCCAGGGGCCCCAATTAGCGTCCTTGCCCCGGGGCCCCTAAATGCTTAGTTACGCCCCTGTAACGTCTGGGCGCAATTCGTCGCAGGTGGAAATTCAAAGATTTCACCATTTATTTCATTTTATTCTTTTTTTTTATTATTTCCGATGTTCGAAAATCACGTTTGGTCAGCGTTTCGAAGCTCTCTCTCCTCCGATCGGCAAACAACGGAGTGGTTCGATGCTGCACAAGTAAGCAAAACCGTCTGCGAATGTTTACAGGAATGAGAAATCATCTGCCAATAACGTCCTGGTGGTGTATTAACCTCCGATATTTCGCCACACTTGTCTATTTTTTTTTCGCCGGATTGCAGTTTTATGCAGCTGCACAGGATATGTGAGGCAGGAAGTGTTTTAAATGGAAAATGAAACTTTTTTCGTCTCTAATGTAAACGATAATTGAAGGATTGTCTTTTTTAACCGCCCGTAACTTATTATTCTGGGCGCCTAAAACCAGTGGCGCACCCAGGATTTTTTCTTGGGGGGGGGGGGGCGAGATGAATGGATAAAAATATTTATAATGCATGGGAGGGGGGCCGAGATGAATGAATAAAAATATTTATAATGCAAAATCAATATTTCTACTTCTTTGGGGGAGGGGGGCAGGGCCCCCTGGGTGCGCCACTGCCTAAAACACCAGATTTGGCTTCCGTATCAGGGTTTCGGGGGCAGAGATAAATAAAAAAAATGCTACCGGGGGGGGGGGCAGTTTAGTAGTTAGTGCTTTGAGATTCGATACTGATGGTGTAGAATGCCGACAAGGGGGCGTCCATTAATTACGTGAGGCGATTTTGGCTTTTTTTCGACCCTCTCCCCACCCCCTCCTGGTGAGATATTGTGAGATTTGGCTCGACCCCCTCCCCCCCCCCTAATCTCACGTGAGATTTTTCAAAATGCGTATTTTTAGTGTAAATACGTTAATCTGTGCTTGATTGCGTCGGATTTGTTTAAAAAAACATAATTTGCTTAATTATTTTTATTTAAGACTAGTTAAGACTAGTATTTAAGACTACTAAGAACGTAGTCTAGAATCGCAGTGAGAAAATCGAACAATAAAATACTTAAATGGGAACTACTGAAATTCGTAAAAGAATATTCGTTCTAATTCAGTCCACGGGAACTCGTGTGTTGTCTCGAGAGTGACTGCTGGAACTATTGTGTAGGATTTAGCCATACTTTAGTGTAGAAACATGTTTGACTTAATATAACCCAGTTTTCTCGCCATTTTACACTGTTTCTTGCGGAAAAAAAATTACGTGATATTTGCCGAGCCCCCCCCCTCTCCCCCACGTGAGACTGGGCTCGACCCCCTCCCCCCCCCTAAAAGCGTCACGTAATTAATGGACGCCCCCCAAGCCCCGCTGAATGCTCAAGTGTGTACGCGAGGTTTGGGCGAATTAAATCCGTAGATCTGTGGGATTTGTAGGGGTGGGAGGATAGTACGAACCCTTCAGGCATCGCCCCTGAGAATACTCCGTCTAAATTGCGGTACTGGGAGATCTTAGTTGTTATGTCTGGCCCTGTCTGGAAAATCAAACATTATGAATGGATTTCCTTAACCACGAGAAAACTGACGTCATTTGACGTGGCACTATTTTTATTACATTGTTTGTTTTTCGTTTGTTTGGACTCCCTCAAAGCTTCCATACGGAGTGAATGGGACAAATTACCTCATAAAATGGCGCAGTAGGACAGTGGCGTAAGAGATTATCTTTAGTAATCGATAAAGATGGCGGTCGATTCGAGTAAAATTATTTCACGGTAAACTTTCATGTATAATGTTCATAATATTGTTGTATTTTCCATTTTCTATTTCATCTGTGTGTAATTAAATGATTCGATATTTGTCACAGTATTTATTAGCCACCCTGTATATATATATATATATATATATATATATATATATATATATATATATATATATATATATATATATATATATATATATGTATGTATGTATGTATGTACGTACGTACGTACGTACATACATACATACATATATATATATATATATATATATATATATATACTAGCATTATTGCCCGGCGTTGCCCGGGTAGATATATAGATCGAGATAGTTGCGATATATAGATATAAAATTTTTCATGCATTCCCTCATAAAAATACTGGGCTGCACCCCCCGCTCTTCATGTTCATCTGGCCAGACAGAATGCGCTTAGCGCGTTTCTATGATATACCAGTATTCTTTTGATGGAAAGCATGAAAAATTTTATATCTATATATCTACCCGGGCAATCATTCTTTAAAAATAATTTCATTAATCTTCTTATGCCTTAATATAACTAATGGACTAACAATTCGGAATGAAAGTTATGTGCCGTTATGTTTCTCTGTTTAAAGAGCTTTTCCTCCCACTGCTTAAAAAACACCAAAACTCTAAAAGATTTATCTTATATGATTTCACGGAATAAGTAATTTAAATACATATCGTATGTTAACTCTGTTTCGCGAACTTAGGGGAAAAAACCTGTAGAACTATTAAACTTCTTCCCATTTTATGATCCTCAAACAATTAATATATTTAGATCAACAGAAGGCTTCCAAAAACTTCCAAACTTAATTTTTCTTTTTTTTTCTTGCTTTTTTTTCCAAATTTTATTAAGTTCTATTAGTTTGAACGCCATTGCCTAAAATTGTCTAAAGCAGCGGTTCTCAACCTGTTCAGACAAACGATTCCACTAAACGTAAGAAAAATAAACACCTCGTCCTCCCTCCCCCCCCCCGTTACCCCCAGACCAACTCTCAAACCACCCCGCGTATCGAATTTGAAGGGTTGTCGTAAAGGGACTGTATCCACATTTAAGAGGTGCGCTTAGGGGCACAAAAATCATTAAAAAATTAATTTTAAAAAAACTAATTGAGCCCCAAATTTCGTTTTTCCTGATTTAAGTTTCTAGGGTCCAAAACATTAACTGTGCCGAATTTGGTCCCGGTGGGTGAAACAGTCTATGATTCTATAGCGGACAAACAAACAGACAAGCTCTTTTATATATATATATATATATATATATATATATATATATATATATATATATATAGTATATATAACACAATATTGAAGGACTAAAAGTAGCATCTTGAACGTAATATTAGAGAAAAGTAATAGACTTGTTTCACTCTCACTGCAGTTTTGCAACTCGACAGCGTTGTTAATTGTCAATTAAAAGCAGCATTTGTCGCCAATAAAATTGCGTAACATAACGGCGCCAAACAATCTGTGAGTGCCCACCTTTCGCTAAATCCATCGCTAATAATTCTCAACCATAACATTCGCGGAAGAGATTGCGGATTAGTTTTAGCAATCCTGTATACGTCGCCCAGTTCCATCAGCTGACGAGACAATTTGCAATTTCACATCTTTCAATAATTTTGATGAGTCCTAAAAGTAAGTGAAGGTAATTACACCTTTATTGTGTCCCGGAATGCGTTCTCGCTTAATTACTGCGCTTAATGGCGTGTTTGCTGGACTGGCGGATTCGTTGTGACGCGGGAAGAATAAAAGCTGGAGGCAGTCACCGCTCTCAGTAAATGTGTCCACGGCGAAACGCCCTAAACAATGGACTCTTCGAAAAGCTACTAAGATTCAATATTTGTGTGGCACGATTAACACATCGTCATAAAGAAGAACAGGGTAGAAATAGGAACTAACGAGCTAGCTCGGCAATATGTTTGCTAACGATAAAATTATTCTTTTAGGTCCTCTCATAATTACGTTGGAAACATATGTTTTTTAAAAAAATCTAACACACTGCACTTGTATTAATCTCTTCCCGTCTTGTAACATAGGGCATGTTCGCATAATCGTACCAGCCGGTTATTAGGACCCAGGGCCGTTCCTAGGGTAGCTGCCGCCCGTGTGCGAGAATAATTTTGCCCCCTCATACATTATGGATTAATTGAAATTTATCTGAAATATTTTTACCTTAAATGAAACAAAGAATTACAGAAAATATTATAAATTCAGTTTATTTTTTAATTTTACAACCTAACATAATAATTATTAATGTATTGATATAGTAACCAAATGAATACGTTATATTAAATACATACAACACATATCTATTAATACATATACTTAATAACACACAGTCAAAAAGCTTAAAAAATCTTTGCCTTTCGTGCCTTTTTTAATGCAAATTCTGTTATAATATCTGATACATGTATATCTTCCGAAATGTCCTTTTCGATACTGTGGCAATTTCCCCCCCTCGAGGCGAGTAGGAACACCATTAAAATCGCCGCTAGCCGTGAACCGATGCTAAAGAATGGCAGACCCCGCGAGCGGAAGAGGACCACAATGGGCACCTCTTCGGGACGCATTCCTGGGATGAAAAGAGGAGACAGTCTGGCGCCATATTTTGACAGTGGCCGACAATGACAGTTTACGCCCTGAAACGAGATCGCTAATGAGTGAGCGGGCGATGAAGATGTAATAATCGGCATCGTTTTTTGCGCACGGCTAGACGCTCAGCCTATCCGGAGCGAGCTATAGAGAGGAGGCTAGAAAGAATTCCGCCAGGGATCAAGTTTTTAAAATAAGCCGACGAGGGCTTGAAGACCAGTTTTGTGCGGAGAGTTTTTCCTTAGAGAGTTTAGGAGTGATACCTGATCTCCTAGCTCCACGCACTTTTAAGTGACTTGTTTTTTGTGAGGCTCTGCCCTCTACGTGAGAAGACCCTTTTTCACCGAGAAAGGTCGGGGAAACCGATCGGAACTTGATCTCCCCAATTGTGTTATTTCAGAGAAGCTGCTAGCTTCCAGTGGACGAGTGCGGGCCCTTTTTTCTGTGACCTGACCAGCAGTTCGTCGCCTCGTTTTAGCGACAGTGTGCTCCATCCTTGAGAGACAGATGACGATTCCTACTCCAACTTCTACGGACTGCTTTGTATATATATTATTCGAGATCGCGGTCTAACCGTGTTTATTAAATAAAACTGAAATCCTCATTATCTTAAAAGTCTCTATTTTAGTAAGCTGTCTACCTTACACGTAACCTGTGACGCTACCTAAGTGTCTGCTTTTGACACAAATCGCAGGAATACGTTACAATACTAATAATAGATAAGTCTGAAAGCCTTTCTTGTCCCATTGTTGATCTCAAATAATTTTTTATTATTTTAAGTTTTGAAAAGCTTCTTTCCCCGCTAGCCACAGTCACGGGTAATGTTAAAAAAATTCGTATGGCAATCACTAATAAATTTGGAAACAGATAGATGAGGTTACTTGTAAATAAGTATTGAATCACATTTAACGCGTTTGTGGCATAGTTCGACATAGTCCTTCTCATTCAATCTCCCTTTTAGAGTTACCGTAGGGCCAGGGCCCGACTTAGCCTAATTGGGGCCCGGGGCAAAAACTTCTTTGGGGCCCCCCTCTGCTTCACTACTTCAGTAATGAAGAACTTAATACTTAATACTAAACTTTCTATTCGATTTAGGGGCCCCCCCTCTGATGTGGGGGCCCGGGGCAACTGCCCCGTATGCCCCTGCCTTAGTCAGGCTCTGCGTAGGGCCACGAGATGCCATCCCAAACCATGATAGATAGTTGAGATGAGACAGCCAGAATCTCACGCTTGTGTAGGCGTTCTCCAGACACACGCACGTCCTGTTGTGATGAACAATGTCAATAATAATTAGTCGGACCAAATGCCATTTTTCGACATATTTCTCGACCAGGATTTGCGCACGTGGCTCCATTGTGGACGATATTTTGATTGGCATCTATTACGAGTGGCCTGGGAATAACTACTCTTCCGTAAATGCTTTGTTTGTCAAGTTCCCTTCTACCTCTGATGGTTGATACCGGAACATGCAGATGCCGATTGAGCGCTTCGGTCATTTTGGTTGCAATTGTTTTCTTTCTTCGATACCTCGTCCGTCTCTTTCACTCGGCTCTCCCTTTCGTCCCCTATTCTGTTTGGCAAAGGATGCACTCTGTATGCTATCGTGACTTTCGATAAGCACCCATTAGCCTGGGGGTTGCAGTAACAGATATCCAATTTAAACCCGCTCCAACAATTCGCCCTTTTCACTAGGTCTGCAAGGTTTGACATTTTACCCTGTTCCCCCCGAACGCACGACGCCCTTAGCTTCATGACTGCTACCTGACGGTAGAATAATACATAAACTATATTATATAAAGATGTACCGGTGGCCAGACATGTTTTTTAAGGAATACGAAGCACATTCATAAACACCACTGATATTAATAGGTGTTTCCATTATTTTGATAACAACTGTATATAGTATACATATATATACAGTCGAAATCCGTTAAAACGAACTTCAAGGGACCGAAAGTTTTGTTCGCTATATCCGAACCGATAAGAACAATGCTAGAGTTCACAAAATGTATAACTCATTAGTTGCAATTTGGATTCAATTATGATGTATTAAAAAAATGATAAAATCTATTAAAAATTATCTTTAATGAATTAAATAGACTAAAATCGATGACATTGAACTGACACATTATTAATTAAATTACGTGCAATAGGAAAACGGCGGGACCAAAATTTTCGTTCGTTATATCCGTTAGTTCGTTATATACCAGGTGCGCTATAACGGGGTTCGACTGTATATATATATACTTATCTAATCCGCTACCCCTCTAAACGGCCCCATTGTGTTCAGAACCGATTAAAGACTTTTATACAAAGCCAGTGTTAAAGAAGAAACCTCTTTTCGGCGGCCACCCCTCAAAGCGTCCACTTTTTTCGGAATCATGACTGGCCACCATAGAGAACCTTCATTGTTAATATGTATATATGTGGGTGTGTATAATGTGTGTGTGTGTACGTGTGTGTTTGTTTGTGCATTATATTTACACGTATACAGAACCTATTTCATTGAAAAATAAAATGTGTTGCTTTGATTATAGACCTGACCCGATAAAGGATGAAAAGAAAGAAAAAAAAAGTTTTATTCAATTTAAATAGAAGGTGGGAGAGAGAGAGGAATTTTAGAATTCGTCTTCGTCTGTATTTTAGAATTCCTTAGACTCGGGTCCATTCAATCTGAATTCCAGCCAATTTCTTTTTTTCTCCCGTTCCCTTTGGGGGATTAGTTTCTTTGTCATCGTGGCTCGCATTGTGGAGCCGAGGTGATCGATCGCTCACTGACCTAACGAATTAATGAAGATTCTAAATGAGCGGGGACTCGAAAGGCAAACATACTTAGCGCGCCGCCATGTTGGGTCACAGCTCGCGGACTTGGCTAGCGTGGAAAGTAGACGTTGAACGTGGTAAACTACTGCAGAGATGCACTATACATTTCTCACATATGCATGCATTGTAATTGAATATTGCATGATAACTGAAGGGACATTGAAACATAGAAGATGATTTAGTTTTGAGAAAGAATTACAATCCTGAAATACGTGTATATTATAATTAAGAAAGTCTGAAAGTGGCATTGAAACGTAGCAGACGATTCAGTTTTCAGAACGAATTCCGAGCCTGAAATACATGCATATACTTTTTCTATAATAATTATCGGATTTGCTGTGTTTTAATACTGAATGGGATCTCAATCCATTCAAACATTATTGATTCTTTTTCTGTAATAATAAATCCATTCAAACGTTATTGACTAGCTGTAAACTAATGCTTTAAAATATACTAATTTTTATGCTTTTAAAAGTACATCGTGAACAATATAGTTAAGAAAAATATAAATTACAGTATACTAAGCATTCTGAAGTACAAACACAATATGTAATATACCAATTTAGCAAATGTCAGAAAGTAAACAACTGCAAGTTAGCGAGACACATAGGGGTAATTCCTGGAAATGTAACATTTA
This sequence comes from Dolomedes plantarius, assembly GCA_907164885.2. Classification (NCBI taxonomy): domain Eukaryota; kingdom Metazoa; phylum Arthropoda; class Arachnida; order Araneae; family Dolomedidae; genus Dolomedes; species Dolomedes plantarius. The sequence goes on from OU015490.1 coordinate 259,244,208, forward strand.
CTGTTGTCACCCTTCAAAATTGCTGGTTTTTATTAATTAAAAATTATTATAATTATTTTAAAGTTCCCAAACTTATCTTCAAAGACTGATAAGACTGACTTATTTTAAAGTTCCCAAACTTATCTTCAACTTCTGTACGAAGTTTCAACCAGATTCGTCAAGAAATGTAGATATGGATGCCAAT
>OU015490.1:259244891-259277391 GCA_907164885.2 Dolomedes plantarius
GTTGCCGGAGAAACTTTTGGCGCATATCCTTACAATACATGAAATCCATAGGTTCAAAACCGAATCAATTGAGCATTCAAAGACACTAAACTTTGAAAAGAAATTCAATTTTCCTAAATGTTGTACAAAATGAAAATAAGTGAATTTTTATAAATATTAGAATTACTGGAGTAATATTATATTTGGCCTACTCGCAGGAAGCGTATTGCGAAATTTCAGAAGTTTATGTGTGACCAGATATATTACTTTCTACGTTGACAATTCTTACGCGGGTGATTTAAATTAAAAAAAAAGATAGCGCAAATATTTTGGTACTAGCCGGGATTCGCCCGTCTAGCCCGTCTACTCTATCCGCTCCCTTCACTGTCAGAGAATGGAAACACTAAAAAACAACGAATAAAGGTATAACTATACCTCGCTATACGGCCGCTCTTTGTACGGCATTTCGCTATAACGGCCATTTTTAATGATGGCACTTTTTCGATGGACGGCCCACGATGCTTCGTTATACGGCGGAAAGTGATGGTGGCTGCATATTATATGGCTTAGTGATTCTTCGTGTTAATGATCGTCATCGCATTAAAACAGTTTTTAAACATTTTATTTTATGTTTTTTATTATATGTATACATATGTGCATTTTTTGAATTTCTGTTTATTATTGCACTAATGATTAGCCCGTCAAAAATGAGGTATTCATTTTAATTTTTATCAATTTACATCTGCAAAGTCGATATTATTTGTATACTTAAGAGCTTCTCTAATTTCTTTTATTTAAATTATTAACTATTTAAAATTATGCAATATCAGCACTATGATCCATTTAAGATTATGATCCATTCGAGATGCAATTTTTTAAAATTTAAATAAAATCTGGAACTCCACATAATAGCATCGCTTTACTTAATTATATTACATGTATTAATTATAAAATATTAAATATTGTCTGTTAACAGTATCAACGTAGCTATTGTAAAAATTGAAACATTATGAAATAAGAATGAAATATTGGATTTAAGTGTTTATAAAAACAAAAAATCTTTATTTTATTTTTTAATTTTTTTTTTTCCAATATGATTTTATTTTTTTTGAAAATATTCTCGGTTAACGACATTTCTTGCGAAATATGTATTGTCATTAAACAATTTTCCATATTTTATTTCTGTTGGTTTTATGTATACTTTCACTTTATCTGTATTTTTGGATCTCTAAAACTGGCTCTTCCAAATAAAACTTGCTCGAATGTGTTGTCCCTGTTTATGGTCATGGCGTATTATAGGAAATTGTCTTCTCTTCAGTACGAATGGTAGTTGAAAATCACTTGGAGATAAGTTGGCAAGAAAACAGTATCACCACGAAATCTGAAATTATTTCTGCACTTATAAAATTTTCTTTCAGTTCAGTGACTGACAGTCGAGTGTCTTATTTTCGGGTTTAAATTTCTTAGCAACATGATAATTACACCTTTTTACCATGTTTTGATTAACTTGCTTTCTTGTTTGTGTGTTTGTCTGGTACAAATCTTGCAATCGATCTTTAACTAGCTTCCCGACTAGCTAGACATTTAAAACTTTTAGAATAGCTCGGAACACGATGACAATGCATTACTATTTTGATACTTTTAGCCATCTTTATTCCATATTTTAAATCCATGAGGTAAAAATACGAGAAGCGTCTGGAGCCAAAAGTAACTGCTCTACAGGCGCCATCTGTTAGTGAATATTACATTTTCATTAGAATGGGATAATTTTTATTTATGCCCACATTCAACAGAAAATTTAAAAACATGGTATAGAAAAAGTCTTTTTATCTTGTAATTATTTTTCTTCCTCTCCTTTTGAGGCCCCGAACGTCAGGTCCCGTCTCTCCCCCCAAAATTCCTGGCGGTGCGGCACAATTATCCCAAATTCCACCGTCTTAAAACTGCAGTATATCTTCCAGCAAATTCCGAACAGCGGGCAGTTATTTTCTTTCTCTGTCTCTCTGTAGCAGGAGGGGGAGAAGACAGATGTTTCATCTTTTATCTTTTCAGTTACCTCCTCTCTAGCGAAGCCTAATTGCAGGTAGAAGACATAGCCAGGAGAATAAATATAACTTGTGGGAGAGAATAAAGCAACAAAATAGCTATGGCTAATTTGGGTTAAATCCACCATCGTCTGGCACGTGTGCATTCATTTCATTAGAATTTGAGTGACTGCAGAAAATAACTATCGTATATATCGGGGGTTCCCAACCAACCTTTTTATAGTACCGTACCTGTACGTTGTAAACAATTTGATGACGCACCGGTAGACCAAAAATTTTGAAATGGGGAATAAAATGCAACGGAGAACATTTGAAATAAAGACAAGTAACTTGGGATATACAGTCGAACCTCCACATATCGAAATTTTCTATATATCGAACTCTTAGCAAATCTCCATGTTCATTACATAGAAAAACTGTTTCTATATATCGAAAAAATCTCTATATATCGAAATTTTTTTCACGACATATTGGGAGATTTCATTCCACTGTAGAATAAAATCTCTCAATTTTTGGCGTTTGAAACAATACTTCGTGGACCCCTCGTGAAGTTTTAATGGACTGAATAAATGCGAGCATTTCTTTGATGAACTTTCCGCAAAACCGGCTGTTCAGCAAGATATTCGTAGTTTTTTTTTTAAAGAATGTAACTGTGATCACTGTAACCACTGTCTGGATTATTGTTATTTTTTAAGGTATATAGTACTCAATAAATCTTTCACATTAATTAATTTTTTTGGTTATTAACTTATTATTAATTCGTATATAAATTGGAAATGGAGTTTCGTATACGAAAATTAGCGTTAATTTTAATGTTTTAGGAGAATTATGATAAAACTAAGATCAATTCTATATATCGAAATTTCTATATATCGAATTTTTTTCCGGCATTTTGCTACTTCGATATATGGAGGTTCGACTGTATTTTTATCGCTAAACATATACATAAAAATATAATAATAACTTTAAAATATATATAATTAGTGAGAAGGTTGCGCCTGTTTATTATTAACTAAAGAAGTAATATCGGCCTCAATGTCTGTCAGTTTAAGGCGAAGCTCCGATTCGATGTCCAGCAAAGCTCTGTATTTGGTTTTCATCGCAGTCATTGCAGAAAATCCTTTTTCACATGAGCATGTGGTCGCAAATGGCATTAAAAATTTTACTGTTTGGCAAGAAACTTCTGAGACACAGTTATAATTCGCAGGCGAGAGCCAAATTTTTATGGGGCGGTCATAGATAACACATTCCGATGTAAACGGCATCTTTTGAGATTAGGCAAATCCCAATAAAGTATTACAACACAAACAATGGAGAAGAAATTCCAAACTAAAATATTAAAAGGTATGGATTATTAGTTATTATAGTCATTTCTTTTCTTTTTTTGTAATACAGATTTTGAATAGATTTTTGTTTTAAATTGTAAAATCATTCGCGTACCGGTATCTGCTTGTCCGCGTACCGGTACTGGTACGCGTACCCAAGGTTGGGAACCACTGGTATATGTAATACTACCTGAAAACCCGTACTTCGCTACGGTGTACATTCAAATTAAATACAAAGGTCAATGTATGCAATTAATACCAAAAATATGTATAAATAAATAAATAAATATATATATATATATATATATATATATATATATATATATATATATATATATATATATAATAAATACGATGGTCAATGTATACAATTGATGTAAAAAGAACCCAAAAAATATATTTATAAAAAAATCGTAAGAGATATTTTTATAGACAAGATAATGTAGAAGAAAATATTCAAATTAAATGTAATAGGAAATATTAAAGAATATAGTACAGTTAATATAGTACAGTTTGAGGAACATAATATCTTTTACTGTATTTTAATATTTTTTGGATAATGTCCAATCGTCTGCCGCATTAGCAAGAAATTTTTTTTGTCTATTTAGTTGTTATGCACGTGACGATAAATTTATTTATTGTACCAGAAAAAGAAATCACGTGATCGGCATTTAATAAATTAAATTCTAAAAATGAATCTTTAAAAATTCACCAAAAATCAGAAAATGGAGGTAAAGATTCGAAAAAGATCTCATTTTAAAGGAAATTTTACGATCTTTCTCGTGATATAAATTTTATAACCCCTAAATTATTATTTTAAATGCAAACTTAAAAAAAGTTACTAAAACAGCTTAAAAATATAATTTAAAAAAATCTAAGAAGAATGTTTCAAATCTCTTTCTTAGTGCATGCCTACACCATAAGAAGAATCGCCATGCAAAATGTCAGCCCTTTAGGTCCAGCGGTTTGGTCTGTGCGTTCAGGGCCCGACTTAGCCTAATTGGGGCCCGGGGCAAAAACTTCTTTGGGGGCCCCCTCTGCTTCACTACTTCAGTAATGAAGAACCGAACTTTATGGAGGTATTTAAATTTTTTCACCTCATTATAGATATATAACAAGATAATTGACTAGAACCTAAAATATCTATAAAGTCCCCCTCCCCCCTCCAATGGTCAGACGAAATATCGTTCTGTCCATTTTGTTGATTTTCTGACAATTCTATGTCCATCATTAAAAGGGATATAGCACATCTAAAAAAAGTTCATTAAAGAAGGAAACGTAAAATAACTTTCTATTTGATTTGGGGGCCCCCTTCTAATGTGGGGGCCCAGGGCAACTGCCCCGTATGCCCCTGCCTTAGTCAGGCTCTGTGTGCGTTGTATGTCAGTCAGTGAATGAGTCAGTTACGGAACTGTTTATATATATAGATGTGGTATCATCTATATATATAAAACAGTGCCGTAACTGACTGACTGACTGACTGACAGATAACGCACAGGCCAAACTGCTGGACCTAAAAGGCTGAAATTTTGCATGACTATTCTTCTTGTGTAGGGGTGTACTATGAAAGATTTTTGAAAATTCTTCTTTTATTTTTTAAAATTAAATTTTTAAGCTGTTTTCGTAACTTTTCTTAAGTTTGCATTTAAAATAATAATGTGAGGGTTATAAAATTTATATCACGAGAAAGATCCTAAAAATTTCTTTAAAATGAAATCTTTCTGGAATCTTTACCTCCCTTTTTAGATTTCTGGTGAATTTTTAAAGATTAATGTTTTAGAATTTCATTTATCAAATGCTGATCTCGTGGTTTCTTTTCTTTTTGTGATACTTTAAATGAATTTTGCGTCACGTGCATAACAACGAAATAAATTGACAAAAGAAATATTAAAATACGGTAAAAGATAAAATTTAACCATTATACTAATTGAGATGGAAGTTTTTTAAGATTTTAATTCAAATTAGTATGTTTTATGGATATTAAACATACAAATTAATTGCATACATTGACCATTGTATTTAATTAAAAAAAATTTCTTCTACATTATTTTGTCTATAAAAATATCCGTTACGGTTTTTTAGTTGCATACATTGGCCCTTGTATTTAATATATATATATATATATATATATATATATATATATATATATATATATATATATATATATATATATATATATATATATATATATATACATACATACAGTGATTTCCGCTTATAAGAATCACGATTGTTATTACTGTTTTTGATTCTTATAAGCGGTTGATTCTTATAACCGAAATTTAGGTTTTTGGACAGGAACACACACACCTATATATACATATATTAGATAATTTACCATAAAATACTGTTTAATTTACATTAACTATCTTTTATTAAAATTATTTTTTATAGTTTTAAAAATTAAACTTAATTTTTAGACCTATAAGTAGATACACATGATTATAGTAAGAGAAGAAAAAATACAATATTTGTTACAAGTTACAACATACCTGCTTAACAGTTTTAACATTTCAACTACAGGAAGGGAGCAAGAAAAAGTTTTCTACGGTAGTTTGACGTAATGAAGTTTTCAGAAGGCTGTTTATACCTCTTTCAATACTTATAGTCTCAGACGAAGATTTACTCGGACGGGTAAAGTTGCCCCCGGGTCAAGCTAATAGGACAGTGTTGTGGTAAAGTGTTTAAGGGGAAACTATTATGTTATGTCTAATAAAGAAAGAGGTGAATTTTACGACTATATTCCATCCCATCTTATCAATCTTTCTTTAAAAAAAAAAGAAAGAACTTCGTGCCTTTTGAGGGTTTAAGTAGCTTTTTTGAAAAAATGAAAGGAAAGCGAAGAGTGTAAACTGATTCTTAAAACCGGTGGATTGATTCTTTAAAGCGAAAATTTTAACATGGAAATAATTCATTTGTTTTTGTTTTCGCGATATTGATTCTTATAAACGGTTGATTCTTATAACCAGTGATCACTATAAGCGGTGGTTACTGTATATATATATATATATATATATATATATATATATATATATATATATATATATATTTGGCATTAATTGCATACATTGACTGTTGTATTTAATTTTAATGTAGCGAAGGACGGGTATTGAGCTAGTCTCTCTATATAATATAGTCCGTGACTGACTGACTGACTGACCCATCCTGCTAATTATCGTGGGTGTCCTAAATTCCCACACAACATCATAGCTAAAAAGAAGCTAAAGAACGGGAAAACAAGATGTCTAAACTTGTCACTGCTGGCATTTCATATGCCCAGATGGCAAATGCAAACCCCTCTATCTTTAATGAAACCAACCCCCAACCCGTACAGGATTCTACCCAGGCCCCTAGCGAAGTCCCTGTAAATACTACCCTCCCCTCTGCCAACACCTTCACACTTATAAAACAATTCAAAGAAGTTCATCAACTTATTAACACTATGTTTGAGGAACTAGGTATTCCTGACTTCTCAGGCATACTTAAGGAGACAGTGGACCTTCAAACCTAACTTTTTTTGTTTTCAATGGATTTGCTTGAAATTTGAATATGGGATTAGTACCATAGATACGTAAAAGTGGCTAAAATTTAATGATGAAATATTAATAATTTATGAATTATTAATTATTAATTATATCAAAACTTGGCCTCATTAAAAATGTTCCGTGCGCATTTCTTTTGCATATAATATGGTCATTTTTAGTTGCTGGATACCTTACAGAACTAACAATGAAACTTATCGCTCATTTTAAGCATTCATTAAAAATATAAAGAGAAAAAGATAATAGTGAAAACACCATTTTTACTACGCAAAATACCTATAAATCATCTTTTCGAGTACAAAATTTAGACATTCTGAGCTACGAAGCATAATTATTTTCAATAAGATTTATTTGATATACAGTTAAGTATATAAAACTTAAATTTCAAAGCAATAGGATCATTAGAAATGCGCCCGGAGCAGTTTGAATATTCGTACGACACGAAAATTTTTATTTTGAGAAAAACACATTTAAGGTTATTGCTATTAGTAACCACATAATGTATAAATTAAGTACAAATGCCTATAACTTGGAAAGTAATCGCAGATATTAAAAATTCTTTTTGCAACGCATTCCTACTCGTCCGTAGTTTCACAATAAAATAAATAAATTGAATTTTCGGACAAATTTCACAAATTTGAAAGTCCACTGTCCCCTCAATACAGTACCTGTTAAACACGGTACATGACTAAATTAAACTATCGTGAAGAATTATACATATTTAAACATGCATATTTTTAAAATAAACTACGAGAAATAAAACTTATGCACTCTACTTTTAAATTAACATAACGAATAAAATTTAATCCCCCCCCCCCCCAAAAAAAAATCATTTACGAGGGTTGTTCGATAAGTCCGTGCAAAATCATTGAAATCGGTGTTATTTTTTTTAAAGTTTTCATTCGTGTTATTACCCAATTTCCCTTAAGGGGACTCCTGACTCTTAAGTCGAGGAAATGAGTCATATTTTCATACTTTTCGACTCTTTGTAACCATTTCAATTGACTCCCAATTTTTCCCAATTTTATGTACATGATAAATTGATATATTTATTTAAATAAACAAATTTTCAACTCTAAAAATAATTTTAAACATCTTTTAAACATATGCTTTAGATATACCTTGTTTTTTTTAAGTATTTTTATTGTATACTGGCTTGCGCTCAGAACTACGAAATTAATTTTACACTTAAATGCATGATTCCTGTTTTATATTTAAAATAAATAATTCAAAATACAATCGAACATAAAACATTCAACATTAAAACATTTTTTCAATGTTTTTAAAACTGCTCAAAATATGCTTAAAAGAAATTCAATTCTATGTATTAAAAAAAAAATTTTGATGAATTATCCCACCCACTTGAAAGAAAATGATCAAATGCGTAATAAAGAGGAGCAATTATAAGAAATTTTCAAACAACAGAATTAACTGAAAATGAATTCAATACTGCTTAAAGTATTTAAAAAATGCATTCTCATCGTGTTCTGAGCTATTCTAAAAGTTTCAAATGTCTAGCTAGCCGGAAAGTTAGTTAAAAATCGAGTAATTTTGAGTAACTAGCCGCTCGCTTTTAGATTTATATTTTCTTTTGCAAAACAAGTAACATATGTAAGGAATGTTACCATTACCTGGCATCATAAATATACGTTGTGAAAACTCAGACAAAAAATTTATAATCATTGATAAATTCACTATAAGGCTGATTCTAAAACATCATGATTAAAAAATGTGAATTTCCATTACTTCAGAACAGAGTTAAAGATAAGTCTGAGAAACACAACACCAATGATTTTAAAAATTATATCTCTCACTGTATGTACTATTTTTCAAAACTAAGATATCTACACTTTATCACTACATCAAATAAGAAATTGTTGAGGAAAATTTTCACTTATAAAATGGAGTGAAAATTCAGCAAATACTAATTACATTTCTCTCTGTATGTATTATTGTTCGCAATTCAGATATCTCCACTTAATCATATTAAATGAATAAATTAAAATTATTCATGAGTAAAATACAGCAATTAAATTGTACCAAATTACGTGCTATCGTCGAGCCACACGCGGACAGCCGCTAATGTTTACATCCGGTAGTTGCAGCCGTTGCCATTCGGATTGTAGAAATATCGTCGATTTTTGTGCCGCGTTTTATATATATAGATTTTGAGCATCACTCAAACTCACGAACTGTTTTATGCCTATTGACGCATGTTAGGGCGGTAAATAAGCTTTCATATCCTACCTTGAGTTTTGGATTAACAATGGCGTCCATTCTGCCGAAACAGAACCAGCACGAAATGGGGTAAAAGTTTGCCAGAGTCATGGGTGCCCCTCATACTACTAACATTTGTTTCGTGCCCTCTTTTTAATTAGGAATCCTTATTTACACCGTCTTTTAGTTATTGGTTTCAGTTTACGGTAAGCATCCATCTCGGTCTTGAAACATGGTGTCTAGCGTTCGGGAATTATACGGGAGTTTTTGAAGTCGGGAAAAATGCGCGAATTATACAGGGAATTTAGCATTTTGACCTACAAATGCGGGAATTTTATTCAACCTTTTCCTTATAATAATTTCAAATAAACAAAAATCACTACAAAATAAGCGAGAATAAAACGCTCTAATACTCGTAGGTGCGGCAAAGGGAAAAAGGTTCCAAAATCCCTTTTTTTTTTAATTTATTTTATTTATTTATATTTTTCATTATAGCCAATATTCAATGGAAAAAGTCGTTCTACTATTATTTTAAAGTCAAGTTTGTTTCCATTGTTCCAGTCATTCACCTTTCATTTACAACCCTTTTTACCTGGAATTATAAAAATTCAATAGAACTAATTAACTAATTCCTCCAAAGCCTTGTGGTACGGGTACCTTTATTTTAAATCCCATTATTTCACAAATTATTCTTCCAATTGGGATTTATGTTGGAATTTCATTTACGCTAGACTATGAAATTGGGATGGTGAACCGGGAGAAAAAAAAAAGCAAGTTTTCAATGCTTTTAAAGGAAATTTCAAATTTCACTAAATTTCACTTAATAATTTAAGTGAAATTTAAATCACAAATTTCACTTAAATTATTAATGGGCATTCACATTTTTTTAATTTGAACATAAATTAAGGTTTTTGATAAAAACTGTTTGTTTTTAATTATAATTTTTTAATAAAATGCTCGAAAAACCATAAATTAAAAATATAATAAATTAGTACAACAAAAAATAAAATAGTTCTGAACAAAGAGCTATTTTACAAGATAAAGGAGTTAAATGTTGTTACAAGACATTATAGGCTTCGAAGGTGTGGTCAGCTCTCCCTCATTAATGGACGAGTTTCGGCTAATTTGCTACCTATGGGGGGGGGGGGGGGTATTTTACAAGACAGTACTGCTACTTAGTTAGTTACTTAGTTAGTAACTGTAGTTTAGTTACCTACGTTAAAATTTTTTTTTCCCTTTCCCGGAGTTTGAATAATAATAAGATAAGTGACATTTAATAATATTTTATTCGTAGAATCAAAAATCAACCAATAAATAGGATTAATGCATCTAGTCAAGTGTACTAAGTCAATTTTTTGCCTACCTTAATTTGCTTAATTTTTGCGGGTTTTAAAAGACTGAATAAAGCCTAAGATATGATATACCGATAGTGTTAATAGTTGATATTTTAGTTGGAAGTTATTTAGTTTAAGAAAAAAAAAATATTGAGATGAACCCCGTTCAATTTGTGATTTTCTGTATACATAACACCTTTAGAAAGACTAGCTGGTACCCCTCAAAACATGACGGCTAGATAGTAAATAAGTGCACTAATACGCAAATTATTCTCAACACATCGTTGCCAAATGTTGAAAATAATAATAATGCTCAGAAGCAAATTAATGCGTTTAAGCATCCTCGTGCTTAGTGAGTATCTAAAGTCAGATTTAAAAATGTCACTGAGCATGCGCAGAAAGCAATTTTTTTTTAAAATTGTAAATTATCGCTCATTAAAAGAAATTGCTGTTACAAAAACCAAATCTGACACATCTACAGATGACAATCTTCCGTTTAAGACCAAAATGAAATAAATTGATGCAGTAGTTTTCCCTCACGGACTGCCCAAAAAGTCGGCTTAGCAACTTAAATATATTGATTACAAAATGTGAAATAAAATTATTTAGACAACTCTATTTGTGATTTTCTATGCCTATCCAGTTAGAAACCAACGAGTGGGGTAAAGTTTCTCAGTGCAAACCTTTGCCCCACCCATTGGGGCAAAAGTTCGCAAACAGGTGTTTTGGTAAAATGAAACATTCGGTGCCTAAACCTTTCGGGAAAAAATTCATTATTTTGTAGAAGGTAGAGGAGATACCCAACTAATTGACTTTTTGATCTACTGGCGGCCCGTAAAATGCCAAAAACTCAAAACTGCAAACCTTTGCCCCCACCTACCCTATTATTATATCTATTAAAAGATAGGCGCGGAAAAAAATAATTTTTAGGGAGGCGTTGTAGCATAAGGGTAGCATTAAGGTTGGAAACCGCTGGTTTTCAAACATACCCCACTTTTCGGAGGGGAAGTGTGGGGGGGGGGCTGACTTTTGCTGGGGGGAAATCCTGCACAGTTTTTCATTCCCCGAGGAGGGGCAACAATCGAACTTAGGAGGTATTGGGAGAGGACGATTTTCCAAAGCAAGTTCCGGTTTGTTTTTCCTCTTTTGGGCGTGATCAATCTACTAGGGTCGGACAGGTGTTTCTTCCAGCCGATGGGCAGGGCCGCTCCTAGGGTAGCTGCCGCCAGTGTGCGAGAATAATTTTGCCCATACCGTATGGAATAATTGAAATTTCTCTGAAATATTTTTACCTTAAATGGAACAGCAAATTACAGAAAATATTATAAATTCAGTTTATTTTTTAATTTTACAACCTAACATAACAGTTATAAGTGCATTGATATAATAACCAAATGAATACGTTATATTAAATACACGGGACACATATCTATTAATACATATACAGGTAGCCCTCCTACAGCACGGCATCTTACAACGATAAGATAAACCCTCCTATAAAGATCGATTTAGGGTTGATTTATACAGGCACGTAACGGGAACGAGCGCCGGATGCATGTGTTTATACAGAGACGGGAGTAGAAAGTGGCGGGAACGTGTTGTGTAACGTCATGGCGCGGTTTCATTTTTCAGTTAAAGATTTAGCCATTATCACACTTTTGTTAGAGGAGAGCCAGGGCCGTGCTTAGGGGTGGGCGAACTGGGCAACCGCCAAGGGCCGCCATTTTTATTTCTCAAAGCAACACTTTTCTAAATGTTACGGGTTTTTAAAGAAATCCCTCATTTTTCGCGGTTTCTATAATTCAACTTCTAAAAAAATATATTTTTCGATTTTTTGAAAAGAATCGCAGAAAGAATCTTAATTGACAAACTACCCTTTTGGTTCGAAAAATGTCTCGGTTAAAAAAACATGATTTATCTTCAATTCAGTTGTAGTAAACCCTTGATTATCAATCCTTTTTTTCAATATCAGTTTCTACTATCTGTCAGTCACTACTTACAGTCATTTGAAGAATTATAAACCGTTTTGTCGGACTTTGTTCGTTTTCACGGAATAGTTGCAAACTGAGAAAAACGTGAACATATCCTTGTGAACGAATACTAATACCATTTGGTCAAATGTTTGCTCTATTCAAAGCAAACAATAGACAAGACATTTCTCCAGGGAGTGTAAGACAAATAAGTAAATGCGCTCCAAACAGGGCCGCCCAGAGACTTTGCGGGGCCTGGGGCAAACTTCTGTTGGGGGACCCAAGAAATCTGATTAATCGAATAATTTTTTATTTTTTATTTATTTTTTTGAGGGGGTCCCTTTTTTCAGGAGATTATTTTGAATTTTGAAGTACGGTACAAGTTTCATAATTTTCTTTCGGAGGAAATCTAATAAATAATTTTTTAAAATTTTTTTGGGCCCCTCCGGCAGTTGGGGACCTGGGGCAAAGTGCCCCAGTTGCACCCCCCCCCCCCTCTGGGCGGCCCTGGCTCCAAACCTGTTGGGAAGAAAGGGGTTTGAAGGCTGAAGGAGTGAGGTAAACAAAAAATGACTTTTACTTGTTCTCGCTATCATTATAATGGATTTTATTTCCCACTTTTCCCACAAGAATTGAAAATACAGTGATTTCCGCTTATAAGAATCACGTTTGTTATTACTGTTTTTGATTCTTATAAGCGGTTGATTCTTATAACCGAAATTTAGGTTTTTGGACTGGAACACACACACCTATATATACATATATTAGATAATTTACCATAAAATACTCTTTAATTTACATTAACTATCTTTTATTAAAATTATTTCTTATAGTTTTAAAAATAAAACTTAATTTTTAGACCTATAAGTAGATACACATGATTATAGTAAGAGAAGAAAAAAAAATCCAATATTTGTTACAAGTTACAACATACCTGCTTAACAGTTTTAACATTTCAGCTACAGGAAGGGAGCAAGAAAAAGCTTTCTACGATAGTTTGACGTAATGAAGTTTTCAGAAGGCTGTTTATACCTCTTTCAATACTTATAGTCTCAGACGAAGATTTACTCGGACGGGTAAAGTTGCCCCCTGGTCAAGCTAATAGAACAGTGTTGTGTTAAAGCGATGTTATGTCTAATAAAGAAAGGGGTGAATTTTACGACTATATTCCATCCCATCTTATCAATCTTTCTTAAAAAAAAGAGAAAGAACTTCGTGCCTTTTGAGGGTTTAAGTGGTTTGTTTGGAAAAATGAAAGGAAAGCGAAGAATGTGAACTGATTCTTAAAACCGGCGGATTGATTCTTTAAAGCGAAAATTTTCACATGGAAATAATTCATTTGTTTTTGTTTTCGCGATATTGATTCTTATAAACGGTTGATTCTTATAACCAGAGATCACTATAAGCGGTGGTTACTGTATTACAAAGCAGGTACAATCAGAATGCTTTGAATACGGATTGTACGCCTGCCCTCCTTGGCACTTATTTCTAATGAAAATGATCTCTCATCATCTTTGGACTTTTCACTTTTAGTATACAATTTTGCTGCTCAGAAGACAAGAAAAATTGCTTTATAACCAACAAATCCATACATGTAAGTATTTGTTTTCAACAATTTACACTTTCTAAATCGTGTAAATAATTTTTCCATTGTTTCATTATTCATACAAATTGATAAATTTTATATTTTAGTGGACCAATTGTAATTTCAAGTATAATTTTCTCCTATTGCCATCCGAATTGTCATTTTGAAGTTTGGATTCGTGTATTTTGATGGGCCAAATCGTACAAAACCTCTCACCAGCACAATGAGTTTTCATCATCCATATTAAATATCAAACATAAATAACAGTATGTAAATTATATCTTGAATAGCCACTTTTTACTTTCTGCCATGAACGAGAGACGGCCGAGCAGTGAACGACTTCCTGCTTCGAATCGTTGGCGCCGATTCTCGGCCGGGAATCTGCCGAGAATCGGACGTGTCACGGCGCAGTATAAACAGTTCCATTGAAAAACAGGGAGGAAATGATTACGACGACTCGTAGCGCGCTCGGATCGTTCCCGTTTCGTTCCCTTCTCGTGCCTGTATAAATCGACCTTAAATCGACCTTTATAAAGAAAAAAAAATTATATGATCCTTACTAAAACTCCAAACAAGTATCCAAGGAAAAAACGGACATCTTCGACTATTGCAAAGGTACGTTGTTTAATGTTAAAAGAAAATCCCCCTAGTCAAAGGACAGTTGCAAAATCATTAAAATGCTCGGTGTCCACTGTAAACAAAATGATAAACGTTGATTTAAATCTTAAGAAAGCGAAAAAACGCAATGTGCATCGTCTTCTTCCAAATCATATCGCTGAAAGCAGGACACGCTGCAGAATTCTATATGAGAAACACTTATCCAACGAAAAATGGAAAACAATTGTCACAATAGATGAATCATGGGTGTATTTAAATGATTGCAACAAAAAAAAAGAGCCATTTATTATCATAAAAGGGGAGAAAAAAATTTAAGTACATGGTTCAAAGAATCGAAAGAAAGTTTTTCTAAGGGATTCATGATTGTTGCTGGTTTTTCTTATAATGGCAAGTTAAAAATAAAGAGAGTGGAAAAAAATGTCAAGATTAACTCCAAATACTATCAGGAACATATTTTATCGCCAATTTTTCTGAATGAAATAGCATCGCTTTACCCACAGTGCCATCAATCTGTGAGACTCCATCAGGACAAAGCTTGCAGTCACACATCAAAATCCACTGTAAATTTCCTAAAAGAAATGGAACAAAAAACTGGTATCAAGGCCATACCCTTCACTGATATCCCTGCTAAATCTCCCGATGTATCACCTATGGATTTTTGTGCTTTCGGACTTTTAAAATCTGCATTATCCAAACGTCGTCCCAAAACCCTTACAGGACTCTGGAAAGCTGTTCAGGAGGAATGGGATAGAATACCTCTTCTGACACTTCAAAAGGCATTATTATCCTGGAAATTGCGGTGTCGAAAGATAGTTCAGAATAAGGGATGTCAAATACAACATTTAAAACACAAGAATTTTATGTCATTTAGTTTTGTGAATACAATTTACATCGTCTAAAAAATGTGTGAACAGCCTCTGTAAGTATACAAGACGAGTGTGGGTGGAAGAGTTAGAAGGGGTCGGCCTCAACGAACGTACCTGAATCAGATTGAGGATGTTTTTAGCAAAAGCCAGCTTTGGAGTATCCTAATTAAGTTAATAACAATGTACCTAACCTATATAGTTTAAGTTTAAAAAATTTGGCTCTCAAAAGAAATTTCAATCGTTGTACTGTTGATATTTGGCTCTGTTGACTAATGAGTTTGCCGACCACTGGTGTAGAAGCATGTCTTACTTAATATAACCCAGTTTTCTCGCAATTTTACACTGTGTCTTGAGGGAAAAAAATGACGAGACCCCCCCCCCTCTCCCCCACGTGAGACTGGGTGAGATTCAGTTCGACACCCCCCCCCCCCTAAAAATCTGACATAATTAATGGACGCCCCCAAAGAAGCAGTTCCAATGGAAACATTACCAGTGTGGGAACTTTAGAAGCCTTTTTCTCTTGATGATCATTTTCATGCTTGCGCGCATAGAAGCAGATATTTCTTTCATATTTTCAGGAGAGGTGTAAACAGGTCCTGATTTTCCATTAGGCCCAGTAGGCCCGGGCCTAGGGACCCCTAATGTTGGGGGCCCCCCAAAATTTTTTATTTAAAAAACAAAAACAAAAATTTCCAATCCCTTTTTTTTTATATTTTACCTTTTTTTAATAGCATTTTTTATATATATATATATATATCCTTTTAAATTTGGTTGATTGGTTCATCATATGAGGCGTTGAAAGGCAAAGTGGTGTAAGTCACATTTTCAAGTTTTTTCATTTGAGGGCAAATATGTAACTTCCATGTTCAATTTATAGTGGAATTGTAAATAGTTATTATTTGCAATATTGTAATAATTGTTATGAATTATAATTTGTTCAATTTATGGTGGATTTTTTTGTAGTTTTTGAAGTTAAACTCTCTTGACTTACACCACTTAACTTACTGACTTACACCACTTTGCCTTTCACCGCCTCATATGTATAGTTATATGTATAGTTCACCATATGTATGTTATAGTGTATGTAAGGGATTAATAAGTTTTTCTGGTTGCATTGTACTGGTGTTTTAATGATGACGTTAATGTGTTGTATTGCTTTTCGTTATTTGATAATGTTTTAGGCTTCTACGCTTCAAATAGCCAATTTTTGGTAAAATGGTACTTTCACAAGGATTCATGATTATTATTTTTTTGTGTGTCAATTTTGGAAATTTTAGGCCCACATCAGTGTTAGGGGGGGCCCCATCGCGAGTTGTGTTTATAGTCAAGAAGTTTCTAAATCGGGCCCTGGGTGTATAATGATGCTACCAAAAATAGGCACATATTTTTTTCTTAAAAAAAAAATTATTTTACTATGAATTTATAGCATTTGACTTGTAGTTTTTATGGGCTTTTTCAGTTTTTTTTAAATCTGATTGTCCCGAAGTCGATATTTTGGGGTGTTTTAAAATTTAAATAGGTGTAGAAATATTCCTAATGTTTTACCTTTTTACCATGTTTTTTTACTAGCGACGTATGCTTATTACAGTCTCAGACGAAGATTCACTTTATAGCTTACGTTTCACGGTTTGATTCAGAATCAAACCGTGAAACGTTTGATTCAGCATCTGGTTCATCTGATTCAGCAAAATGGATCCGTTTACGTTTCACGGTTTGAAGTGCTGAATCCACTGTCCCGTTTGCGTAAGTGATGGTGGACACTTCGCGGAAGATTTATGTGTTTCAGGGTCCAGAAATCCGCAACCAGGAAGTAAGTGGTGGGAAAAAAGGAGTGCCTGTCTGGAGAAAAGCGAAATCGGACCCGGGCGGGTTAGATACCCCTGAGTAAAGCTAATAAGACAGTGTTTAGCAAAAACGTATAAGGAGAAACTCTTATGTTATGTCTAAAGGAATGTATTTTACGACTGTTTTCCACCCCAAAGTTTTATCAATCTTTCTTTTCAAAAACTTAAAGAATTTCGTACCTTTTGAGGGTTCAACTGGCATTTTTTGGAAAAATGAAAGGAAGGCGAAGACTGCAAACTGATTCTTATAACCGGTGGATTGATTCTTTAAAGCGGAAATTTTAACATGGAAATAATACATTTGTTTTTGTTTTCGCGATATTGCTTCTTATAAACGGTTGATTCTTATAACCACTGATCACTATAAGCGGTGGTTACTGTATACACATATATACATATACACATATATACATATACACATATATATATATACACATATATACATATACATATATATATATATATATATATATATATATATATATATATATATATATATATATATATATATATACATATATATATATACACATATATACATATACATATATACATATATATATATATACACATATATACATATACATATATATATATATATATATATATATATATATATATATATATATATATATATATATATATATATATATATATATATATATATATATATATATATATATATATATATATATATATTTGTGTGTATGTGTGTGTGACTGTTTTAATGTTGTTTCAACATTTGCATTTTTCATACAGTATCATGCCATTCGCTCTTCCCAATGAGCCATTTTTTTTTTTTTTTTGCCTTGCTGATTCCGATTTCTCGCCTTCCAGGTTTCGACAAACTGCTGCAGGATTTGGAAGATCTGTGCATCAGCGGAGAGGACAGCGACGTGTGCATGAGGGTGCGAGGGGAGGAACTTCCGGCGCACAGGAACATCCTGAGGGCGCGCTGTCCCGTCTTCCACTCCATGTTCAAGCACGAAATGGCCGAGCGAGCCAGCGGCGTGGTGGAGATCGAAGACTGCGACCCGGACTCGTTCCGGGATTTCCTCCGCTACGTCTACACCGGCAGCGTGGGAGATGTTCGGCCTGTTCGCGGCCGCCGACAAATACTGCCTGGGGGAGCTGAAGGACGAGTGCCTGGGGTTGGTGAGTGGCAACCTGTCCGTGGACACCTTCTGCGACACCGTGGCCCTGTCGCTGCGGTACACCGACTTCTTCTCGAAGAACATGGGCCAGATCGTCGTGACGGAGGGATGGGAAACAGAACACCGCAGACGGCAACAGACTGGTCGTCGAAACTCTGGAAACGGGACGATTAGGTGCGTCGATGGCGGACAGAACGTGTCATTATCGAGTACTGTGACATTGTCTCAATTACTACACCAAATTAGTATTTCTATAGGTATGTGACGCCCCGTTCCTGCCCCCTTCAACATGTCATCTATCTGCGAACTGTTGATCTGGGCGGTCTCATAAACTATAGGATAAGAGGCCATAAAGTTCTTGCAATGTGCTGTTCTGGCGTTATAGAACGCATAAATCCCAGAGTGGTTCGAGGGCTTTTGAGATTTTGACATTATGTTGACGTCTGGAATCCCATAAACTTCGAACGCACTTATAAAAAGAGACCCCAATAGTACACATCAGAGACTTACTGCCAAAGATTTTCAACCGATGACTTATTCAGTGGCGCCATCTACAAACAATAAGTATAACGAATTGCGAGAAGAAATTCTAAACGACAACACGGTGCCACGAGTCAATACTAATGCTCCTAAAGCACAAGAAATCAAAATTAAACCAATCAGTATTTATAAAACACCAAATTATAGGACTATTTTAACTGCCATAGACAGCGAACCAACTCGCAAATTCCATGCGAAGTTAGATAAACACTTGGTGCGTATTTTCCCTAAGAGTGAAAATTCACATTGCGAAATTTCTAAAAGATCAGAACATTGAACACTTTTTACTCACCGAAAACTACAAGCCCCCTATTAAGGTAGTAATTCGCGGTCTACCCTCCGATTTGGAGGAGAAGGAGATTCAGGAGGAATTAGAAAAACTTAAATTCCCAGTCCAAAAAGTCAATCAAATGTTAAAAAGAGCAGACAAATCCAGAATCCGCCTAGACAATAACGACGAAGGAAAGGAAATCTATAATATAAAATCACTATTTTCCCTCTTTATAACAGTAGGAAAATACAACAATCCAGCAATGTTTTAAATGCCATCTCAATCAAGAGAACTGCCACGTACAACCTAGGAGAGTTAAATGCACTACTCCTGACCTAAAAGGATGGAAAACCCCATTTGTTGCAACCACCCAGCAAATTACAGAGGATGCCCCAGATTCACAGTGTATATCTGGAACCGAAGAAAGCAAAGCCACCCGTAAGGTTACCCCTGATCTATCCTTCGCACAAATTACCAAAAATCTAGCGGCCCCAACCAACACCCCAGATAAATACTGCCATTAGTAACGCTTAATACAAATAGCCCAGACTCCTTCTCCTTCATTTCACAAATTAATTCCCTCACCACTGAGAATAAAAAGCTCCTTACAGATGAATGATTTCTCTGACATTGTTACAATGCTCAGAGAAGCAGTAGTTAATAAGCTGCCACTACTAGAGATGGGCTATTCATGCTCCTTGGAGTTTCAGCCATGCCGCTGAACAGTGAGGACATACCCTTCCACAATTAGTTAGGCTGCAGGTTATTATGGACCTGAAGCCACAAATGCTCCCTGCCATCAGCTACGACCTCTTTTGGCATCGATTCTTAGCAGAAAGCCACCTAATATCATCGACAAGATGCAAGGAATCGCCGGTCAGCTCACCTCCATTCTTCCTTTCATCGACCAGGCCATGAGAGATAAACGTCCATTAATTACGTCAGGCGATTTTTCGACCCCTCCCCCGCCTGGTGATATGTCGTGAGAATTGGCTCGACCTCCCCCCCCCCCCTAATCTCACGTGAGATTTTTCAAAATGCCTATTTTTAGTGTAAATGCGTTAATCCGTGATCGATTGCGTCGGATTTATTTTAAAAAAACATAAATTGCTTGATTATTTTTATTTAAGACTAGTATTTAAGACTACTAAGAACGTAGTCTAGAATCACAGTGAGAAAATAGAACAATAAAATACTTAAATAGGAACTACTAAAATTCGTAAAAGAATATTCATTCTAATTCAGTCCTCGGGGATTCGTGTGTGGTCTCGAGAGTGACTACTGGAACTATCGTGTAGGATTTAGCCATATTTTAGCGTAGAAACATGTTTGACTTAATATAACCCAGTTTTCTCGCAATTTTACACTGTTTCTTGCGGAAAAAAAAATTGCGTGATATTTGCCGAGACCCCCCCCCTCTCCCCCACGTGAGACTGGGTGAGATTCGGCTCGACTCCCTCACCCCCCCTAAAAGCCTCACGTAATTAATGGACGCCCCCCTAACCCCCAAGCAGGGCCTAACAATGCGGCTGCTCCTAAAGCTCAGAAAAGACCCTCTAAGGGAAATGATATGGAAGACATCCCCTTCCTCCCTGTGCCCCCAAGACATACGATTAAGAAAACTAGGAATAACATTACCGAACCTAAAATTAAAATCCAACTGCAGGACAGTATCCCAACGGATATCGACCCTGATCGAAATAATATCGGTCATATGGACACTTGTGCTGACGTCTGCAATCCCATAAACTTCGAACGCCAGAGAAATCCCTTTCAATTCGGCGACAGAGACCCCAAATAGTCCACAGCAGAGACTTACTGCCCACCTGCCTTTATCGTACCACATCAATTCTGGTTTAAACATCGCTGTACTCTGTGAAAGAAAGGGCGCTACCTTCCACTTACTAGAAGCGATTCCACGGAATACCGTGCGCTTATTAAATATCTGGAAACGCACAAGATTGAGAGTAAATGCGATCTTTTGGACGCCTTTCGAAGTTGTCATTCGTGGTCTGCACTCACCCAAAACAAATACGGCAATTTTTATTACTGGATGTTCAAGGATAAAAGAATCCCTATGCCTCTCTTCCATGTCCAAGTCCAGCGAACTGAGGACATAGCAAAAATCTACAACATAGCCGACTATGCTGGCACATTGAAAGATATCGTGGAACTAAGGGTCCCAGTCGGCGCTTTAACTGTCGGGGATTTTATCATTCCAGCGCTGCGTGCCGCCAAATGCGGAGAAGGCCGCCAAACTGGCTCCGATCTTTGGCGAAAGGCCCCTGAAGATCCCACCCAGCCAATTACCGCAAATGCCCTAAATTCCCACGAATCAAGCAGAGAAAGAAAAACCAAAAATCAGGCTAACAGTACGCGTGGTGCCAACACTATTAATGCTCCCTTCTCTAGCAGAATGGTTACCCCACTATGTCTTATGCTTCCGCAGTTTCTGGTACCCCAACCTGCCCTTCTTAATGTAGAAGTGGAATGGTATAATTCCCACGCTGTGTGGCCAATAACGAATCTATTATAAAGGCTGCAGAGGCAGGGGTAAATAGAGGCTCGTAAACCAGGAGGTAATAGAAGAATAGCTGTCGGTGTGGCCAGTGATAGCGATCTAAAGTCTATAAATATTACAAGATGGATGGTCGTTATTTTACAGCCCACAGTAAAAACTTCAGACCAGAAGGGTCAAAGTTGTTTTGCAAAATAAAATCATGGTGGGGAGGTACTTCGTAGACTATGGACAGAGGCTGTTTAATAAGGAACCGATTGGGGCAGGAACTACCGAAAGAAAAACAGCCCACTGCCCAACGAAAATGAGGGGCGGGCCAGAATGCCCCCCCCCCTGTAAACGGACAACAGCCCCTCCAAGGACGAAAGGAATAGGAGAAGAAGCAGATCGATCTCAGACTTGGTTCCTCAAAGTTAGATGATAGAGAGTCTCGTCTGCCTCAGAGTGTAGGAGAAGTGCCAGTAAGATGTTCCCATACATGACATGATTCTGGGTCCCTGTCGTGGCTGCATACTTCAGCTGTAGTAAGTGCCTCCCCATAGACTCTAAAAATCATTACTTTGACCATATCTCGTAGTTTGCCTCTGCTTCTGAGTTCTCATATTTAGAAATGTTAATATGAAAGAAATTATTGTACTAGTAGCTTTTACAATTTAATTGAAATTTGTGCGTTATCAAATAAATGTATGTTTAAGGCCAATGCTGTGTCTTCCTTGCTTGTTCCAACCCATGCATGCATCCATTGTTTTAAGGTGCCTACAGTTAGTCCCCAATGCTGAGGGAAATTCTGATCCTTCTTAAATGGACTGTATTCTATATTTTTCTAATTGAAAACTGCAATGTGTTTTATTACACACAAAAAAACAAACATAACGACTAACTTGTTTGAACAATGCAGACCATACTGCGATTGACTGTGCAACAACCTTCGCCTATGGTCGGTGATGATGTACATTGTATGCACACTATAGTCATTTGGTTAACTATATAACCGAAACAAATAGTGGACCCATACCACTAATACTAAAATGCGACTAACACTAAAAACGGCGACTACTCAGAACAGTTTTTGAAACTCAACTGCTGTCATTAGCAACGATAAAAGTTTTTCTAGTGGCGGGCTTTACTAATGCCAAGGTAAGCCGTAACAGACTTCCTTACCTAGAAGCTAATTATGACAAAAAGTTTATCTTAGCGGCGTTTAAGAGCGCCCTACCTGCGACAGAGTTTTCTGCATTGTCATGCTCTCGTCTCGTCAGGGCTAATTCCACCCCACCCCACCCCCTATTTCCTGTTTTTTTTTCGCTAACTTGAACTCTCTCACCGTTGGGTTTTGGAATGCCAACGGACTCCGTTCGCGAATTGCCGGCAATTCGTCACTGATAACGATTTCGATCTCTTTTTAGTCAATGAGACTCATTTCAGATCGTGAACTATGTTCTTTATCATAACGACAGGCCACAACGTAACGCTATCTACATGAAGCGAACGCTTGAGCACGCCACCACCATTATTGAGCTTAAGCTTCCGTATTATCTCCATTTACGTTCGGCCCAACGACTTCAATTCTCTCACTAATAATAGCCCTAACTTTATTATTGCGGGGCATTCATCATTATTGATGGGGTTGTAGAAGCTACAATCTTTGGAAATGGATCGATGCTAAAGTTTCAGCTCCCAATGTTGAACCTGTTATTGACTTCGCGATCACCCGCACCCCCATAATATTAAACGTAATCTCTTCTCATCATCGACCTCAGATTTGAGACAGCCATGTTTTCTCGGAAGACTTGAAGCATATCCTCGCTTGTAACGGCATTCCCGATTGGCCGATGGCGACCAATGAGGATGCTGATAACACCGTCGCCAGCTCAGTGATCGAAGCCGTTCACCGCGACTATTACAGGCTCCCTGAGAATATCAGGGAGAGAAACTAAGTTAGGAAATGCCGTGATCCTGATGTCAAAGCTAATTTAAATAGGTTACAGGCCCTTATTCGGAAAGAGATCTGGAACAATTTCGTTGAATCGCTCACTACTACATTTGGCAAGCTACTGCTCGCATATCCCATCCAAAGGAGCAAAACGCCGAACTTATTGCTGATAGTCTCAGCCTTCAATTTCAACTAAATCACGATATTATTGACTTCTAATACTGTAAATCCAAGAGTTGAACAATTCATGCTTACTCCCACTAATAACTCTCTTAGCCCTACTAAACCTTCTGAAATTTTAACTTAAAAATAACAAATCTCCTGGAGCTGATCCTATCTCTTCTCTCGTGCTTAAAAATCTTCCTTTTAACATTATCATTTTTATCTGCTCTCTCACTAACAATCTTCTCAAACCTAATCATCTTCCTACGAGTTGGAAATCCGCCATTGTGGTTCCAATTCCCAATCCTGGGCTCGATCTCACTAACCCATCTAACTACAGACCTATCAGCCTGCTGTCTAGACTTTCGAAAATCTACGAATGCGTTCTGACTAACCGACTTCCACCCAGCACCAGTTACTGAGAGTGGTTGAACTTGTTGATGACGCTGCTTCCATTGCTATTTTCGTGGATATTTCGAAAGCATGAGGCTTATTAATCTAAAACTCTCGGTCCGTGTTAACACTAACATGTCCTCTCCCCGAAGATTTTCTCACGATCTTCCTTCTTCTCGCCCGACGATCATTTCGCATCACAGACGAGCAAAGCGTGTGTTCAAAATTACCTTAAGCTCGACGAACACTGCTGCCCTATCAAAGTCGATCCATCCAAGTGTTCTTTTTTCTAGAAAGAAACCCACCACCCTCAACATTAATTTTGAACTTAACGAGCAACCCATTCCCTGGGAATCCTAGGATTCCAAATTAAATTGGATCCTTCATACCGACCACACTGTTCGGAAAATGAAGGCTTCCCTTCTTAATAATAAAAGTCGCCTGTCAATTAAGATGAAATTGTTATTATGGAAGACTGGAAGAGCAATGGAAATTTTATCTGATGCAGATTAGGGTGAAGACCATGTGGACAGAAAGTCCTTCAGTGGATATGTGGTCATTTTTTGGTGGTGCTGCAGTCTCTTGGTCGAGTAAAAAGCAGGGTTGCACTGCATTATCTTCTGCTGAGTCTGAGTATTTGGCTTTAGCCCATACTACAAAGGAAGTGTTGTGGGTGAGAAGTCTAATGCAGGAACTTGGTGTGGAGAAACGTATTCCTACACCTGTACCTGTGAAAATAGATAGCCAAGCGGCTATGTTTATTGCGAAATCAAACAACATCTGAGCGCAGTAAACATATCGACATAAGGCATCATTTCCTCCGGGACTATATTGAACAGAATGTTATTTGTTTAGAGTATATAGCCTCGATTAATAATGTTGCTGACCTTTTCACTAAAAATATCTCGAAGAAAATTTTAGTAAACTTAAGAAAACACCTGGGTTTTTAGTTATTGATATTCATAATTGATGTGTTTGTAGTGTATACAGTTTTTTTTATTCGGCTAAACTGCGTTTATAGTGTTTTTGTGTATGTGAAGCAGTTACCCATGGGTTTTATGTTTCAAAGTTAGTGTATAGGCTTTTTAGCCATGCTTTGGCAAGGAGGAGTGTTAAAAATTAATTTCCTATGTGATTGTGTTTATGCCAAAGCAGTGCTACAATTTCACCTCAACTTGACATCTGAGTTTTGTAATTGCTAAATGGCAACCTCCTCTCTCTCTCTCTAATAAACATGTTAACAGTTTGACGTGCTTTTGCTTGAGTTTTTTTCCTCATTTTTGTATTATCTGTTAAAGATGTATTTCTAACACTATCTACCAACACGCTGTATATTATGCTAGTGTGAAGGTCTTTCAAAATAATATTACGGCCCATCGAACAAATTACTTTGGTTAGCTTGTTGATAAAAAATTTTTACAAAAATGTCGAATTTGTCGTCCAATTGGTTCTTTAGTTAACTTTCCTGTAGTTTTTCTTTTGTTAATTATTTCCATTCTGTGCTTCAATACACTTTCTGACATTATTTTATAAAATCACATCATAATTTGCAACCAAAATGACCACGATTTTCTATAGAGTCCAGTGTATAAACCCCTTCTGCTTTATAGCCTCTGTATGATATGTCTTGCCTACCAATAAAAAAAAAAACTATATCAATTTAACGTTGAACAACCAATCTTCTGGTGTAAATTTCTCTTTCTCGCTGTTTGTTTTGGTTACCAGTCAGA
The DNA here is from genome assembly GCA_907164885.2 of Dolomedes plantarius. Taxonomy (NCBI): domain Eukaryota; kingdom Metazoa; phylum Arthropoda; class Arachnida; order Araneae; family Dolomedidae; genus Dolomedes; species Dolomedes plantarius. Next base: position 259,270,918 of record OU015490.1, read on the forward strand.
AGAGTTGAAATATCATGACCTTTTTGGATTTGAAAAGCTGCCTTAACGAGAATCTCAACGGTTTTATAAATCTATACGTCAGAGGTAAACCATCATAAGTGAATTTTCTTCATTTTCGATATTTTATGGTAAGTTACTCGTTTTGGATGGAGCTTCTTTCAGGAAACCTGTCCTATATGCAAAACAAAATGGTGGGGGACTTATGTAAGTCATGATGAGAGGTAAACCATCACAAATGGGGAAATTCACTTATGATGGTTTACTTCTGACTTAGAGAATATGCTTAGGAGAAACGTCTTGCCCGGTATTAAATGAGAAATGTCTATTATCTTTACCTCCAAAGGCAGCAGGAGTTGTTAAGCCGAATCGAATATGATAACCATTTTCTATGAATTTTTTCACCATTCGGCATAAAGTTTTGAAGAGTCGATTGGCAGTTTAGTTTTTTTTTCCTTCGCTAACTTGAATCCATAAAAGCTTTTTTAATTCCGATAGGGTCATTTTCGATGAAATATCCAAGCTGGTGTGTAACCGCACCAGGTGTCTTTTGATGGGTTTCGTCATCATCATTTTTTGTGTCAGAGTTTGAATTAGTTCTGATTAGATCAGATTTGATGCGCTAAAAATATATTCCAATGAAAAAAGAGCTGGGATGTCTATTTAGGAAGTTATGAGTCAATAACCAACTTGTTTAGAACGGTCCCAACTGAATCAACTGTCCGGATATGAGCTGCCATGTTGGATCGAGGAGTCAGTCGCAAAATTAAATTTTTAATTTACCAAATTTTAGCTAGTATTTTTTTAAATCCCGTTCGGATTAACCAGATGTCCGGACATACGGGGTCCGGATTAGGGGTACTCTACTGTACTTATGAGCTAATAAAGTAATTTCAACTTTCTTACCTGTATTTGATGTATCATCGTGGCTGACTTTGCGACTGAAAAGTGGAACTAGTTAACCAATTTTTTAAACTTTTGTTCAACGTCTAAAGATTTTGTCTTATTTTCGTAGCGCCACTTTGATACACACGTTTCATGTGCACTAACAATAACATACACTGACTGAGAGGTGATGAAAACCTACAAACTGTTTTTCACTGCAAACTGCTTTTCGGAACACATGGAACTGTTTGATCTGGGGATTCTCTAATCTCAACTGTTCTAAGGTCACAACATAAAAGAACAAATGGAATGTTTTAACTGTTTCTCCCCTTCTCGATCAAGAATGTCTCGTTCTTGAAGGGAAACAACTGTTCACGACAACTTACTCTTCTCTCAAGTCCATTTATTTCAATTAAAACTGATTTTAAATCCAAATAAGAATTCAAGTAATTTAACATATTTTTAAAATTATGGAAACTGTTAAATATTTGTATCCAGGTAAAACACTTGAACAAAAAACGTTTTCTGCTTTAATACAAAATATATAAAACTATTTTTATTTCTGAATTAAAACGTAAAAAAAAAATATTGATTGGTTATAAATGTAATTTTTTAAATTTGTCATTTTTCCGTTCCGAGATTAAAAAGAAAAAGTACACAATAAAAATAACTTATTTGTTTGTGTTTCTATTAGAACAGAACAGAAAACAGACTAGATTGGGATATCGAGTCTGGACTTCCAGTTTCTTCTTTACGTCAACCTGTTTTTTTTGCAAACAGTTCGTTTGGACTTTGTGAAAACAGCGATGCATCATTCGCTTACACGTCCCCACACAATACTCGTACATATGCAGACTGACTGTTCTGCCTTACTGCTGTGCCATTTACTGACGTTTTAACAACAGCTTCAAATTGAACGGACACGCAATTGGGACAAATGGCTCTAGTGCAACTAATTATAAAGTAGTGTAGTTAAAAAAGTGAGTAGTAAAAAATGCAAACGACTTCTTTTGGAGCCCCAAGTATAAACCACTTTTTATAGGGCCTGGGTTATGGTCAACACTTATGAGTTACTTTATCAGTTCTGCGCCTGGAACTAGATCTACTTCTATCCTTCAGTTTATCCGCATATGTTTCTGTTGGACCTTTTGTAATTCATGAAACACACCTCTTACAAACCGTGTATGCGCCTGCTGTTTATGAAACAAATCTTCAATTACTCTGCCCTTTTTTATCCGCTGACAAATCTTTGAATCTCATAACACTTTCTAAGATTCTCTGTTGGTATTCTTTAACTGTTTGCCGCCTCATAGTCTATTTTATCGTTTCATCCCCCTTCTATCACTTTTACTTGTACCCGGCAATTGCACATTAGGGATGCGACATCGATATTCAATATTAAAACATCGATGTTTTAAAACTGGTCTCTAAAATTAATGTTACTTCGGTTAGTCGTGGGGATTTAATTTTACTCTCTGATTGGGCTGACACAAATGACAAAAACTTGGTTGCTTGTACCTTGGGATACATTGATGACTCAAAATTCTCGTTGTAAATATCAACATGCTTTGCCTTCAAATGTCCAGATAAATTCGTGGTATTGCCACAAGTTTTGAGTATTGCATTTCGCCAATTTGTCAGAGGTTTTGCAAAAATATTTCCAAACGGTACTTTTGGGAGGCATCCTACTAATAATATTAACATCAGCTGATGTAAAACCAGAACAAAACAACAACTTAAATGGCTGCTCTCGTGTATATACTATTTGTAAAATAAAACCCCATGGGAGGTTCTGGAGTGTCAGGAACATTCCAAGCGTTCTGATTGGTTCATTGGTTGTTGATTGTCATTTGTCTGTTTGCTAAGGAATCGTTCCCCCTTTTCAGAACTCACTTACATTTACTGAGTGTGAAAATTATGCTAAGTGGTAATTTTTTTTATTTATGGTACTTTTTAATTAAAAAAAGAAAACATCGATGTTAAAAGAACATCGGCTTCAATAAATCGATGTCGCATCCCTATTGCACATCCTCTGCTCCTTTTTGACTCTCAAACTCTTCTTCTCCATTCCCAGTTGATCTTTTCACCTCGGCTGATCTCTTTCCCTTTTTGTGGCTTCGTTAAAGGCATTTCACTCTACTTTATTAAACCCGCCACTTATAATAACCCCTATAACTTATCTCAAGTACACGCCCACCTCAATAATTTACTAAACATATGTTCTGTAAAGCAGTCCCGAAAACAATAAAATTTAACTTGTTTTCACATCAGTACAGCTTTACTAATAGTAATAGTGTCATGTCAATATGTAATTAGAGTGTCTTAGTGACACCAAATAAGTGATGACCCCTACCTTGGCAGTTATTCAATCCTACAACAAACAACTTGCTTCACCAAATAATATAATTTACATGCAGCAACAAATTACTCCCTTTCAGTACTCCTCGGAGAGAACTTGACACTGTAGCAACCATAGGAAAATGGGCCACGCCCTCTTTTGCAGACTTTCAGATGATAACCAATAGACATAGAGTAGAGAAAAGGAGTAAAGTGATAGGTGTGCTGATAATCCGCGAGTTGATAGCATAAGAAAAAGTGAGTAAGCATCTTGCAGGGCAGTAGATTGGAGATGCTAAGATGAGCAATGAGAGAGGAGGGATAGTAAGACATATTTATTTGATTTTAAAAGAATTTTATGATGTTTTTTTATCTTGGCAAGCCAAGTATCAGGTTATTTTATTTTATTTTTCGGAAGAAAGGAGAAAACATAAAAAATGAAGGAAGAGACGAGATGGCCCTGGACCGTTTCCTGTTTGAGGGGTCAGCATGATCATAGCCTGCTAAATCCTTTAGTAATTCATTGTCTACATTACTGTGGAAGTTTATAGCTAGTTTTTGGAGATAATTTTTAAGAGTGGGGAGACCGATTCCACGGTAAATATCTACATTAATAATGATTTGAATGATCGTTCTACTCTGTTGCGAAGCTAGTCTTTTAATGTGCGTATTAGCACAGTATGACCATGTTGGCCCACCGTGCGACCGCTCCGCCGAAAGGCCTATGCCGAAGCAGTCTGCTAGCCTAACCGGAACAACTTTCCACTCACCGTCGAAGCTAGGCCTCGTTCGTATTGTCCCTTTCGAAGTTCAACAAGTATTAAAAAATAAGAATTTCTTTCACTATTTTTATGTTGTCTTGAAGGATGCCACACAAACACTTAAAATATCAATATTTCACAGCACCGTTGCCACCAACTTAGGATTGAGCTACAAGGTTTTTTGTTAGGGTCCAAGCTTGGCTTTCTCAACTTAGGGCTGAGAAAGCCAAGCTTGGACCTGCTCATACACTTGTGTATTCAAAGACAAATAGTGTTATTACTGAACATGTAGGCTTCACAAACACATTACTGGGAAAAGAGGAGCTACTATTAAGATCGCTAATGATTTAACTAAGGTTCAAGTGGATTTTGCTGATGGGCATGACAGCATTAATGTAGGAGGACCCCCTCATGAAGTTAAGGAAGCTTACCGAAAATTAAAAGAACTTAAAACACAAGTTGCCTATGCAGCCATCACGATAACAAACACCTAATATAATGTTTCCACCCTCATATAATTGGCAAATACCAACCGTCTGAACGAGGAGACAAAAATCTTTAATTAATATTCTGTCAGATGAAATGAGTCTAAATTTACAAGGCTATAGCTATACCGGAAAAGGGCATTTGTTATTTTATATTTATATCCCATGATTATTTTGTTTTAGTCTTGGATAATACATTAATGTGAAAATGTTATGTTTTAATGATGATTCTGTAATCAGAATAATGCTATGTAGTAGTAGAATTGGTAATGTTTTGAATTTAATCTACTATCTTTATTCAGTTCAAGTTCCGTGAATCATGTTACATTTAAGTTTTTCTTTGTTGTTGTGTGTGTGGACCCCAAATAACTTTAATCACTGGGTGCTTGCTTGTGTGCCCTTTAGTAGAGGAAAATGGACTTTTCGGTGATCATTTTATATTTGATGGTCCTGTATACCATCTGACTAAACTTTTCCTTCGTAATACTCTAGAAAAGTTTTCAAGGGGGGAGGAGTTGTGACGACCTCCCGATCGAGGCTTTTAAATGAGAGCGAACTGAAGTGAAGAAGGAAAAGAGATCGAACGAACGGAGAGAAAGAAGGGTTGTTCGTGTTTGAGTGTAAAAAAAAATATATCATTTTTGATTCTCTTTGAGTAGCTGCATTATTATGCTACAGTTATAATGTGATGTGTTCCACACCTATTTTTGTGATGTGTTGCCCCTCGTCATCAATATGAAATAAAGTTTCGTTTTTCTTGTTAACTAGCTGTGTTCCCCGACCTGGAACCTCCTCGAAATCCAGAGATCGCATCGCTTCTATTCCCTTTTGCAGTGTCCCCCAAAATGAAAAGACACAAACGAAAGACAGAGCGGTAGAGAAAAATATCTTTTATTCGTAAAATAGACAATAACGTTGGCTGGATACGCATCAGCACTCTGCAACAACATAGAAATGACGTCGTTTTGATTTAGGGCTCGGGAATGTCACGTCGCGCCTCCTACCGTCTTGGACTATGGCCATGTAACTTGCACCAGTTGCCAACAATCACTGAATGCTTTATATATATATATGTATAAATATAAGTTATATACATACATGTATATATAAATATGCATATATATATAAAACAGTTCCGTAACTGACTGACATATAACGCACAGACCAAACCGCCGGACCTAAAGGGCCGAAATTTTGTATGGCGATTCTCCTCATAGTGTAGGGGTGCAGTAAGAAACATTTTTGAAAAATTCTTCTTACATTTTTTTAAAATTAAAATTTTTAAGCTGTTTTTGACACTTTCTTTTTTTCAAGTTTGCATTTAAAATAATGATCTGATGGTTATAAAATTTATATCACGAGAAAGATCCTTAAAATGAAATATTTTTCGAATCTTCACCTCCTTTTTCTGAGTTTTAGTGAATTTTTGGAAATTAAATTTATTAAATGCTGATCACGTGGTTTCCTTTCTTTGTGCGATACTTTAAACCAATTTTGCGTCACGCATACATATACATTATATAAAAATGAGCTACTGAAATGCTAAAGAAGTGCGCGGCCATAGCCGAACACGGGGAGGGCAGGCAGACAGAGATCAGGATTCGACGCTCTTCCAGGAAACACTCGCACAAGAGAAATAGACTCGGACATGGTTTTCGGGATCGAGTGATATACAAATAGATTCCATAAACAAGTCGCGATGAGTTGAAGCTTTGTACACGAGAGAATCCAATGAAGCCCTCCATAAATAACACATGCGACAGAAAACAGCGCATTCCGTGAATGGGATTTAACCTGTGTAAATGAAATCAAACTGAGCGTTCAATAAATAACATTCTCGCTCTCTCAAACAGTTTATATATAAAGTGCCATATATATATAGGATTTCTCTTTCCTTAATGGCAGGCTCTGTCGAGAGTGATTCCATGTTTAAGTGTGGCCCCCTTCTTCCGATTCGAGGTCGGGTGAGAAACTGTATCCGTCCGCAGCGAAGAGACGAGGGAAAGGCA
>OU015490.1:259282391-259312391 GCA_907164885.2 Dolomedes plantarius
CTATTTGAAAAATTCTTTCACTGTTTGAAAGGTACAGTATTCCAGATGGACATACGCTATATATTGTGTATATCTAATCAGTAGAAATATAGTCAGGGGCTTAATCCTAAAAATCTCCAGTGTTACCGCTACTGTCATCTACCGCTTTTTCTGGCGAAGTCTTCAACGATCCTTAGCGTGGTGCTATCTATACTAATATATAAAGAGAGAGGGGATTTTGTACGTGGAGGGTAATCTTCAGAACCACTGTACCTATTTGAAAAATTCTTTCACTGTTTGAAAGGTACAGTATTCCAGATGGACATAGGCTATATATTGTGTATATCTAATCAGTAGAAATAAAGTTAGGGGCTTAATCCTAAAAATCTCCAGTGTTACCGCTACTGTCCTCTACCGCTTTTTCTGGCGAAGTCTTCAACGATCCTTAGCGTGGTGCTATCTATACTAATATATAAAGAGAGAGGGGATTTTGTACGTGGAGGGTAATCTTCAGAACCACTGTACCTATTTGAAAAATTCTTTCACTGTTTGAAAGGTACAGTATTCCAGATGGACATAGGCTATATATTGTGTATATCTAATCAGTAGAAATAAAGTTAGGGGCTTAATCCTAAAAATCTCCAGTGTTACCGCTACTGTCCTCTACCGCTTTTTCTGGCGAAGTCTTCAACGATCCTTAGCGTGGTGCTATCTATACTAATATATAAAGAGAGAGGGGATTTTGTACGTGGAGGGTAATCTTCAGAACCACTGTACATATTTGAAAAATTCTTTCACTGTTTGAAAGGTACAGTATTCCAGATGGACATAGGCTATATATTGTGTATATCTAATCACTAGAAATAAAGTTAGGGGCTTAATCCTAAAAATCTCCAGTGTTACCACTACTGTCCTCTACCGCTTTTTCTGGCGAAGTCTTCAACGATCCTTAGCGTGGTGCTATCTATACTAATATATAAAGAGAGAGGGGATTTTGTACGTGGAGGGTAATCTTCAGAACCACTGTACCTATTTGAAAAATTCTTTCACTGTTTGAAAGGTACATTATTCCAGATGGACATAGGCTATATATTGTGTATATCTAATCACTAGAAATAAAGTTAGGGGCTTAATCCTAAAAATCTCCAGTGTTACCACTACTGTCCTCTACCGCTTTTTCTGGCGAAGTCTTCAACGATCCTTAGCGTGGTGCTATCTATACTAATATATAAAGAGAGAGGGGATTTTGTACGTGGAGGGTAATCTTCAGAACCACTGTACCTATTTGAAAAATCTATACTAATATATAAAGAGAGAGGGGATTTTGTACGTGGAGGGTAATCTTCAGAACCACTGTACCTATTTGAAAAATTCTTTCACTGTTTGAAAGGTACAGTATTCCAGATGGACATACGCTATATATTGTGTATATCTAATCAGTAGAAATAAAGTTAGGGGCTTAATCCTAAAAATCTCCAGTGTTACCGCTACTGTCCTCTACCGCTTTTTCTGGCGAAGTCTTCAACGATCCTTAGCGTGGTGCTATCTATACTAATATATAAAGAGAGAGGGGATTTTGTACGTGGAGGGTAATCTTCAGAACCACTGTACCTATTTGAAAAATTCTTTCACTGTTTGAAAGGTACAGTATTCCAGATGGACATAGGCTATATATTGTGTATATCTAATCAGTAGAAATAAAGTTAGGGGCTTAATCCTAAAAATCTCCAGTGTTACCGCTACTGTCCTCTACCGCTTTTTCTGGTGAAGTCTTCAACGATCCTTAGCGTGGTGCTATCTATACTAATATATAAAGAGAGAGGGGATTTTGTACGTGGAGGGTAATCTTCAGAACCACTGTACCTATTTGAAAAATTCTTTCACTGTTTGAAAGGTACAGTATTCCAGATGGACATAGGCTATATATTGTGTATATCTAATCAGTAGAAATAAAGTTAGGGGCTTAATCCTAAAAATCTCCAGTGTTACCGCTACTGTCCTCTACCGCTTTTTCTGGCGAAGTCTTCAACGATCCTTAGCGTGGTGCTATCTATACTAATATATAAAGAGAGAGGGGATTTTGTACGTGGAGGGTAATCTTCAGAACCACTGTACCTATTTGAAAAATTCTTTCACTGTTTGAAAGGTACAGTATTCCAGATGGACATAGGCTATATATTGTGTATATCTAATCAGTAGAAATAAAGTTAGGGGCTTAATCCTAAAAATCTCCAGTGTTACCGCTACTGTCCTCTACCGCTTTTTCTGGCGAAGTCTTCAACGATCCTTAGCGTGGTGCTATCTATACTAATATATAAAGAGATAGGGGATTTTGTACGTGGAGGGTAATCTTCAGAACCACTGTACCTATTTGAAAAATTCTTTCACTGTTTGAAAGGTACATTATTTCAGATGGACATATGCTATATATTATGTATATCTGATCAGTAGAAATAAAGTTAGGAGCTTAATCCTAACAATCTCCATTGTTTCCGCTACTGTCTTCTACCGCTTTTTGTTCCGAAGATTTCAACGATCCTTATCGTGGTGCTATCGCGGTGGGCTTCTGTTCTGACGCTAGCAGTTCGAACCTAGCCGTTCTCCGGCAAGCCTTTTACTTTTAAAAAATTTATTTTAATTATTAACTAACATAAAATCAATTTAATGTATTATTTAGGTTATTATTAAGGTAAAAAAACATTTACAATTTATTGGCTATCAACTGGAAATTTATTGGTATAATATTTGTTCAACCCGGACAAAGTCGGGACGGGCCGCTAGTATATACATATATATACATATATATATATATATATATATATATATATATACATACATATATACATTATATATAAATATACATACACACACACACACACACACACACACACACACACACACACACACATATATATATATATATATATATATATATATATATATATATATATATATATACACATATATATATATATACTAGGGGCTTCGCCCCTAGGCTCGCTCCTCTGGTGAATCAAGTGAATGAATGACTCAATAGTTGTTTACAGCGATTGAGTCATTCATTTGTTTACAGTTGAAGCTTCCCCCCCCCTCCCGGCGAAATGGATGAAGCCCGCCTATGGGTGAAAAATTGGATCTTCTTTCATGTCCTTCTGCAAAGGAAGAGAATGAGAAGATTTTTTTGAAGTATTTCTTTAAAATTCAATTAAAAATCGAAATTTTAAGATAGAGACTTGAAATGAAGTTTATATGAATGAGAAAGCTTTCATCTTCCAGTTGATATAAATATTTTCTTTGTAACATAATAAGTCTGAGAGCATCGAATTTATATATCTCGAAACGCATAAATTTTTCCAAAAAGTGGGTTTTCAATTTTAATAAAAATATCAGTCTGTTTTAAATTATTTTTAAACAAATGAGGTCTTGTTTGAAGGAGAAATGTCTGTAGTCTTAGATTGTAAAAAAAAAAAAATTAAAAAAAAAAATTAAAAAAAAAAAAAAAAAAAAAAAAAAAAAATTCTACGATCCTTTTTTGGCGAGTTATCGTAATCTGAACATGAAAAAGTCAATATTTTCCCACAAAACATAAAATAAAAGTCCGACGAATATGAGACATGTCTTACTTTCGACCCCATACCCCCAGCGGTTTCGGAGGAGATAGCGTGACAAGCTTTTGACAGCGGCGGCGGCAGCGGCAGCGCCAGTTACTTTTTTTTAGAATAGAGACTATACACACACACACACACACACACATATATATATATATATATATATATATATATATATATATATATATATATATATATACACACAGTGGTACCTCGACTTACGAGTTTAATTTGCTCCATGACTTAGCTCGTAACTCGAAATACTCGTATCTCGAATCTATTTTCCCCATTGAAATGAATGGAAATGCCATTAATTCGTTCCGGGCTCCCCCAAAACACCGCAATTTTTTGTTACGTGTTTTTAAATAAGAAAAATGTGCTTATAAATGACGAACATTGTATAAAAATGCAATACAATAGAATGTACTGCAATAAATTTGTTTTGTTAAGTGTAATGTACAACATTTTCCTTGGAGATCAGACTTGAAGATGCTGATGGAAGAGGAGGAGAAAGGCTGAACTGAAAAATTAAATCTTATTCGTTGATTTTTTTATCTTTTCGCCCCGCTTTCCTCACTTTCGCTGTTATTACCAGCTAATCTCTTGAAGTGAACGAGTGAGACACGCAAGCTGGGCGATTGTTGCATCGTTCACCGTGGCTGTAATCTCCAGATTCTTCTTTCTGAGAATCCGAAGAGCGTTTTCTCAGAATCCGTAGAAGGGGGAGAGCTTGCGATCCTAGGACCAGGGCCTTCCCATCCCCTAGACCCCATGGGGAGTTCCAGTGTGAGAGGGAATTGAAGCTATCTCTCTACGACAGAGGTTGGGCGCTGTTCGGTTTCAGAGGACGACTCAAGTTTCGGCAGAGCAAGCTGCCCCGGGTGGTAATTTCTGGGTTTAAGACTGGATTGTAGTCTCAGAATAATATGTATACAATTGTATAATAATTGTACATAAAGTTTGTAAATAGTATATGCTTCTCGTGTTCTCATTTGATGAGACGTAACATGGCATTCGCTGCTCAAACTAGCGGTGGGATATCTGAAGCTTGCTCGTAACTCGAAGCAAAAAATCTACCGAGAGAATGCTCGTATCTCGAAAAACTCGTAAGTCGAGGTACCACTGTATATATATATATATATATATATATATATATATATATATATATATATATATATATTTTATATATATATATTTTATATATATATATATTTTATATATATATATATATATATATATATATATATATATATATATATATATATATATATATATATATATATATATACATACATATATACATATATATACATACACACACACATATACCGGGTGGCCATAATTAAACTGACAGTGCTCACAGTGTTCTGTAGCGCGATCTATTTGCGAGAATGACGCCACATTTTGTAGGAAGACTAAACAAGACAGGGGACGAAGGATTCCGCGAAAAAATAAATTAGTTCCAAAAGTCACCGCTAGGGGAATATTTGGCGATGTGTAATAGAAAATAGAGTGTTAACAAATGCAAATCAATACGGAAATTACCTTTTATTTTGCATTCAAATGAGGTTCAATGTGGCTGCCGTTGTTGTGGACCACATATTGCATTCTCTGCACAGTATGCACAACAGCAGAAAGCAACATGTCTGCAGGAATCTCCCGTACAGTCCGTGATATGTTATCCTTCAACGTAGCCAGGTCCTGGACCACTCCTTGATAGACCTTGGACTTAAGGTAACCCCATAGCCAGAAGTCGCATGGGGTAAGATCAGGCGACCGAGGTGGCCATGCAGTTGGAAAGTAGCGGCTAATGACTCTTGTGAATTTCTGTCGTAGCAGCTGTTGCACCCGTACAGCAACGTGTGGAGGGGCTCCATCTTGCATGAAAATGATTTCCCCCAGGCATTGTCTTTGCTGAAGTGCCGGAATGACAAAGCTGTTCAACATGTGGCGATATTTCTCTCCGGTAACAGAACAGGTTTCCGGTCCTGTCGGGGTAATGATCTCATAGAAGAATGGACCTACGATACATTCCGCTGTGAACCCACACCAAACAGTTACCTTTGGTGAATGTAAGGGAATTTCTGTGACTGCATGTGGTGATTTGTCATCCCAAATTCGGCAGTTTTGGGTATTCACAGTTCCATGCAGGTAAAAGTGGACCTCGTCTCCCCATAAGATTTTCCACGGCCAAGCATCATCCACCTCCATTCTGGCAACAAAGGTGAGAGCAAAAGTCAATCGCTTATCATGGTCGGGGTACAGTAACTCCTGTACACGGCTGATCGTGTACGGATAGAAGTTGATAATCTTTCGTAAGATTTTCCATACCGTACTGTAAGGCATATCCATATTCCGAGCTAATCCACGAGCGCTAGAGGTGGCAGCAATATTGTCTGGTCCTCTGTCGACAATCGCCGTGGCAACTGCTTCGATTGTATCCTGTGGTACAGGTTTTCGTCCTCTGCCAGACTGAACCTTCAGAGAACCTGTTTTCTCAAACGTCGCAACCATTGCTTTTAGCCCATTAACTGACACAGGACCGTTACCTTTAGGCATTTTTTTGTGCGTTCTAAAAGCACGAAGAGCGGCTGACGCGTTGCACTGGTTGAGGTAAAAGAATTTGACCAGTAACGCACGCTCGACTAAAGAGGGAGACATTGCACATAAACTTTCAATCCGATTGATTCGAAACGTAACACATTGCCTTTTAAAATCCAAGCAGCTGGCACTGTGCCAATGGATGTAACGTGAAATTTGAATAAAGAACTTCTTCTTCTGCTCAGCGTACGTGATATTGCAGATCACGAGACTTTATCGGTGTTTATGTAGATTTTACGCTTTTTTAAAAGTGTTGCCATATTGCACTTGAGCTAAATAAGAAAATGTGCATAATAAAAGGTAATTTTATTCCGTATTAATTTGCATTTGTCAACACTCTATTTTCTATTATACAGCGCCAAATATTCCCCTAGCGGTGACTTTTGGAACTAATTTATTTTTTCGCGGAATCCTTCGTCCCCCGTCTTGTTTAATCTTCCTACAAAATGTGGCGTCATTCTCGCAAATAGATCGCGCTACAGAACACTGTGAGCACTGTCAGTTTAATTATGGCCACCCGGTATATACATATACATATATATACATATACACACACACACATATATTATATATATATATATATACATACATATGTGTGTGTGTGTGTGTGTATGTATATATATATATATATATATATATATATATATATATATATATATATATATATATACATACACACACACACACACACACACACTCATGGACAAAAAAATTAGCGCACCAAGAAATAATTGCGGGATCGTAACAAAACTTGCAATGAAGGTACATGTCGGGGAGATATGCAAATGATTAGAAATGCAGCGTGACTGCGCATTACGTATAGCCGGTAGAGGGCGTTGAACGTCGTACTCTGTGGAGTATAAAACAGGTAACCAAAGCTTGTTTGAGTGTGCTGAATCATTTCCAAAGGAAGAGCTGAGATAGACATGCCATTACGCCGTGTTCGAAGACAATATAAGCAGTTGTCGCAGTTTGAGAGGGGGAGAATCGTCGGGATGATGGAAGCTGGATGGTCAGCTAGACGAGTAGCTCGTCAATTAGGCCGCTCTGATTGTGTTTTGAGGAGGTGTTGGGACAAGTGGACCCGAGAGATGTCATGTACACGAAGACCAGGCTCAGGGCGCCCTCGACAGACCAGTCGTCGAGAAGACCGCCACATCGTAAGAAATGCACGCGTACAGCCAACTGCTTCATCGGCCGCCATCCAGGCACAGGTAGCACCTTCACTAGGGGCCTCTGTGTCTTCTCGAACCATACGAAGGCGCCTGGCTGAAGGACAGTTGGTATCGCGGCGCCCATTACGTGTGCTGCCCTCATCGAAGCCTCCGTTTGGAGTTTTGCCGCGCACGAGGAAACTGGACTGCAGCGGAATGGAACCAGGTCGTCTTTAGCGACGAATCCAGATTCAATCTCGGCAGTGATGACAATCGTGTTCGTGTTTGGAGAGCCCGTGGTGAACGCTTCAATCCTGCCTTTACTGTACAGCGACACATCGCTCCCACAGCTGGTGTGATGGTATGGGGTGCCATTGCCTACAATACACGGTCACCCCTAGTATTGTTCCGTGGCACCATGACAGCCCAGCGGTATGTTCATGAAATCCTGCAACCACATGTGTTGCCACTCATGCAAGGGCTCCCAGGAGCCATTTTTCAACAAGACAATGCTCGGACTCATACGGCAAGGGTGTCACAAGACTGTCTCCGCACTGTTACTACCCTTCCTTAGCCTGCCCGATCCCGAGATTTGTCTGCAATCGAACATATCTGGGATCATTTGGGACGACGAGTTGGGCATCCCACGAGTTTGAACGAACTAGAGGCAAGGTTACAGCAAATATGGAACGAAATGTCTCAAGACATCATACAGAACTTGTATGACTCAATGCCCGATCGTATCGCATCGTGCATTCGCGCTAGAGGGGGTCCAACGGAGTATTAACTCCTCCGTTCTTTTGTCTTTTTCTCCGAAATAAATTATCCTTTTTCTTTGATTTTCTTATTATTTACTTATATCAAAGTAGTCATTACGTATGTAAAATTTCGTTTCATTTTGACGATTCCTTCTTGGTGCCCTAATTTTTTGTCCATGAGTGTATATATATACATACATACACACACACACAAACTTCTAGAATCCATAAGCTCCAAGTTCAACAAGATCTGAAAGTCAAACAATTTGCGAGAACGAGACACCTTCAAGAAAATGAGCCGTTTGAAAAGAGTTTGGAATGGGCAACTTTCATATACAAGACAAGTGGCGTCTACTCACATGACGATGAGGGCGGCCTCCTGAGAATACTGGACCAGCAACTCCCTGAGCCGGATGTGGCGGTTCGTCTGCAAAGACAAGCACTTCGTGAGGTACACGTAGTGGGGGAAAAGAATTCGGGGTTATGCGATGAAGAGACACTCACCTTGTCCTTGAGCGCCAGCATCTCGGTCAGCGAGATCAAGTGGGGATTCTCAGACTCGGCATCCTCGTTCTCCCGCCATCGACTGATCAGCTTCTCGAAGTCCTGACGGCTGAAACAGAAAGGGGGTGTTCGTTAGAGGCACACTTTTTAGAAAACTATGCGTTGTTGCTACTAATCCTATCTGAACAGACCAGATCCGTGAGACCAAAAACATTTAAAAAAATCCAAGACAAGGAGGGGACTCTGCGTCAAATCCTCCTTTACAAGCCGCAAGCAAAAAAGATGGTCAGGGGTGGGTTGATTGATGTTACATTTTCCACAAATGGGGAAGATCTTATTGTCTTGATCAAATTTAAGGCACTTCGGAGTCTAGACAAAGCAGTCTGCTGAAAACGATTGCCCACAAAAGCCATAGCTCCTCCGGGCTGTCTGCCACAATACCGGTCATGCGCCATGAAAGGGCGATGAAAGATTCAACTCTTGAGCAGATCTTCAAAATGCGATGGGATCCAATGCAAATGGATATCCTGGTATATTGAGAGCTCTTGAAGTAAAGTCAGAACAGAGATTCAAGTTCTGTCACCAATATGAAGCCAGATCTGAGGGTGTTGGGTAGAACTGCGGCTATAAGTCAAAATCCAGATATCTTTATAGGCAGTGCAGGAAAGGCCTCTTCAATTGCAATTAGTTCCGATCGAAGAACAGAGCAGTGATCTGGATTTCTGATTTTGATAGTAAAAGTACTCTGAGTTTTCACGAAGATACCGCTACAGCAATCGTTATGCTCATTTTTACTGCCATCTGTATATATTTGAAGGGCATCAGAGGGAAGACTGTTAAGTGTTTCCAGAGCAACCTGCCGAAGATATTCTGGTAAATCTACCCTATTGTTGGTAAAGGAGACAAGGTCTGTAATAAAATGAACTCTGGGAAGTCCCTCCAAAGAGTGTCAATGTTGCCCATTAGGTAAGCCAGAGAAAGGGGGCTGTTTCTCTTTAATCTTTGATTTCCTGTCCAGTTATGAAGAAACACAAAGGTACGATTGCGAGCACCAAAACTGCACAGTATTTTGACAGTTTGACTCTACATCTTAAAGTCAGCGGTTGTAGATCACATTCATAAAGAGCTATTTCACCTGGGCAGCTGTTACATAGGCCAGTAATTATGCGGGCTGCACTCAACTGAACACGCTCAAGCTTAAGTAGGAAGGTAGGTGAAGCACAGGAGTAGACCTCTGAATCAATTTGATTCAGAGGATGGGCCTTATAAGGGAGATCTAAGAGTATAAACATCCGCTCCCCAATCAGTACCAGGAATACATTATAGGATATTCAGCCTTTTCCTGCCTCTTAAAACCAAATTTTCAATATGCCTATTGCTTAGCAATTCTGGATCCCAAATATTTAGGATGCTTAATGCACGGTAGTGATTGTCCCATCATAGTGATATCTAGATGATAGTTGGAAAGGTTTCGATTTCTAGTGAAGAAACTAACATAAGATTTAGAGCAGTTAAATTGTAATTTATGTTGGTCACCTCGGGTAGGACAATATTAATATCGTTTTCAATTTGTTCAATGTTTGAGTTTGCGTTCCGGAAAATTATGTCATCGGCAAATATTCCGGTTTCACACTTTTGAGCAATGATCCCCTCAATCCCCGTTAAATACAGTGAGAAAAGTAGTGGACACAACACAGAACCCTGGGGCAAGCTCTGATTCGATCTAAAATCTCTATAATAACATAAAAAGATCTGCCCCTCATAAAATCATCAATCCAGGCAAGTACCCTTCCATTCATCCTAAAATCAACAAAAAGCTTCGTAAGTAACTTGTTAGACCACACTCTATCAAAAGCTTCGGTCAAATCTAAAAAAACACTGCCACTGTATGCTGAGTGGGCTTCAAGTTTTGTGAATCACACGGAGCGACTCAAAGGAAACTGAACTGGTTAGCGATTGAAATTGCTTATCGGTTGCAAACTCGTTAGTGATGCGGCCGACTCAAAAGTGATTCAAATCAATAATTTGTGACCTGTCATGGAAGGAAGAACATCATTATTCCGGGCATTTTTTAGTTAAATTATTATCAGAAATTAATTTATTTTAAAAAAAATGTCAAAATAGATTGTCTTTGATCAATCGTTTAAAAACGGACTGTACATATGGGCGCACATATTCCGTACAACAAAAAACGTTAGAATTTTATTTCATCGCTAGGCAGAAGTCACGTGACTCTCTTGTACGTCATTTGGCAGCTTTCCAAAAGAGCGGCTGTAACATAGAAATTGTAATAACACGCACAACGCAAGAGAAACTAGCGACTGCAGTTGCCACGTTGAGTTGCCTGCGACTGATTACAAACGCGTTGCTGACGGGTTTGTAACCAGTTGCGCCGTGTGTGTGGCTCCATTCCATTACATAGGTTACGACTCATCACGGACTGTTTTGTGATTGGAGTCAGTTATCAGTTTCTTTTGAGCTGCTCCGTGTGCAGACGGCCTCACTCGTTGTCCAAAGTATAAAA
Organism: Dolomedes plantarius; assembly: GCA_907164885.2. NCBI lineage: Eukaryota > Metazoa > Arthropoda > Arachnida > Araneae > Dolomedidae > Dolomedes > Dolomedes plantarius. Next base: position 259,293,520 of record OU015490.1, read on the forward strand.
TCTGATCAACAATTGAATGTCCCCTTCTAAAGCCATAATGTTCTTTTGGGAGTAAATCAGTAGAATCCAAATAAAAAGTTAGTCTATGTAAAATCATCCTTTCCATTAGCTTACAAGGAAAACTTGTCAGCGCAACGGGTCTAAAACTGTCAGGAGAGCCGGTTGGCTTATTTGGCTTTCTAACTGGTATTACAATTAGAGAGCCAAATAATCCAACCAGGCTCCCAAAGGAACAGAAGCTGTACCTTTCTCCTTTCTTTCCATATTATTTTTGTTATAAAAATGTATTGAAAATCATGGATCGAATGCTAACATCTAAAAGAAAAACATTCTATACGTTGGCCGAGTGATGCGAATGAAGAGCGTGCACTGTTGGCAATCGAACTCGACAACTCAGTCACGCCAGCAGATTCGAACGTGTTTGCGCGCACTACCCGGATGCGATGAAAGCAGACCTCCGTTGTATGACCACCGCTTCCAAACAGGAGTCCATGGACTGCATGTTCATGATAAATTGTTCGCGATATGAACTAAGAATTACTTTGAGGGTCCATTAATTACTTGCCTTTCCGAAGTTTGACGTCATATTTTGCATTTCTATTTTTAAGCCGAATCACCGACGCAAGTTTCGTTTAGATTACGTCATGTTTGCCAAACTGCCATATAATTAAACATAACAGTCTTCATTTTCCGGTAGATGGCGTATTTCGGAGAAGTTACGTAGTTCAACCCGATATTTGAATATCGGCTTTTGACACGAGTATATAAACCGTGAACACTTTCAGGAAATCATCAAGGAGCTTGTGCCTGAGCTGGGGAGATAACCGGAAGTTGTATCAAGCCTGTCTAGCGTAAGGTAAATTTTGTATTATTAACGTATAAAAGGCCTATGATAGTCCATCACAGTATGGGAATAAACTGATTTTAAGAATTGATTTAATAGAAAAACTCAGTTTACATTGCCAATTGTTATTAGTGATAAGGAAGATATTGACATTGTTGTTTTAACAAATTTTAACTAATTTTTCAAATGAATAAAACTTTTATGTTATTATTAAAAGGTTAGTCGTCTATACATTATTTTGAGCATAATGGTTTTAACGTATACCCTTCTTTTTTAACAAACATGGCGTTTACTGCATATTTACTCTGCTATTTAAAGATACATATTAGAAGAATTGCTGACGTATACGAACAGTTTATCTGGAATAAAGTTTGACAGTGCATAGGAAGGTACAGTTGGTGGTGGATGTTTGTTTTCAAAAAAGGAGGCAGACGCACCTAGACTCCTGCGGCGGCTTGGTGATGTCCGGGATGACCATGACGTCCGAGTACTCGATCCGGAACTTGCTGAGCAGCGCGGCCATGCTGAAACAGAGAGAACGGCCTGTTATAGATGGACGCGGCTGTAAAGCGGTTAAAGTGAGGCGGGAATGTGACTCACTTGCGCTGCTCCCTGTCCAACTCGTCCTTCTTGTTGGCCAGCGAGAAGACCCTCAGTTTGCAGCTGCTCCACTGGGAGTGTGTCGTCAGCAGGTACGGGATCAGCATCGTCAGACCTGGAGGAAGCAACAAAACCGACCTCATTAGCAGACAACCGGTAAAACGCCGACGTCATTGTCTTCCTAAACATAGGAACTTGAACAAAACGCGGAATGTTAAAGTAATTATTTTTAACATTGTAATACCAGTCACTTTATGAAGGTCAGTGGATACCGGTAGATATTGTGCATTAAAATTGAAGGAGAATTGACGTCCAATGTGAGATAACCATTGCTGGGTTGTAACTTTTACCTCCTTATCCGAGTGATATCGTCGCATTGCAAGTTCTTGTTTACGTGGAATTCACGTGGCGCAAGATTCCACACTTCCCACTTAAACGTCTTCAAAAGATCCCTCGTTAAGGTCGCCGCATTGTCATGCAAGAGCACAATGCCTTCTGAAAGTTCACCCGGTCGTCGATCTTTGCAACCACTTCAGGGTTTCACAACATTAACGCTGCAATCTTTGTGGCACCCTTCGGCAAGAATTCGGTACGCACTACACTTTCTCTATCCAGCACCACCTTCCCAGCGGATGGAACTGTTCGGCATTTCTTTCGAGAAAGGTGCGAAATGTCTCGTCACCGGTCCCGATTGAGTCCCAAAAATGCTAGAGCACTTTGTGTTGGTCCGAAACGATCTCGTCTACTGCGGCATGCCCGTTTTGAAGAATGAGTTCATTCACGCGTTCAACGTTTTTCGTCTGCCGTCCAAGTTGAAGAAACTTAACCTCGATATCTGTACGGCCATTCTCGAACGAGAGATACCACTTGGCGCGATATTGTATTATCACGGTACACTTCGTGCAACTGCCGATAAATGTCAGTGTTGCCCACAGGAAGCGGAATAATGCACGCACTTCAAATCTGGACGCCACTGGCAGCTGCCGAAATATATTCACGACTGATTAGCAAGCGAACTAAAACTGCCACGTCGAAGCTGCTACTGGCCCTGCCGCAGCACCTAATGCCTTGTGTTGCCACAAAGTTGCAACGAAATATCTCTTTCACCCAGATTTTTACGGAGGGTGCAACTAATTTATTGACTGACCCTCGTGAATATATTTTTATATATATATATATCATTTATCTAAAGTTTGCAAATACTATATCCATATGCATGACGCAGCCTAGCAACTAACACATAAAGAACAAAAACACAGGTGCATTAGCACCCAAAGATAGAAATATAGGTGAATCAACACCCAAAAGACAAAATGTTAATCAATTAAACTTAAAAATCAAAAAGATCATCCGTCTTTGCTTGGCTCATCGGCCGTGGGCAAAGCGAAGAAACATAATCAAACACAAGTGGTTTCATTAAAAAAAAAAAAACGCTTATAATCATTATGGATGAATGAAATGACAAAAAAACTGAAAGAATTTTTTATGACACGACGGTCGTAGCACCTACCTACGACCTTTGTTCTTCATGTGTTAGTTGCTAGGCTGCGTCATGCATATGGCTACAGTATTTGCAAACTTTAGATAAATGTGGTTAATGGCTGCTTTAGCGCATGGCCACGAATGCTATTTTTTATTTGTCACGTTGTGTGTGCGTCCGTCTTGTAACGTAGGGCATGTTCGTGTCATCGGACCATCCGGTTATGAGGGCCAAAAATGATCGCTTCCCGATTAACCGTAATCAACTGTGCAAGTAATATATATGTATATATATATATATATATATACATATATATTATGTTCGCCAATACTCTGCCAAGACGTACACACATACATATACATATACATATATATATACACACATATATATATATATACATACACACACACACACATATATATATACATACACACACACACACATATATATATACATATATATATATATATATATATATACAGTGATTTCCGCTTATAAGAATCACGTTTGTTATTACTGTTTTTGATTCTTATAACCGAAATTTAGGTTTTTGGACTGGAACACACACACCTATATATACATATATTAGATAATTTACCATAAAATACTCTTTAATTTACATTAACTATCTTTTATTAAAATTTTTTTTATAGTTTTAAAAATAAAACTTAATTTTTAGACCTATAAGTAGATACACATGATTATAGTAAGAGAAGAAAAAAATACAATATTTGTTACAAGTTACAACATACCTGCTTAACAGTTTTAACATTTCAACTACAGGAAGGGAGCAAGAAAAAGTTTCTACTGTAGTTTGACGTAATGAAGTTTTCAGGAGGCTGTTTATCCCTCTTTCAATACTTATAGTCTCAGACGAAGATTTACTCGGACGGGTAAAGTTGCCCCCGGGTCAAGCTAATAGGACAGTGTTGTGGTAAAGCGTTTAAGGGGAAACGATTATGTTATGTCTAATAAAGAAAGGGGTGAATTTTACGACTATATTCCGTCCCATCTTATCAATCTTTCTTTAAAAAAAAGAACGAACTTCGTGCCTTTTGAGGGTTTAAGTAGGTTTTTTGGAAAAATGGAAGTAAAGCGAAGAGTGTAAACTGATCCTTAAAACCGGTGGATTGATTCTTTAAAGCGAAAATTTTAACATGGAAATAATTCATTTGTTTTTGTTTTCGCGAAATTGATTCTTATAAACGGTTGATTCTCATAACCACTGATCACTATAAGCGGTGGTTACTGTATATATATATATACACACACACACACACACATATATATACATATATACATACATACATATATATATATATACAAACATACATACATACATACATATATATATATACATACATATATATATATATACATACATATATATATATATATACAAACATACATACATACATACATATATATATACATACATATATATATATACATACATATATACATATATATATATATATACACACACATATATATATCTGCATTATATCTCTGTGATCCATCAACTTTTCAACATGTCTAGGGTCGCGAGAAGTTACCTCCGTCATCGTAGAGCCACCAGACGTCGATGGTGCCCTTCTTCTGCTTGCGCTGGAACTGGTTGACGCTGGTGAGCACGTCCTTGGGCAGCGCCTTGGAAAGGCCGCGCACCACCTGCGTGCTGCTGGGGGCGGCGCCACCTTCGCCCGGGGCGTTCTTCCGCTCCACGGCGGGCGTCGACAGGGGCGAGGACTCGTGGGAACTGCCGGCTGCAAAACAGAACAACGTCAATATCAGTCATCATCTCTCTCTCTCACAAACACACGGACGGACGGACGGAAGTTACCTTGCGACAGCTGTGCGCTGGATGCGTTGCGGACCATGCCGTCGTCCGGCTTGAGGAAGGAGGGTCGCCTGCTGCCCTTCTTGCCGTTGGTGGCGGCGGGGGGCTCGCAGATCTCCTCTATGTCGTTGTACTCCGAGTAGTCCAGGCCCTCCTGCAGCCGGAGAATGCCCAGCGCCATGTGCTTGTCGAAGGCCTCGCTGAAACGAAACCAAATACAACGTCAGCCTCCATCCGCTTCAGTTGTGGCGCCTCAACGGTACTATTTTAGGGAACGTCAATTGTTGTGTATATATATATACACATACATACATATACATATATATATATATATATACACACATATATATATACATGTGTGTATATATATATATATACACACATATATATACACACACACACACATATATATACACACACACACATATATATATATATATATATATATATATATATATATATATATATATATATATATATATATATATATATATATATATATATATACACACACATATATATATATACACACACATATATAACGACTGTAGGCTGTTTTTAAACGCTGTGTTAGCCCATATATGCAAATCTTGTCACTTGCTACGTATTCGAGCGAAATCTCAGCTCAGCGCTCTGCTCCGCGAGGCGGCGTTTCGCACATGCGTGGTAGCCGTAAGGGGGAGTAGCTCGCTTCCGGCACTCGGAGTATAAATACGGTGACCGGGAGGAAAAACTCGGCCGGTGTGTTGGTGCGTTCTCGCTCGTTCGGTTCGTAGGCGTTGATATGTTTTACTGCCCTGGCATGTTATTTTATTTCCTTTATATTTTCGTTTGCTGTATACTAAAGCCTAGTATAAATTAATTTTAAATAAAAGTATGAATTCATAAACCCTGCAGTTACTCCTTATTTTTTGAGACTCTGCCTAACACGCTGCCTCGACGCGCGCCGGTCATGAATCGAGTCTGCAAGACAGAACCTAATAATCGCAAGACCGTTGTCGTTTTGCCAAATACCTTACGTAATCTCTGTTAGCAAAACGCGAGCCTGCTCCTCCCTTTTTGCCCGATTCCACTTGTATTTATCATATCACTTGCGTTAGTTTATATTACAAATAGTTTCTTTAATTATTCGAAGCTCGCGTCGTCGAGTGCGAGCCTGTTATTTGCCGTCGTTTTCAGATTCCTGCTTTGCTCGCTTTGAGCTGCCATGTGCGGATGTGTCATCAGCTGAATGTGATTTATGAGATGGGTTTTATTACTGCCATGCCAAACAGTCTTTAATATATGTAGTAGCAGGAGCCTTTATTTAACATGCTGTTTTGGTGAAACCTGCTACGCAACCGCGTATGTACAACTTTAGAAGTACATTCACTATGCCGTCTTTAGGCCGGGCGCAAGTTGAGACGCAGCTTGGTGAGGTGAGGTGAAGAAGGGAAGCAGGATTCAATCAACTGCGCGCAGGGAGAGCGAAAATTGGGAAGCAGTTCTATCTCAACTGCGTGCCAATGAGGGTGTTTAAACGAAAATGGGCGCGATGGCAATGTATATACAATCATAACTAAGTTCGGAATCTGATTCCGATGAATTCGAAGACCAAGTAATTTCAACATTACTTCGTGAAAAGCTTCCGAAAAGCAAATATCTGAAGAAAAGAAAGACGTACGGAGAATTCATTCTCAAGAATGAATTTTCTAATGAAAAATATAGAAATTATTACCGTGTTAACCAGGGGTGTCAAACTTGCGGCCCGCGACGAACATTTTTGCGGCCCGGCCAATATATTGGCACACAATAATATATAATAAAATAACCGACGCAGAATTATAATAAGATAGGAAGAATTCACTGAATGTTTTTTAATTATACTCTTTTTCTGCTATTATTAAACAAAATGCGTATATTTATGTTGAATATACTGTAATTAGGTAAATAAACATACGTTTCTATTAATATTGATTTTTTTGCGGCCCACCTATAGTTGAACCTTGTTTGTTTGGCCCAAGTTAGCCTTTGAGTTTGACACCCATGGTGTAAACTATTTCGCGGGATAGGCAAGTTGTGGAGTGCTTTTTTGGTATTCTTGCTTTACGTTTTCATGTTTTTCGTTCACCTTTTGAATGTAAAGTAAGCACTGTAGTAAAAATTGCAAAAGTATCTTGCTTACTGCACAACTATTTGAGAAATTCTGCAGTATTGCAAACTGGAGGTGATATCACCGAATAGGCTTTGCCACAGTATCAATTACGTCCACTGCATCAAACCAATGCACGAAGTGGATCATCGTTTTATACCTGCGTTTTGGATTCGTCAAAAGTTCACGGAATACTTTAATTCACCCGGAGGTTCAGTTCCTTGGCAGAGAGATTGCGTGTTGAATGGAAAGTGCTGAGAATGTATAATAATTAAACTATAAAAATTAATCTTTAAAGCATTATATATTTATACTTTTTAATAAATATAATACATTTTTTAATGCTTATTTTTTAATGTTGTAACACCTTTCTTTTCTCAATAATTTAAATTTAAATTAATGTTACTTTTAAAATTCCGGTTGGATAAAGTTTCTTTCGGAAAAATTTTAATACCTACCTCCGAACGGAAGAGGAACGTAACTAATTGGTAGTTCCTAGTAAATAAAATCATTCCGAGAAAATGCATCATTTCGAATCGTCTGTACGTAACATGGAGCAATGTTATAATTTTACTGTACATGATTATAAAATATTTGTAGAAGTTGAAATTAAAGTTCAAGATTACGTGTTCATTTTATTTTTAATTACAAATCTACATCTTTTCAACTAAATAATTCTTGTCATTTATTATACTAACTATGACACACATCTGTATAGAAAATAAAGAAATACCTACAAAGCAGTTTTGTTTTCGCCGAAAATCTGCTGTCCATAAAATGTTATCTAAAACAAATAAAAGGTGCAGCGGAAATCGGTAGTAGTCCAAAAGGATGAATTTACATGAGAACAAATTGAATACATTGAAAGCAAACTAATTCAAGAAATACTTTTAATTGAAAAGAGCAACCGTTTTCCCGTGCACACTTCAAATAAATTAATCTTAAGTAAAATTATTATAAAAACTCAGCAGATTTCATTCCAATTTCTTGGGCTATTTCTTCACAAATCAACAATTTTAGTCAAAATGTGACGTATCGTATAGTACTGATCTCCCTCGAACTGCCTGTATTAATTTTTCCTCCATCGTGGACTTCACATTCAACGCAACTTTTCACTCGCAGGTCGTAGTCACTAGTGACATTCTGCGGCACGACCACAAACCTCCGCAGCTCACGGGCGCTCTCAAGCTGTGTCACCGGACCCTGCGTTCCAACATCCGGTGTAGTATTCACTTCTTTGTTTCACAGAATCTCACAGTGAGTCACCCCACCCCACCTCACCCAGCTGCGTCTCAACTTGCGCCCGGCCTTAGATACGGATATATTCACCGGCGACTTATTCATCACCACTTAATTTTGTGACGCCTGTCAGCTGTGTTGTTTTTCAGATAGCGACCAGTCTATTTCTTCTATGTTGATACTATTACTGCATCTGTTCTGGTAACGTACATCGTTTATTTTCTGTGCTTAATAATTTATATTTGATATTCTTGTTCATTATGTTTATATTACGGATAAAGTAATTAGTTGTTAAAATTTAAACCTTCAGTTATCTTTATTTTTGTTGCAATCGGTTTTATCTCAATACATTATTCCTGGCTTCGGTACATTTATTTTGTAAAGTTAAAGAGACATAGTCATCTTTCACGCTTCCTCTGTTTAACAGGATATACTGCTATTAACTCGTGTAATCTGGTGTCTGCACGCATTGATTGAGTGTTACAAGGAAGAGGAAAGCAACTCACTGCATGACGTTGAAATATTCCATGACTTCTTCGATGCTGCATTCCTGCCAGTTGGACTTGTAGCCCATGAACAGCACGTTGGGCTTCATCTTGCCGATGCCGGTCGCCTGCAAAAAGAAAACACTTTGAGACTGGGACTCTCATGGACCCGATCCATCACAAAATGGACGGCAGAATCTTTATTCCACAAAAGCGATCAGCCATTTTCAGATTCAATGCGCATTTTGGGTCTTCAAAGCTCGGACACGCACTATATATAAAGTAACAGTGGAGAATGTCGTGGAGTCCGCCGGCATCACGTTTCCGGAGAAAACATGGCCTACTGCGATTTTGGCGGACATTTTGGTCGAAAATCGGTGTATTTTTTTTTCTCATGAAAGTACATAAATGTTACATATTTGGAAAGAGCTTTAAAAACTGATAATTTTTTTTCTGCGTTCACTTAATCTGTTACTTCAATAGTTTTACAGTTATTTGGATTCTAATCTTAAGATCATCTGATGTAAACACGAGCATCTGCCTTGCGTAACGGCTCTTTGAAATGTGCACAAATGCGCATGCTCAGAGACTTTGATTCTTGTTAGAAGTAAGCGCCATTTATCGGCATATTTTTACTTATAAAGATCGCTATCCCTAACTTTGATTATATCCCTGCAACTATGCGCAAATAAAGGCACCTAAACATATAAAAACGCCTATTATTTCCTTTTAATTTATGTGTCCTCTCATGTTGGCTTTGCCGCGGAGTGCGGGGGTTTCGAACTTTTATTTGTAAACAACGCCATGTTGGAAAATGACGTCACCGTCATTTTCCGGCGAAAGATAAACTCTCACTGTATTTTGATTCGCTAAATGCAAATTTTCTGTCATTATTCAAATTCTTTCATTGTTTTGTGATTGGCTGCAGAAATCTAACTGCAGCTTGTTAACCTTGTTTAAGCACTATATATAACGAGTCTGACTGTAGTTTAGCGGTGGTGTATCGCTGTTGCAAGTTATTTTTGTGATACTTGACATATTATAGTCTTGTATCGTATTTTTATTACTTGTTTCGTTTTTACCGGACATGTAACCGGTTGATGTATTTCTTTTTTTAGTTTTTAATTTAAATAAACTACTTTAATTTTTTTTATCTTAAATTTTCTTTGGCTCAACTTTATTTAATTTTTTTGATGCACAAAGATAAGTTTAATTTCTGAGCCATTACCGTGCTCAGCACCACAGCGCAATTAATTCTGCTTGATTGGGTTTTTCGATCATCTATATCGAGACTCTATTAATTCTTCCAAAGAGCCCTTGCTCTGTAGCAACCCTCGTAGTATTGGCGAACATAGTTGTTGTGGCAACCGTGTTGGCGAGGCTATTTTTTGCCTATGTATCGCCATTACGTGTTGTGTGCATTCATTCATATAGAGAGTTTTTGGCGTCACTTTGAACTGCAGGCTTGGGATTATTTTTAGACGTTGAACGTTTATTAAAATCGAAAACTCCGTGTCTAGGCCGGATAGGAACAGGTCAAACCTGTCGACCTCGGTCTAAACTGAGTTGCTATGCTGTTTGGTTTATTGGAAGGGGAGCATTGGAAAAATAAATAAAGGGGGGGGGGGGGGTTGAAGATGACTCACCTGCATGAGGGATCGCGCCCCGTCCGTGAAGGACTCGTTCTCGAGGAGGGAGTAGAAGGCCTTCACCTTCCGCTTATGCAGGAACTGGTAGGCTTGTCTGGCATAGGCCACACGGACCTTCTGGCTCACGACGTCCTGGAAAAGACGGACGTCACTCTGGATTTTCAAAATTAAACACATTCGCATTCATTGTGAGTGCTTTAGAATATCATTTCCTAATTAGCTGACCTGATGGAGACATTCGAGAATCAAGTCATCGGGTGTGGTGGTTTCGTAGAGTGGCCTCCCGCGCTCACCGACTACTCCTTATGGGGACACATAAAAGGGCGACACCTCCGCCAACATTGCAGGATCTTCGACGACGCATCCGTAACATGTTGCACAATGTGCAGTCCAGTAGTGGCTAATCGAGAGCATTTTCAGCAACATAAATGAAGGTAGGGGAGTGTCTCTTCCACTCTCTATGACATTACCAAACAAATGTTCATTGTTAGATTTAGGCTAAACCGCCAATGATTTGTCATTCAATCTGAAATGTACCAGTGACGTCACAATTGCATGTATTACGTATTTATTTAGTAATGTCAGTTTTACGTAATTTAGTAACTGTCTATTTAACTGTTGTATATTTCTTGCATCTCATTGAGAGTGAGTATAAGTGCCATCGTATACCTACCGCAGATGGCGTTCACTACTGTTATCACAGGTTGCATAGTTAATTTAAATTCTTATGTTTTTAATAAATTTATGTTCGTTTTATATTCTTGTCTCACTTTAATGGAGCCAAAGGGATTTCATTAACCCTCCATGAACCAAAAGTATCATTCATTTTATACATTCTGTTTAAAGTATTAATGTGTGCATGGTGTCTTTTTTTACTAAATCGATGATGCCGAACAACTTTGTTATTGACTTTTTTTCCCGTATCTCATTTCTGAGATAAAAACACTCTTTCCAAAATATGCCGACTGATGGCATTGTAGGTTGTCACGTCGAGTAGCGCATAGCCTTTTTACTATATCTAGACACCCACTTTATGGCCTAAGCTGTCACCGTTTAGAAGTTAAGGGATATAAGTGGGAACAATGTATACACACATACATACATATATATGTATACACACACACATATATATATATATATATATATATATATATATATATATATATATATATATATATATATATATATATAATCTTATGGAGAGAAACAGGATTACCTTGTACAGGTTTTATAGCTAGTATGACGAGTACAGAGTCAAGGTCGAGTGCTATAGCATTTTTGTCGTGTCGAAATCCATCGAGTACCGGGGTATGTCAATATACATTCAAATAGGATGAATAACTTACCAACGAGCGAAATAAACAATTGTTAAAGAAACATTTTTAAACTATGAGACTGGGAAATGAAGCAAAATCCGTACTTTGAGGATGTGTCCGCAGACCAGGAGACTGATTTTCTTGGTGATGTGGTGCGCGAAATCAACCAGGGGGGGTCGGCTGCTGGGGCAACCCGTCAGCACTAAAATCTGGGGCCTGCAAAAAACACATTTCTCAAATACAGCACTGTTAGGAATATCATTTTTAAAAAATTTTTTGTTACACTTATTTTTCATTTCCTACCTGTTCATTCCCGTGGTTAAAGTATTAAAACGTAGCGCCATAATGTAAACAAACTCTCTCGGTGACAGTATACGTGAGTCGTTCTCACGATTCGTTCACCCATTTCAGCTTTTTTTAAACAGTTTTATTATGCAAATATATCATCAAAGATATGCAGACTTTACCCGGATAGTGATTGGACAGCCCAGGACATAATTATATATATGTAACTGCTCCTAGTTTTAACCCAACATGTATTCTAAATTCCCTTTTCTCGTGAAATGCAACCTCATAATAACATATCCTGTCAATTCCATTTGCCCTTAAGGCACGTGCTGAGCATGATGTGGACATTACTACCCGTAGGCCTCACTGCTCGCTCTTTGTTAGCAAAAACGCGAGTTTGCTACACTCCCTTTTTGCCGTATTTCTTCCACTAAGATAACATCACTAGAAATTCACTGTCATCATATCACTTGAGATTTTTTATTATTATTCAAAGCTCGAGCCTAGTATTTAATTTAATGACTGGGCTTTTATTGCCATGCCAAACAGTCTTTAATATATGCTGGGAGCCTGCCGTCGTCTTCATTTAACATGCTGTTTTGGTGCCACCTGCTAGGTGTTATATTTGAAGGGCTAAACAACTTTACAAGTACATTCACTATGCCGTCTTTAGGTATGGATATATTCACCGGTTATTTATTTATCACCATTTAGTTTTTTTTTACGCCTGTCAGCAGTATTTTGTTTTCAGATACCGCTGAAGTCTATTTTTTCTATATAATCATACTATTACTTGAATACGTGCGTATTTCATGTGTACCGGTAACCTACATCGTTTATTTTCTGTACTAAAAAATTTATATTTCACTTTTGTTTATTATGTTTATATTGCGAATAAAGTAATTAGTTTTTGTTAAGACTTAAACCTTCTGTTATTTTTTGTTGCAATACGTTTTAACTTAATACATAATATGCATTATTCCTAGATTCCGTATATTTAATTTATTTTTGTAAAGTTACAGAAACATAGCCATTTTAATTTACCATATCACACTTCCTCCGCATAACAAACAAACAAACAAACACGCACGCACGCACGCGAAATCAATGGATGTATTGCCTAAAGAAGGTATAAGCCAATCTGCTCAGTATTTTTCGAATCACCGAATTAAGAAACATGCATGCATATATATATATATATATATATATATATACACACACACATAGATAGATAGATGTGATGAAGCACTTTCGATTTTAAAGAAAAATTAAATTTTTTAGAGAGATCGAAGGCTGTTTTCATCACATTTTGGTTAGAAGGTTAGGAAGCCGCCTTTGATTAGAGGACGGGACAGTCGTCTTTGTGCCTTAGCCAATTTAAAAGCGGCGGTGCGCGGTGGGGGTAGGTTGATTGCAGACATAGATAAGGAGATGGCACCAGAGTTTGACGTTAAATTAAAATACCCTATTGTAAACAAATTTATTGGGTCTGTTTGGGAGGTAGACCGTAAAACACGTGGACTGGACTTTGGGTGGTCTGAAGGTGGTGCAAGGAAGGTGTGCATGGGTTATGGGATTATCCAATCAAAGAAATGAAAATTGATGCTAAGTGGTGGGTTTTTGAAAGCTTTCCTGAATGGATTAGGAGTCATGAGAAGGCGTGGAGATTGTTGTGAAAAATAAAATAAATAGAAGACTTAGTTTTTTTCGAGGATTCACTTCTGCATGCGGGCCCGGGTTCCCCTTTCCCCGGTGCTTAGCATTGCAGGTGATGAAGTGTGGTTATTTCAACTATCGAGGAACAATTGATCTTGCCTGGGGAGTTTCCCATAGAAAGATGTCTTTTAGCAGAGCAGAAATTCGGGTGATGCGTGCCTCCTGATCCTGAGACTAAAATTTGTTTTTGCTGATGACGAAAGTCTGGTTGCTGCCTTCACCGATAAATAATTTGAGAATGGCGATTTCCGGTTGGTGTTCCGATTGAGTCGTCCGGAGATGAAAGGAGCGGAAGAAGCAGACGATAGATGCCTACAACAGTATAAAGATTTTGTGTGCATGCTACCCGAGAAAGGAGATCCCAAGCTCGATGAAATCGTCACCCGTGTTCCAGTGCGGTTAGCATCCAATCAAGTGAGTGCCTTGTTTAGACCCAACCTCGAATTTTTTAATGATTAAGTGCGGGATCAATGTTTGTTCGGTTTTAGAACATAGATTTTTGAGAGATAATAAGTCTTTGACTTAGGTAGAATAAATAAATTTATGCTCCCTGAATCCAAAAGGTGTAGAGTTAATTAGATACATGTCATTAAATGTAAGTTGGGGAGAAATGCTAAAAGATTAGAAAAATGAGTAAACTGTATACTAAATTTTGTTGATATTATTATTGATTTAAATTGTAAATAGTTGTAAATAAATTAGTTTTTTTTTTTGTAAAATATGAAAATTTAGTCAGTTATCCTTGTGTTTGTAGTTGATCTAAAGGAAGGTTTAGAAGCAAAGTTTGTTTGACCTGTTCGTTTGCCAAAGTGTCTTGAACTTTGGGTTGTATTCAACCAAATAAATCTTAAAACACAACACACCCAGATAATGTCTATAAATAAAATAATTTGTACTAACCAAAATAATTTACGAATCACGCCCAAAATATATATATGACAGGCAACACGACAATAGATAGATAGATATTGAACTCAAACAGACGGTGACATGACAATGGATTCTAGAAGATTTTAACAAATACTGAATTACAAAAAATGATGTTATGGAAATAACTGAAAACATTTCCAAGAGATCCAATAGTACAAGAGCTAGAGATGACCAAGTACCTGTAATTCTTGACATGTTCGTGCACCTGGTTCAGCTTGTAGGCGGAGCTGAGAGCCGTCTTGTAGGTTTGTGCCTGGGTGGAGGAGCCCCAGTTCACATCTGAAAAAAAAATGGAAACTTTGTAACTCCTTCCTTCACCCTTCTCAATCCATACAATATATATTTGCTACGGCCAAAATCAGAAGTCTGGCCACTTCTAGCATTGGCCAAAGCCGAAAATAATCAAGAATTGACGACTCCCACAGCAGGTTTTGTTGCCAAGAAGTTGAAATCAAGTTTTAGAAGGAAAATTCTGATGATGAAACTGCTGACATATATATATATCTGCCTTTGCTGACGATGAAACTGCTGACATATATATATATATCTGCCTTTGAAAATGAAAGCATGCCCGTTTGGCCATAACAAAATCTAACCAGACCGCTGGCTCCAGCTGAGTTCTGGCAAATCTGTTTAGTGGTTCAAGCTAACATTTGATTTATTGTTATCAACTCCTATCTCCCATTTTCTAAAGGTGAACTCCTACAAACTAACACATCAGACAATGTTTTACATCCTGGTCACTCGATCAATAACTGTTTGTTCAGTGATCAGGCCACCTGACTGCTCTATGTACATGTAACATATACCATGGCCCAAGGTAGCCTAGTGGTGGCTTTCAGTGCTGGGAACTGTGTCTAGGCCAGATAGGGGCGTTCAATCCATAGACTGGAAAGTCCCGTCAGAGTTCAAATGGAGGTGGTAACTGGCACCATCAGACTCTGACCCTTGTGGTGCCATTATAAATTGATGCCGCACCCTCAGCCTACAGGGACATGTGTTAACGTTTGCGGGCAGAAATGCCCAAACTTGACAATTAGCTTATTATGCAGAATCGTTATGGCTAACAGGAAAGGTGGACTTTTATAACTAAACAAAAATGAAATAACGCTAGATAGCTTTCTTAACTTGTGGCATGTGGAACTTGAAGTAATACATACACAGACTTAAGCATTAAATAAAACAAATTCATTTACTTGTAATTAACATAAAGGAAAAATAAACACAGACGAGTTATCTTCAATTACTACACAACTTGTAGTGTAACGATGAACATGTCTGAAAGTCACAGCTCGCTGAAACCCGAAAAAAAAAAAAAAAATTAAAATATTGACTCACATATACTGTTGAAGCCACATCATCGAGTAAAAGGAAGTTTAAAAAGTGAACACAATATGCTTCCTACAATAGACAGGCAAAGTACCTGTACGGTCTGGAAATAGCTGGATTGTAAAATGTTGGCTAACTGCCTGCAGGCATGCAAGGCTGAGATGGCTTGGTAATTTAAATGCTTCCTGTAATAGATTTGATTTGCAATGTCACCTGGACTCGGATGTATAGTAAATACGTATGCTGTGACGGTGTCCGAAGGCTGAAGCTCTAAAATGAATGCCCGACTGTCAACCAGGCACTGCTAGGAAAGCACTGGCTTATATACCCAGCTCGATCACCGTGCTCCCTTGTGGCAAGAAAAAAAAAACCCTCCTTATGCAAATTTAAATATGTTGGGAGGTGGTGTCCCTCTTGACATCATCAACGGAATGGCTCGTGAATTTATATGGATGACGTCACTGCTGGCTGGTAGAATGACATCATAAGATCGTCATGACGCAATGGTCGGCTGGCGACGGTTGGTCTGTATGACGGTGGTGTTTTATGGTGTAAACATAAGTACTTACGTGGCTGGATAGTTAAGGGGAGAAAGAAATGCCTATCTGGCATTTTGCCTAACAACCTGGACTGGAATACTTCCAGCCGAGAAGCATTACAAACAACATATGCCATTCAGATGTTATTGAACCCAACATTGAGACTGTTTGTTGTTGTCGTATACCAATTTATCAGTCAATTCACGTCATGTTAATAAAGGTTTCAGCAATCTTACAATATTTATATTATATTACATTGACTGCATTTAGGCCTTGTATTGCCTGCAGCATGCATCCTGTATGCCATTAGTGGTATGTGCCACACTGAAAATGTACTATACAAAATAACTTGAAAAGTACAATTTTGAAGTTCTTTTTAATAGAGATGGAGTACCTTGAAACACACATGTAAATGTTTAAAACTGTTCTTCATTCTACTTTAAATATGTTGGGAGGTGGTGTCCCTCTTGACATCATCAACGGAATGGCTCGTGAATTTATATGGAAGACGATAAGCATAAAAATTGATTTTTAAAGAAAAAAATAGAGTTAATAAGTTTAACAATGAACCAATATTTAAAAACTTTTTTGTTTTGTTTTGTTTTGTGCCGGTTAATCTATTTTTATTTCACCTGAAAGTGTGTTTGCTTTTATAATAAGTTAATCACTGTCGCATGAGTATCTTAATTTATTGGAGAATTACTTTGAAAACCCACCAATATGAAACCTATAATAAAAACTTTTTGTTTTTCTCGCACAGAAAATGAATGTTGCTCTTTATCAGTATGGGTTATAAGAGGCAATTGAGTCCAGTACAGGAACAGGTAATTGTACAATACGTGCAAATGTGCCCCTCATGTCACTACCTGGTGTTCAACTGGATAAAGATTTGGTCTGTACAGAAAAACTGAATAAATATGACTGGAACACATAATTCATCCATCTGTTTGGGCATTGAAGAACTGGATTAAACAAATGAGTCAACGTCATTAGTCTTGATGCTTTTAAAACTAGCTCAATACCTGTGCCTTGCGATGTTATATATTACTGTAATTATGTAACTTAAATGAACTTTAGTAGTCAAGTGTTGTCATTCCTCAACAGGGCCGCCAGAGGGGGGGCAACAGGGGCACTTTGCCCCAGGCCCCCAACTGCCGGAGGGGCCCCCTAAAAAAATTTAAAAATTTATTTATTAGATTTCCTCCGAAAGAAAATTCTGAAACTTCTACCGTACTTCAAAATTCAAAATAATCTCCTGAAAACAGGGGCCCCAACCAAAAAAAAAAATAAATAAATAAAATTTTTAAAAAAAATTTATTTGATTAATCAGATTTCTCTTACTACAAAATAGTCTTCTGAAAAATAGTCTTGGGGCCCCCAATGGAAGTTTGCCCCAGGCCCCGTAAAGTCTCTGGGCGGCCCTGTTCCTCAAGGAGTTCACCCTATAATGGAACAGCAGTGATACAACATTGAATAGGGTCTTGAGATGGGGGCAATTGAAGCCTCAATTTTAACACCCATAAAGGTTGAATTTATTAAAAATATCTTCCTGGGTGAGCACCTGGGACACGAGAGGAACCACAAGCCAAAATGACAGTTTCATGTGCATACTATTTTAATTACTAAGAGTCAAATTAGAAACCAAAATATCGTATGAACATCTTGAGAATTCCCTGAGAATTACGACCACTTCAATTTACCTAGATATTGATACATTAGTTTCTCGAATTCAATGTCAAATATCACATTAATTTTATGACTCTATAATTATCTTTAATAATGACATAAATATGATAATTATATATTATACATTTTTAACTCATCAATTATATTTAATGTTAGGTATATTTTAAGCGGCCCAAAGCAATTCGTCTTCTTTCAGTGAGGCCCAAGGAAGCTAAAAGGTTGCAGAGATAAATGACTATTACAAAATCTAGTTGGAATTTTGAAATTACCTGGCTTCCGGTAGTAGATGTAGATGTAGAGACCGAGGACTAAGGCAAAAGTGAGCAGAGCTGTCCACCAGTTCATGATGAACATCACGGTCAGGCACAAGATGGCCCCCACCAGGCTCAGCCACAGGTTGTAGTACTTGAACGAGGGTCGGAAGCCTGGAACGGAATTTCAAAGTCACACTTCATTGGCAAAAACAAACTCATTTTCAGCATGTCCAAACACACTGGAACGGTGGACATTAAAATTTACTTTTTTTACTTTTCATCATAGAGATACGAAATTTTGTACATATATACATTTCACTATAAATAAATAGAATGCCTTAAAAGAAATTTTCAATCTCATTATAATTTTAAGATTTAAAAAAAAATTTGAAATTTAAAAACAAAATTTTAAAATGCTCCTTGCTACTTAATTTTTGAGATATTTCCTCGATTTTGCATTTTAATCTCTTTAAACTGTATAACAAACAAATCTGGGTATCAACTATTTAATCCCTTGAATAGTTAATTTTTGAGAGATTTTTATCT
>OU015490.1:259322391-259347391 GCA_907164885.2 Dolomedes plantarius
CCCCGATTTCTCCCGATGTATTTCGAACCAAGATATGAGAATAGTGGCGAATTACGCCACAACAATAAATTAATTACTAAGCCCCCTTTAAATTTAGAATAATTATTTCGTTCCCGCTTAAGTCCGACATATATATATATATATATATATATATATATATATATATACATACATACATACATACATATGTATATATGTATACATACATATATCTATATATATACATAAACATACACACACACACACATATATATATATGTACATATATTTATATACATGTATATTTACATACATATATATACACATACATACGTACATATATGTATACATTCATATATATATATAAGATACAAAAATCCAAAAACAATCCAAAAAATATATTGAGGCAATTAACCGGTCTCTTCATCAGAAAGTTTAGCCAAAAAAAATTCCAAAGCCCCAAGATCCCCATATTGAAAATAAAAAGTCAAAAGTATTGGAAGGTACGGTACACAAAAGAACACAACAAAATTTCATTGGCAAACTCACCCTACTCCGATAATTTGAGAAGTGACAGTTGAAACGAAGAACCAGCTATTTAACCTTAAAAATTGCAGCACTGTAGTAGAACCACAGAGCCACTACCTAACTGATGTCCAAAGAAATATGTATTGAAAGAAATAAGGAAAAAACTGACCTTTAACTGGCCTTAAAATAAACCAAAGTCTAAATATCATTTTTTCAATAATTTTAGATTAGTAAAATTTTTAGGAAAATTATTCTTGCATAGGTTTTCCTTGAAAATATTACATGATTCCAAGAAATCATCACTGTTATTGCAAATGTTTCTTTATTCTATATAGTTATGAGTGAAAGATATAGTAAATTTTATAGTTTAAATTGCTATGGAAATTGGTAAATGTAATAACATCAAAGTTGAAATCTAACCTTTCGTCATACATCCCAATTTTTATTCAGATATCTTCAGTTTTAATTGTAATATCCAAATAAGCAGTTTTATGATTATCTTCATTGTTTTATTTAAAGTTAATTCGTTTGGGTAGATTTGATTTATAAATTCCAGATTGTTACAGTTGAAAATTATGAGGTCATCGATATATCTAAACCCAGAAACATCCCCATGCCGTTTAAGTGCAAGTTCACCCCCCACCCCCCATCTGCATTGGTGGGGTCTGCATTGGTGGTGCCAGTTGATTATCATTCGAATTCTAAAGTTTGGATGACAGAAGAAATCTTTGAAAACTGCTTACGGAAGTGAGACCAAGAACTTATTAAACAAAAAGAGAGAATTCTTCTTATTGTGGACAATTGCCCAGCCCACCCTCCGGTTCAAGGTCTTCATGCCATTACATTAATTTTCCTACCTCCCAACACAACCTCCGTATTACAACGTACAGACCATGGTGTCATTAAGTCCTTAAAAGTTCATTTTAGGAAGAACTTGATTCTACAGATCATCGACGATATTGAAAATAAGAAAGAACTGTAGATTTCAATACTGGACGTTATCATCATGCTAGAAAAGGCGTGGAATAATGATAACCTTTAACGATTTCTAATTGTTTCCGGCATGTTGGTTTTCTTAGGGCTGAAAATCCTTCCATTTTTCAAGTTCAAGACACTAGAGATGAAACGCTTCAAGACTGGGCTCGAGATTTTCTTCAGCGTATTTTCTTCAAACTGTACTTCGCGTAAGAATGTGTTAAAAGAAAAAATAAGTTTGAAATGTTCAGAAATATTTTGAGAAATATGGAGGAAAAAATTATTGGATCCCAAGAAAAATTTGGTTAAATAGAGAATGCACTTCGCTATTTGGAGGTTATTTTAAGCAAAATAGAGGTCCGACTGTACTTACTTCCATATAATTCATCAAGCCATACGGGCACTCCTGCTTGGCGGCCAGGGAACAATTGCTGATGTGGAGTGTCTCATTGAGGGCAATGCTCTCGAGGCCATTGGCGTCTCGGAGGACGACAGCTCCTGCTGTGAAGGCAAACCAGATATAGCTGACAGTCGTGATCAGGATGGCCAGGAAAGTGCCCTTCGGGATAGATACCTGGGGATCCTGTAGGGGAGGAAAGACCAAATGGCTTTAGCCCATACATCACTCCATGAGCACACTACACTTCGAAATAATACAAACAATAGTTTTCACAGCGATACTTATCCACTGGTGTATCAAAGGTACATATTAACATATAAACTACACTGCAGAAACAAACACTAATATACAATATATAAATATATACATACACACTATATATATACATACTCACTATATATATAAATATATACATACTCACTATATATATATAAATATATACATACTCACTATATATATATAAATATATACATACTCATATATATATATATATATATATATTTAAATATATCCTGGGTCATCCCATAAATAATGATGCATTTTTTAAATGAAACAACAGAATTGTATGTTTCATTTTAACCTGAAATCTATTTACCATTCCTATTTACTAATTCTTAATTTTCAATTTTGGATTATCTTGTGATAAAGGTTTCAAGCTAAAGAAGGAATCTTTGATCTTTATTGAATAATTCTTCCACTGTTACACAAGGATTTTAGTCGTAACAGATCATCGTCCAAATCCTCACCTCACTTCATCATTACGGCTATAGTTCCACACTGGAACCTTCATTGTGCTTGACCCACGCCATAAATCTTCAGCAGTTTGTTTACTTCTGTTCACTACATTATATACATACATATATACATACCTATATATATATATATATATATATATGTATATTATATATATAGATACATATATATACAGAGCTCGATTTGAGGCAGAATGTACCAGAACGGCATTCCGGTACCTCTCTTTAGGAAAAAAAGTTACGATAGTTAAAAACATATATTTAATCACGTAATTACTTTGTTGTTAAGTGAGTGGACCTGGAATATTATAATTTGGAATATCCCCCAACACACACCCAAGCGGGTTATAGTTCCGGCATTTCTATTTCTAGAAATCAAGCACTGCATATATACAAGTGGTTATCAAAATAACACCTATCAATATTAGTGGTGTTTATGAATGTGCTTCGTATTCCTTAAAAAACAAGTCTAGCCACTGGTATTTTTTTAAATAATATAGCATATGTATTATTCTAGTGTCAGGTAGCAGTCTAAATATCTAGAATAATAATAATAATGTATACAAGTTCGTTCCGAAGAACTCTTATAACATTCATAATCACAGTTCACTCCAGACTTCACGTCTCCTCTCTATTCCTTCCACTCTTCAGTACCTCAATACCTCATCATGGTCCAGTCTACAAAAAGCCTTGTCTAATAGTCTTTTTTTTCCATTTATACCTTTTTCCTCATAGAGTTCTCAAAGGCTTCACCGTCTCATGTGTCTGATGCAAGCCCCTCATAGCTTTACATCACCTGATCACCTCCGGGGCATGCGGTTCCTTTTTGTCAGCCCGACAACCCGGGGCCTTCCCTTGCCTCTTTGGGTGCTGATGGTCTTTTCCTAACAAGTTCTAATGATCTATCGATCATGTTTAGGAATGACCCTTTTCCCACTTAGGGAAGTGGATGCTACACCATTGTCTGTTTAACGGTCTGCCCGATTCCTTTAACAAATAGTCACATCTGTACTGGATTTTCCAAAATTAGAATTGAGTCTGTTTTCAGGCTATAAGAGAGTCTCACAGTGTCATTCAGCACTTCTAGGTTAAAAGTATAATTTATTAAGAGAAATAGTTAAAATTAGCATTATATTGAATTTATTATATTAAAATATATTAGTTTATAAATTTTTTTTTAAATGAAAAAATTTTCCCCTATTAATTTCTTATTTGATGTAATGATAAACTTAGTTTTGAAAAATAGTACATTCAGAGAATTCTTAAAATCATTGGTGTTGGGTTTCTCAGTCTTATCTTTAACTCTGTTCTGTGGTAATGGAAATTAACTTTTTTTAATCACAATGTTTTAGGATCAGCCGTATAGAGAATTTAGCAATGATTATAAATTTTTGGCTGAGCTCCCACTACCCCTTAACAACGTTTATTTATGAGGTAACATTCCTTACATATGTTACTTTCAGTTGCGTTGTTTTACAAAAGAAAATATAAAAGTAAAAGCGACCATGCTGGTCACGCAGCGGCTAGTATATATATATATACACACATTCAAAGGTAATAAGGTTGATAGCATGCTGTCAGACTGAATCATAACATAATTCGAGATAAAGGACACTTCCATAATGTTGTGTCCTCTATAAAGATGTCCTCATGATGGAAATCTGTTAGAGAGGTCCCTTCCACCCTCTGAAATCTAAGAATTGTTTGGACATTTTTGGGAATGTAAATTACTCTGACTGCTTTTGAATAAGAACACATTTACTCATTCACTCAAGAAAACGCAAAAGTTAAAAACAAAAAAATGGTTGAAAAGAGACTTACAGCCAAATCTCCGGATATATTGGCCCCTGCTAAAATTCCTGTGGCAGCCGGGAAGAAGACAGAAAACACCGAAAAAAAGCTTTCACCCCGAAAATCGGGTCCAAAATTTTCCATGATCGTGTCCACTGAAAAGGGATATTCACATCAATCAATACAACCATCTTCAAAACAAATGACAACATTGAGAAAGGATATCATGCAGAATCTCAAAAGGGAGGTTTGGATAAAACTGCATGCTTTACCACGACTTGTTAAAACACATACATACCACGATGTCAAACTACTAGATTAAAGGACATAATTCATTAAAAGGATTTCATTTCGCTCCCACATACGAACTGAGTCCATCCCAATAGAAATTATGTCAAAGCTTCCATTTTGAAATGAAGCAGAGTATTATTTTGTGCTGTACATTTCAATAGCAAGGTAAATAAAAAATTAACCAAGCAGTCCTTGAAATGAAAAATCCATTACCTTTTTTTATTTCTCATCACAACATCATACAGTGATGCATAAATATACATATATATTATGTATATAATATATATATATTACATATACATATATACACATATATACATACATATATATCTAACATATAAAAATGAAAATTTGTCTGTGTCTGTAATGGCATAGAAATCCACAGTTTAGAAGTGACAATCGAGAAATTTTACTTACAGACGTCATTAAAAACAGCCGAGGTAACTTTGAAATTAATTACCCTTAATTTTTAATTAATAAAAAACAACAATTTTTGAAGGGTGAATCTAGAAAATTTAAGAGCCTCACGCTCTTACATTTTCTGGATTCACCCCTCTGGATTCACAGAGCAGGGAAGTAATGCAATAATATTAGAAGAGAACGTAGTTAAAATATAGAAGATAGATAGATAATAATCAATGAAAAGCATATCGTAGTTAAAAATAGTCAAAAACAAGTTAGGTAATCACTACTGTTGGTGTTAATATATCTCGCGAAGTTGCAATTTTTTACTTTCTGAAATTTGGTAATTTGTTATATTACATATTGTGTTTGTACTTCATAGTGCTTATTATACTATAATTTACATTGTTCTTAATGTTATAATTCATGACATACTTCAAAAAGCATAAAATTAGTATATCTAAACTAAAAACAATCAGTCTAAACTTTAAGCACAGTTTTGCGAATTGTGATTCACTCACAAAAATTAGCCCTAAAAGAGAAAAGTGGTGCAAAAAATTTAAAAGAAACTAAAGTCAAATTCAAAATTCTCCCTACCCACCCTCAGGCAGTCACAAAAGCCTAAAATAATTAAAATTGGTCAATAATTAGTAAAGTTTTTAATCATACCAAAACTCAAGATCACGAATGTTTATCTCAAAATAAAGCAGCATTAATCATAAGGCTAAATTTAGCCTAAAAATAAGGCTTAAGATTAGCTGAAAATCTTTAATCATTTTTCTTGAATGCAGACCCTTCCACTGAAAGAAGACTAAAATTGAAAAAGGAGCTGCAAAATTGTCTATCTCTATACCGTGAATCTACAATGACCTAAGAACCAGCAAACAAACCAAAATTACAAATTTTTTTAAAGAGGATAGAAGGTGCAAAAAATCTAAATGAAGAAAAAGGTTCTGAAAGGGAAGGAGACATCGTTCAACTGAAAATATGATCTCGTTTGATTGCACTGAGCAGTGATGAGGAAGAAATTTATTAAATTAAGGCCACATTAAATTAAAATAATATTTTTTGTTTCTTTTCATTTTGTGTTACACATACATTTATATTTTTAATAAAAATTAACTTGCTTATATGGAAATTTTTTAAAAAATTTTTTTTAATAAGTTTTTGGAATGTAACCCCCTTTTTTGTACTGTCTCTGGGTCTCAAAGCTCTGGGTCTACAAAGCATTTTCTAGGTACCTATCTACTGTTTTATAGGAGGGTCACCTGTATATATATATATATAATATACATATATATACATATATATATATATACACATATACACATACAGAGGCTCCCAAAAGTGTTCGTACACTTACGATTTTCAATGAAATAGGGGTCTATCCATCAATTAAAATGAATATTTCAGAATGGGTATTTAATAATAAGATCTATAATCTATTCTTAACAAAACTACATGAAATATTTTGAAAACATAGTAAAACTTTATTTTTAAGAAACCAGTTATTAAAAAGTAACAAAAACTTTATCTCTCAAAAGTCATCGTACACTGAAATATTTTCGGATAAATTCATAATTAAAATTATCGTCTGACACTTTATTTTTAGTTTTGAATTGTGGTGGCATTTAAAATATCGTTTGGCTTTAAGTTTTGCTTGCCTACTCCGTAATATTCTATTTATTATTTAAAAATGACTCGTAGTCGTAAAGAAACAACAAACAGCATTCGAAAATTGATTATTATTCATCATAGTAGTGGTTAATCACTACTATGTCGTAAATCAGTTCAGACAACTAGGTCGTAAATCAGTTCGGAATATTGCTAAATTACTTAATTTATCCAATTCTACTGTGCAGCATGTGAAAAAACGCTTTAAAGAAGAAAATTGGATCGAAAACAAGGTAAGAAAAGGCCGTCCGGCAAAGTTAACAAAACCTGGTCAGAGATTTATAATTAGAAAATTTGTGAAAAATTCACATTTGAGTGCTGTAAAAGTTTCTGCAGAATTCAATGAAACATTTTCTACTTCAATTTCACCTGAAATTTTTTGACGAGTTCTCAGAACAGCTGGATTACATGGGCATTCTGCCCATAGAAAATTTTTTGAGAGTGAGAAAAACAGAAAGTTTAGGCTTCCCTTCGCACTATCAATGATAAATAAGCCCAAAACCTATTGGAATAATGTCTTATTTGCCGATGAACATTTTTGGTGCTGATGGGCGTATATTTGTATGGAGAAGAACAAAATGAGTTACTTAATCCCAAGAACTTAGTAGGAACAGTTAAGCATGCCGGTAGAGGTATCCTTGTGTGGGGGTGCATGTCAGCATCAGGACTAGGAAATTTGGTATTTATTGATGGCATAACGAATTATACTGTTTTTATAAATATTTTAAGAGACAATTTAAAATTATCAGCTCAAAATTTGGGTATTGGAAACAACTTTGTTTTTTATCAAGATAACGATCCTAAGCACACGGCTCTCAACGTTCGCATCTGGTGGCTCTATAATTGTCCACAAGTTTTGAAAACACCACTTCATTCGCCAGATTTAAACCCAATGCAACATATTTGGAGAGAACTGGAGGTTCGAGTACAAAAACACGACATTCACACGAAAAGCGAACTAAAAACTATTATGATGGAAGAATGGATGAACATTGATGCAAAAATTACAAAAGAACTAAAGCAATCTATTTCCAAACGTTTAAAAGCTGTTGTGGATGCTAAAGGATATCCTATTAAATATTAATTTAACGAAAAATTAGAATATTTACTAATATGTAGAGATTTTTTACAAGTGTATGATGACTTTTGGGAGATAAAGCTTTCGTTACTTTTGGATTATTGGTTTCTTAAAAATAAAGTTTTACTATGCTTTCAAAATATTTCATGTAGTTTTGTTAATAGATTATAGATCTTATTATTAAATACCCATTCTGAAATATTCATTTTAATCAATGGATAGACCCCTATTTCATTGACAATCGTAAGTGTATGAACATTTTTGGGAGCCACTGTACATGTATATATACATACATATATCGCTCACTCCTTTCAAAAACGTCATATCTCAAAAAACAAGATTTTTCAGGAGAGTGTTTTGAAAGTTTAAAACTACATTGAAATGTATTGAAAATAAATTTTTAATTCTGCTCTCTAGCGGCTAAATATTAAACAGTGACATAAGACAATCTTGCAGGGATATACTACTCTTTCGTGGCATTCTGAAAACAAGCATAACTAAAAATCGCCGATTATTGAGTTATGACGTTGTTGAAAGGAGTGAGCGATATATATATACATATATATACATATACATATATATATATATACATATATACATACAAATATATATACATATATACATACATATATACATACATATATATATACATATATACATACATATATATATATATATACACATATATGTTTCAACTTTCCTAGAAAATAAGTATCTCTACAAAATAAGTGTATACTAACTTCCGAAGGGATGAATCTGCATACTGCAAAAGTTATATTAGAAAATAAACTATATTTAAATTAGAGTGAGGCTAGTAGGTAGCATAGCCACGCCTTCTTAAAACCCATGAAATTAATGCGAATTCAGGTTCAAATTGAAACAACACAAAATTTAAATGTTGCAAAGCAACAGATAGATCAAGTAAAGTTGACAGGGTAAAAAACCTGGTCAATTGAATTCCAGTTTTCCTAATAATATATATATATATATATATATATATATATATATATATATAAAGAGTCAAAACTAGGCAGCGGCAACAGGAGCACCCACCCAGGGCCCACATGCAAATCCTTGCCTAGGACACATGAATGGCTAGTTATGGCACTGTGTATGTGTATATATATATATATATACACATACATACACAAACAAACAAACAAACAAACAAACAAACACAAACACACACACACACACACACACACACACACACACATATATATATATATATATATATATATATATATATATACTAGATGTATTACCCGGCTTCGCTCAGGATTCAGTTTCTGGTATTTTTTTCAACGATTAGCCTCATGTTATGATGTTCTGCAGTTTTCGCTAAAATTATTTTGCGGTAGCAAATAGCATTAGTTTGTTGTCGGTGCTGTCATTGTTCATCGCTTTCCCCTCCTTTCGATGTTGAAGATTGAAGACAATCGTATGTTCGACGCATTAAAAGTTTCTTCACCAGTCTCACTGCTTCGGATCACTACAATTCAAATTCTGTTACCTTCGAGCTATTGGGAATGCTTTTTCTTCAGATTCTTGTATGCGTCTAACTGCATTTTGAATTCTGTTGGCTTTGCGCTGTTCTGTTTTTTTTTTATCACATTACTCATATCTCAACAATCTTTGACATTTTCCCCTTACTTCTGCAGGATTAAAAGTTGCTCTCCTCTTTTTGGGCATTTTAAAGCATTAATTTACAGCTAGTCAATAACGTTTGAATGGATTTATTATTATAGAAAAATAATGAATAATGCTTGAATGGATTGAGATCACATTCAATATTAAAACACAGCAAATCTGTTAATTATTATAGAAAAAGTATATACACGTATTTCATGCTCGGAATTCTTTCTCAAAACAAAATCGTCTGCTATTTTTCAATGCCACTTTAAGACTTTCTTAATTATAATATACACATATTTCATGACTGAAATTCTTTCTCAAAACTAAATCATCTGCTATGTTTCAATGTCACTTTAGTTATATAAATAATCGCGTCAAGGCTAAACGCATGTGTTTCTAGCTAAGTCAACGTGTCCTGCAGTATATTTGAATTTGAACAGGTAGCTTGGGCTAGTTTCAATTTATGAAATGGATAGATAACACATTCATTGAAAATGAATGACTTTCCATCCTTATATTTCCATTTTTAAAAAGAAACATTCCGGCGTTACCATGTACATGAAAATAATATATCAAATTCATTCTTGCATGCGCCAATATATGAATAAATCACGTTTTTAATTCATGTCTATTTATTTATACGGAAATGTTATAATTTAATTGGTAACAATGAAATGTTACAATGGCTTTGAGCAAAAATATCCGGGGAAATTTGGCGATTTTCTTTTGGCGATTTTCAATATACTTCTAACATAATTCAGGAATGGAACGTCATAGTGGAATGAAAATAGTCTATAACCATTGTGTAAGTTATAGCAATAAGTTCACCAAGTTTCATCGCAGTCGGATGAACGGTACAGCAGCGCATAAAATAAGAACGAACAAACAAACAAATAAACATTCATTTATATATATATATATATATATATATATATATATATATATATATATATATATATACACATATGTATACATATATATACACACACATACATATACAGGGTGTTGCCGAATTCGACCAACAAATTCAATATATATATATATATATATATATATATATATATATATATATATATACATATATATATATATATGCACACATATATATATATACATATACAGGGTGTTGCCGAATTCGACCGACAAATTCAATATATATATATACAAATATACACATTTTATATATATATATATATATATATATATATATATATATATATATATATATATATACACACATACACACAATGAATCTTCTGTATTTGACCACCCCAATTTGATTACCCCATTTTTTCGGAACCATGACTGGCTACCTTACATAAGATTCACTGTGTATATAAATATAGAAATTATTATTGTTGGGATACTCCCCACTTTCTGTCTTCCCAGTTTGGAAATTAAACTTTGTTATCTTTCCCGTACAGCGTACGAGGTACCAGCTTCAGGGATGACGTAATGTAACCGATTCATTACAATAGCAAATTGCAATGTTCAGTTGCTATCGCTAATTGCGAACTTTAAATTTAATATTTCTTATTTTTGATGTTTATATATTTTTGTAATATTTGTTATTTATTGTAAGTGTATTTTCATGTGACAATTATAATGATGTTTATTTGGCATAAACTTTTTCTGCTTTCTGCATATGTAATTATGTTTATGCAAATCAACCAGATGCACAAATGGTTTTTTTTCAATGTATATAATGTGCTGGCTCAACTTAGTTCTCGGGTCAGTTGGAGCATTGTGTCAGGCAGAAAGCTATTGTTGATGCTCGATGATATTTTGAGTTGATTTTTTTGGTGGTTTATCTTTTAAAGAGAAAATAAATCTACAATTTTTGTTTATAAGAAAGACTGCTTCTTTTACTTGCTTCAGCCCACTGCTACATTCTGCGATAATGCTTTTAAAATATCTACCATATCTTATTTATTGTTTTAATTGGCCAATAATTATAATGAAACAAGTCCATGTTATTGTATTGCAAATTATTTTGTATATATATTTATATAATCTATATATATAAAACAGTTCCGTAACTGACTCACTGACTGACTGGCTGACTGACAGACAAAGCACATACAATTTTGCATGGCTATTCTTCTTATGGTGTAGGGATGCACTAAGAAAGATTTTTGAAAAATTCTTCTTAGATTTTTTAAAATTAAATTTTTTAAGCTGTTTTTGAAACTTCTTTTAAGTTTGCATTTAAAATAATAATTTGAGGGTTATAAAATTTATATCGCGAGAAAGATCCTAAAAATTCCTTTAATATGAAATCTTTTTCGAACCTTTACCTCGATTTTCTGATTTTTGGTGAATTTTTAAAGAATTAATTTTTAGAATTTAATTTATTAAATGCCGATTGCGTGATTTCTCTTTCTGGTACTTTATATAAATTTATCGTTGCGTGCATAACAACTAAATAGACAAAAAAAATATTCTTTTTCTTTCTAATGCAGCAGACGATTGGATATTATCAAAAAAAATAAATATCCCTTACGATTTTTTTATAAATATATATATATATATATATATTTTACATCAATTGTATACATTGATCATTGCATTTATTATAAATATATATTTATATTTTTTGGCATTGATTGCATCCATTGACCGTTGTATTTAATTTGAATGTACTCCGTAGCGAAGTGGGGTTTTCAGCTAGTATTTATATATACAGAGTACTGCATGCTTCCTCAAGCAGGGTTATGAAAGGGAGAAATGGAATAAAAAGCATCCCAATGACTTACTTTTGTCGTTCCGTCCGGTGGGCTTTAAACAAAGAATCAACATGTGCTTTAAAAAGACTCCAACAAAATTGTCAAACACTATTCAATCATTTTCGACATGACAAGACGCTTTTCAGGCTATTTCGAAAAACAGAAAAAGCTCACAAACATATATTACATACACCCCACTTACAAACAGACAGGGTCACCACTCACATTTGGTCAATTGGGAGGTAAGAAAAACAACTGTCATCATCATTTGATGCATCATTCATATTCATAAAATACAATACTGTAGAGTGTATTATGTTACAGTATTTCATTGATTTGACAGTGAAAAAAGTGCCTATTTTTTTAGGAGGATTCCATTTATTTCTTGGTGTGCCACATCTAGTTTAAAAAAAAACCATCCCAAATTACATTATAAATTGTCTAGTGCTGCCACCTGGTATGTAAAATAAGAAATATATTTTCCAGGTAAATAAAATGGATTGTTTTTAACCCATTTAAGACTGGTGTTGCGAAAAGAAAACATTAATTTCTGTATTTTTTAAAGACATGTTCCAAGTTTTGTACGTCTGAAGTAACATTTTTATTTTATTCTCTATACTTTAATTGATCATAATAAATTTTTTGTTTCCACATTTGTCCGCTTTTAGCACTTGCAAAAAATTGTTTTTTTCTGTTATTTTGAAAGGGGAAAAAATGACTAATTTCAAATAATAACCTTAGATAGCAGCACAAGTTAAATTTCCGATTTGATGCTTGTTCCAAGTTTACTAGAGACAAAAGGACAAAATGGCTTCAACAAGTAAGTCATAATTTTTGTTTTTATGTTTCTCAATTCATATTTTAAAAAATGTTGTGAAAATGCAACATCAGTCCAATGTGTATTATTTTAAGATATTTATATGTGGCCTAGTTTTTATGCAGTAGATTGGTATTTTTTTCATTTCAGATAAGTTTGTCTCTAGAAAAAAGCAATTTTTGACATTGAAGTATTTTCATGGGCTAGATGATGATGATATTTCAGAATCGTCCTCAACAGAAGCTAATGTTGAACCATAATTCGCCATTATCCCTCCAGATCCGGATGATTTGACGGATGAAGAAGCTATTGATGATAATATTTTATGTGAAAATGTCGAATCACCTAAAGACATTGCAGGTGAAATCGACATTTTTTCCTAATAAATGCAAAAGTAAGCAATATAGTAAGAAAAAGGAGCATATTGTATGGGAAACTACATGGATGTAATGAATTCGAAAATGAGTTTATTAGAGTTTCAGAGATCTATATCTTTGATTGAGCCATATCCTTGATAAAAAGGCTTGAAGAAATGCAGATGAATTCTGTTTTACTTGAAACTTCCCATATTGGAAGACCATCTTCAATTCAAAATCTAATTCTCAACGAAACTCGGAAAGACTGTATGGCCCATATTATTACTAAAAATAATGAAAATAAACAAAAAAATGTAAACACTGCAAAAGTCAAACAATTACTGTATGCAATAAGTGTAATGTATCTCTTAATGTGAAATGTTTCAAAGATTTTTTAAAAATTTTTAAATTTTTATAATTTTAAATTTAAAAAATAATTTTAAATTAATAAAATTATAAAAAATTATAATTTAATTAAAATTAAATTATAAT
This sequence comes from Dolomedes plantarius, assembly GCA_907164885.2. Lineage (NCBI taxonomy): Eukaryota > Metazoa > Arthropoda > Arachnida > Araneae > Dolomedidae > Dolomedes > Dolomedes plantarius. Next base: position 259,336,288 of record OU015490.1, read on the forward strand.
TTTTGATAAAAATTATAAAAATTGTAATTATTAATAAAAATTATAATTTTATTTTTATAATTTTAATTTTTATACCACTTTGGACTGATGTTGCAAAACGCAACGTTTGTAACTCTCGTAAAATAAATTTAATTTTATGGAAACAACTTACTTGTGTAATTAATGTTCTAAGAAGTGTTAAAAATTGTTTGATGCATTTCCAATAAGGGAAACATGGAGCGGTCCTAAATGAGTTAATCTTTTTTATGCATTACTTTTGAACACTCCAGCCTGGAAATATCATGGGAACGAGAAATAGAGGGCGAAACCTCACCGCGTATTTTGACTGGAGAGGAAGGGGTTATTAGGGGTAAAGAGAACTGTCCTCTTAAAATGACGTTTCATTCAAGATATGATTGGCCGTCTGAAACGCAATACGTTCGTAAGTAGGTTAGTGTATGTATATATATGCATTTATATAATCCCACATGAAAAAAAGGAATAAAATAGCACAAGAGCTTATTAACATAATGAGCCAACGTCAGTCATGATACATTGATTTCAATGGCAAGCATACTTACTATTCCAGCCGATAAATCCCTTGGTTTTCTGCTCCAGATTGGGTGGAATGAAAGATCCTATCACAAAATCAGCCATCGACACCAGTAATATCACTAACAAAACAAGCTGAGCCTGTAAAAAGACCACAAATTAACAAATAATCAACAACAACACAGCACAATACAGTATGTGGTAGAATTTCGATCTATCATTTTTCAAGGGACCAACTGAACTGAATGATAACTGCGGAAAAACGATAGATGCGGGAACATAACAAAGCGATATGATCTTCAAGACTGGGTGAAATAAACTACACATATGGGAAAATGATGATTCAAGTAATGATTGATTGAGATACCACTCTATATATACAGTGGAATCTTGATTAAATGTTCCCTGAATCATTGCTTATTTCATCCTATCCCAATGATAATATTCCTTCGTGTGTTCCTGTATTTATAGTTTAGCGCAATACGTCCCTTTAAAAAGAATAGATAGTTTTCATTGTATAAACATATATATATCTATATAAATAAAGCAAAGTGTCTCTATGTATGTATGTATGTATGTATATGTTGTCTACAAATCTACATTTCTTGACGAATCTGGTTGAAACTTCGTATACTTATGTTTTGAATCCTTAGGATTATTCTAAGAAGTTTTGAAGCTTTTAAATAATCATAAATAAATACAGTTTTTAATAATATTTCATCTCCAGGCATTAGAATCAATCATTCATCAGAACTGTGCAGGCACACATATTAGATGTTAATTCTAGATGTTGCAAGGTAAGTGAATGCATTTATTGATTTTTTATTTCCTTTTTTGTTTTATTAAAAGTTAATTTCTAATATTACTCCTTTTGTTTTCTTTTTTTCAATGGAAAGCAAAATAAAATTGCCGTAGCAGTTGCCATTCTTCATTATACATAAACGTCAATTCCAGTGCCACGCACGTTAGCGTAATATATCAAGATATAAATGAAAAATATACCCATGCAGTGACGTCAAACTTTATCTCTTTTGAATTATTTATTATTATTTTTAAATCTTTGTTGATCATGATACAATACGGTATTTTAATTTTGTGGCAACATTGATTGTGGAAAACCTTTCATTTCATTTATTCATTACTGTTCATTACATTTCCTTTCATTTTAATCTTTATTTATTGGGTTAATTCCCAGTATACGGATTACTGTTTTTTACAAGTTGCCGGTGATCACTTTTTCTGTATTCTGTAATTTTTTGTTTAATTTAGTTACTTTTTTGCATATTCTTTCTTTTCATGCTTCTCTCTGAAACTCTTTGGAATATTTTTCATTATCATTCTCAAGTAGCAATCAAACAAAATCTTAACATTTATGCTCCAAATAGTTGGACACTTACCATTGTTTACCAGGGGTGTTATAAAACAACTGTTAATTATGTTTGTGTTTAGTTTTGATTATTGCTATTCTGTTTGTGTTTTTTAAGTATCATTTTTTACTATGTTCACTTTTTGTTTATTTTGCCATCATTTTTTTATTATCATTCTCAAGTAGGAATTAAGCAAAATCTCGAAATAGTTGGACACTTAACATTGTTTACCAGAGGTGTTTTAAAACAACTGTTAGTTATGTTTGTGTTTAGCTTTGGTTACTGCTATTCCATTTGCGTGTTTTTAAGTATCCTTTTTTACTGATTTCACTTTCTGTTTATTTTGTATTTGCTGTGTAGTAACATTTTATTCTTTTATTTATAGCACTTTAATTGCCACATCGTAGAACATCAAACAACCTTTATTGTGAATTTTTAAATGATTATGCCGAAGGATGGGAGGTATTACTTTGCTCTTGGCTGGTGACTTCTGACAGACTCTGCCTGTTATTCCACGTGGAACAAGAACTGATGAAATACATGCATGCCTGAAATCTTCAGTCATATGGAATGAAATTGAAACACTTGATCTTCAAACTGATATGAGGGTTCATACGACAGGTGATGCTAATGCACATCAGTTTTCTGATACTTTACTTCAACTAAGAAATGGAAACTTAATGTCTCATTGTGAAGATGGAATTATAGCAATGGAAGATATTGGAAAATTATTTGAAAATCATGAAGATTTGTTACAAGAAGTGTTTCCCAACCTCTCTCAGTACTTTAAAGATCATAGTTGGTTATATGAAAGTGCTATCCTTGCACCAAAAAACGACAACGTTATACTCATTTTTGATAAGCAGCTTTTTGGTCATTTGCCTGGCACATCTCAGATTTATAAGTCTGTTGATACAGTTTGTGCTACAGATGATACAGTACTTTACAATATTTCATATGCGGGAGGGGAAAGTCTCGAAGAAAGAATTTTTCGCCCATACGTGGATGGGTGGAGGGAAGGGAACTTCTTGAGGGGGGGGGGGGAATTTTTCTTCTGCCTGCTACTGTTTGCAGGATGTGGGATGCGTACCCACAAAATTTAAATACCTTTATTCATTGTATTTTAATGTTTCCATCTATCCTAATAATAGCCCAGTTCTGTACCTCTGGAACGCTTCCGGAGTGACTGCTTCTTAAATGTATCAGCCTATGGCATCCATTTTGTTTTATGAGTTAGGCTTAACAAGTTAAAAGTAAAGCTAAAAAAGATTATTTGCTATCTAAACTTAAATAATTTATTAGAAACAACGTAATATAGACACAAATCAACTTTATTTCGATTTTTAGACGGCTGTAATAAATGGTTATGACAGTTTCAAAACAGTTCGCAATCATTTAAAATTGTTCTCAGCATAAAATATCCTTTCATTGTAACGCATTTTTGTTGTAATATTTATATTCATTAGAGAATTATCTCTTTTTTGCCACCTTACGAGTTATCATAATGTTTCATTTAAATTAATAAGAAGTATTCATTTATATACTCAGAGCTTGAAAATGTAAACACGAGAGAGTCATTCATTCACCATGATTCATTCATCGTCGTTAATTTAAGAAAAATTGAATCAGAGAATCTTTTTCACAGTAAAACAGTTTTTCATCATATTATTTTTTTTAATATCTTTATTTATATTTTAACCATATAATATATATATTTTAACCAGATATTACAATAATGTCAAATTTAGTATTTTAGGAAAGTTGCAAACTCGACGCATGCGTAGTGATATGTTGTTGTTGTTATCGCTTTCAAAGCAAATACCTAACATAACCACAACATTTGACCGATAGTCCTGATAATGGCAACAAATTCATGGGCCAGTTTGAGGGTTAAAATGAATGTTGACGAAAGTCCTATTGCTAAAAAGCGTCATAAGGCCAATGAACAGAAATGTAGATGGCTTTAAAGACAAAGTCAGGAATCGCTAAACCGAATACGTGCAGCAGACTGTAAACAGACAGAATTTAATATTTCATAATTAATACATGTAATAGAATTAAGTAAAGTGATGCTATTATGTGGAGTTCAGATTTTATTTAAGTTTAAAAAAATTGCATCTTAAATGGATCATAATAGTGCTGATATTACATAATTTTAAATAAATAAAAATGTGTATAATTTAAATAAAAGAAAGTAGAGAAGCTATTTAGTATACAAATAATATTGAGTTTGCAGATGTAAATTGATAAAAACTAAAATTAACACGTCATTTTGGACGGGCTAACCACTAGTTCTCTAATAATGATTGCTGAAGGGAGTAGGTCCCTAAACCGACTGACTAGACGGGTGAAGCCCTGCTAGTAAAGGCAAATGTTGCAAATACCTGTGGACATCCAAATTAAAACATTGTCTCAATAGGGATTTAATAAGGTGCAAATGAATGTGAGCGATGAGAGGACTCATTTGGATAATAGGCTCACAAAACCATACAAAAATGAGATCCACATTCATTCACAGATAGAAAAAAAATAGTCTCTTTTTTATAAATATTTGAGTATTATTATCACATGATCTCATGATGATTGAAATTGACTCAAATCATCCTATTTTTAATGCTACTGCAAATAGTTAATTTTACAGATATATATATATATATATATATATATAATATATATATATATATATATATATATATATATATATATATATATAGTGGAATTTCAATCGATCGTTTTCCAAATCATTGTTTTTTCGTATGTGTCGTTTATTTAACTCAGTCCAGACAATCATATTTCTTTGTTATTTTCCCCTATCAATCATTTTCTCACATTTATCGTTCAGTTCAGTTGGTCCCTTGAAAAACGATAGATATTGACATTCCACTGTATATATAAAGATATATATACAGTGTGTATATATAAAGATATATATACAGTGTTGTAACTAGCCATTCCTGTAGCCTGGGCAAGAATTTGCATTTGGGCCCCTTAATTAATTAGGTTTGGGGAAAATAATGAAAGGAATACAGCAATTAGGGCCCCCCTTCCAAGTGGTCCCTGGGTAGGTGCACCTGTTGCCCCTGCCTAGTCACGGCACTGTATATATATACATATAACAAAAAGATGCAACCTCTTCAATTACATTTAACAGGCATTTCAGACCCCATGATGATTTTGAAATGTGACGTGGTTCATGAACTGGGCACTTACCTTGGATTCCCACTCAGTCCCTATGATGGCAATACCCAGAAGTCCGAGGACAGTGAGACAGCCTATAATGCGGACATCGTTCATGTCCGCATCCACAATCATGATACCGTTCACCTGAAACGCATCATAACACCATATCAATAACTGCAATTAAACACATAAAAATACACTCAAAAGTACACACACATATATTTGACAAAGTTGTAAGTGAAAAACCTGTATAAGCACTAAACCACTACAGCCAGGAACCAAAGACATGAAAAGATAAGTGAAAAATATGAATAGAAATGTGAAAAATAGGTTTTTAGACAGTACCTTGTCTTCAGAGGTGCCAATACTGTCTAAAAACCAATGGATTGTTTCTAGTAAGTATGATCTGAGCAATAAACACACTTAGACACCGTACAATCCATATGAAACAGAAGAAGGAATAATCAGTGGCTTTATCAAAGATCACCAAAATCGGCACCAGACAAAGTGAAAGTTAAGTTTAGGAGACCGCAAGTAGACTGACGTCACAAACATTGCAACCATGGAGCCAATGGAATCACTTTAGAAGACTTACTATGTTACTGTTTTAATGGAAACAATAACCTAAGTTAACTTAGACATTTATTATGACTAAGAGTTATTTATTATTTTAATTACTCTAGTTTTTATTTACTTTTTAGTAGTTACTTACTTACTTTAATCATTTATTTTTGTTTTACTAATTTTAAGCAACAGAACATGCTATTCATTAAATCTAAAACAACCAATTATGTGCTTGGAAAGACTATCAGGGTAATAATTACGCTTTAGCACTACTAACAATCTTTTATATGTTTATGCCTATTGTCCTTAGAACATAGCTGATTTATTCTTACTAGCTGATTAACAATAATATTATTAAATACAGATTTATGTAAGCAAGTTAAGTAACTTTGATATTTTACTATTTTAAAGTCATATTCTGATATATATATATATATATATATATATGACATAACATATATATACAACATATATCTATATATCTGTACATGAGATGCAAACCATCATAAGTGAATTTTCTTCATTTTCGATATTTTTATTGTAAGTGACTCCATTTGGATGGAGCTTCTTTGCGGAAAACTGTCATATATGCAAAACAAGATGGTCGGTGAAATATAGACTTATAAACTATCACATAGGTAAGTCCTGATGAGAGGTAAACCATCACAAAGCTCTCCTGAAAAAAGGGAATTTTGCACATATGACGGTTTACCTCTGACGTACAGATAAAAACAGTGCATGTAAAAACTTTAAGGACAGCAAAAAATGGTGATTTTCATTTGATAAATTTCAAATCAGATGAAAAACTGTTTACTACAATGCCTATCATAAAGTTGAAAATCTAATAAAAAAAGTCAACAATATTTATCTATAAGTATTTTATTACAAAAATAAAATAATTATACAAAAAAACACTATTTCCATTTAAGAAAAAACTTTATGGACAGCAAAATAAAAACAATACAGTAATGAAGACCTAATATGACTTAATATACTTAACATGTTGTGCACCCTCCATTGCTTTAATGACTGCAAATATTCTATCTTTCATGGACATTATTATTTTTTAGCACAGTTCGGGACTGGTTTTGTACCATTCATTTTCAATAGTAGATCTGGGTTCTGAAGCTGAGGAAAAATGCCTTCCATTTTTACCATGTTTTTATTAACTTGCTTTCTTGTTTGTGTGTACAAATACTGGTCTGTACAATCGGTTTGTGTGTACAAATACTGTACATCTTGCAATCGATTTTTAACTAACTTCCCGACTAGCTAGACATTTCAAACTTTTAGAATAGCTCAGAACACAATGACAATGCATTCTTTTAATACTTTTAGCCATCTTTATTCCATATTTTAAAATCCATTACACAAAAAGCGTCTGGCTTACAAAAGCATCTGGAGCCAAAAGTAACTGCGCTACAGGCGCCATCTATTAACGTAATAGTGAACCAAGCCAATTACATTTTCATTACAATGGGATAATTTTTATTTATGCCCACATGCTATTTGCGATATTTTCTCTGCGAAATTCATTGATTTTTTTCCTTCAAATTATAGATTATAATTTATAATTTTGAAATCCATAATTAACTATGGAAGATGCGAATTGGTTTGCAGCTCATGAAGAAGCTGCATGTAAATTACATTTCTTTTCTTTTTTTCAACAGAAAATTTAAAAACATGGTATATAAAAAGTCTTTATTTTGTAATTATTGTAAACTGATCTTGCTAGATCTCCTCACAAGTTCTTGATAGGGAGTAGATCAGGACTTCTGTGTGGTCACTGAAAAACTTCATTATTTTACTACTGGAACCAGAGTTTTGTTCTATGGCTTGTGTGGATAAGTGCATTATTTTGATAATAAATTCATTTTTCCCCTGCCAGAGGTGTTGCAATAGGTGAAAGATGATCAGAAAGAGATTTTAGATATGCCTTTCATTGAACTCTTCCTGAAAAAAAAATGTAAGTGACCCCACGCCGTTAAATGAAAACCAGCCCCATGTCATAATGGATCCACCACCTAATTGACGTTTTGAGAAAATTTCCTTTTCTTTTCTCAAATCATGCCAATAATACTTCCAGCTATCAGGACCATCTGAGTTCCATTTTTCTTCACTGGAGAAAATAACCTGTAGCCATTTGTTGTCCCAAGTCATCAGTTGTCTTGCAAACTGTAAATGCTGGGTTGTGTGTCTAGTCAGTAAAGAGGGTTTACACAATTTTGCTGCGTATTAGAAATTCCCAGATCGGGAAATTGTATTGCAGATTGTTTTTTTTGCACACACTAAACCCAGTCTTTCGTAAAGTTTCTTTGCTTTAGTATTTTCCACTTGATGCTAACTTTAAAACTCTCCTTTCATCTCTGGGTGACAAGGCTTTTGGTCTGTTTCCCATGTTTGGTTTTTTCCATACAAGTCATTTAACCATAAAAAATTGTTGATAACTGTTTTAGATCTTCCAACCTTTTTTTGAAATAGACCAACAACTCATACCTGATAATGCAAAAGATTCAACGGCACCTTTTAACCATGTTTTTATTAACTCGCTTTCTTGTTTGCTTGCGTGTGTGTTTGTCCAGTACAACTCTTGCAATCAATTTTTAACTAACTTCCCGACTAGCTAGACATTTGAAACTTTTAGAATAGCTCAGAACACGTAGACAATGCATTCTTTTGATACTTTTAGCTATCTTTAAGCAGAATAGAATTCATTTTCAGTTAATTTTGTTTTGTAGAATGGTGCAGCCATCTATCGGCCGGGAAGGGAACAAAAAGTTAAAAGCAATTGATTACGCATTTGATACCTCTTTATTACGCATTTGATCATTTTCTTTCAAGTTGATGGGATAATTCATCAAAAAATTTTTTTTAAAGTATTTATTAATACATAGAATTGTCAAGTTTATAGGATTCAACAGAAAATTTAAAAACATGGTATATAAAAAGTTCTTTTTATTTTGTAATTATTCATATTTAGTCAGTTTACTTGCTTTTGGCATTATTATAAAATTAACAAAACTCTTAATAGAAAATGTCAGAAAAATCACTATACACAAGAGTTATTAACATGCAAATCAATAATAGTGATACATAACATTTCTATAAAAAAATAGTGATGTGTTTACATGCACTGTGTATATAACATTTCATCCATAACAGAACAAGAGAAATGATCGTGTCACAGCAGAGATATGAAAGATGCCACATACCTTCAACAACTGCACCAATGTCTCGGCAAATCCGACGACATACATGGCCACTGCCACAGCGTTCGCTAGAGAAAATATCATGCCGATGGCACCGCCAAATTCTGGTCCCAGGCTGCGGGAGATCATGTAATATGTGCCTCCTGAAATTGCAAAGAGTCATAGATAAAACGAATAAAAATATTCAATGTCACCTCAAGAAATAACAACTCAGTATATATGGAGAAGACCAAATTCGCCAGTGACTGTAGAGATTGTCTGATTGTTGATGACTATAAATTTGAAACAGTTAATAGTTTTACATATCTAGGGTCTATCATTAACGTTTCAAATACTACTTCAGAAGAGATTAATTGCAGAATCCTGAAAGGGAACAAATGCTATTTTTCATATCGACATCTTTTAAGAAATAAACTAATCCCTAAAGTAATCAAATTAAAGATATACAAAACAATTATCCGGCCTGTAGTAACATATGGTTGTGAGACTTGGACCCTGACATTAAAAGATATTAATAACTTGAGAATATTTGAACGTAAAATTTTGAGGAAGATATATGGACCAATTCAGGTAAATAGTAATCTATGGAGAATAAGAACTAATAAGGAAACAGAAGCACTCATAAAATGCACAGACATAGTAAAATTTATTAAAGCACAACGAATATCTTGGCTCGGCCACATCGAGAGACAAACTGATAAGCGAGTGGCAAAATTCTTATACTGGAAGTCAATGTGCAACGGACCAAGGGGAAGACCGAAAAAAAGATGGTTAGATGATGTGTTGAATGACCTAAAATGTCTGAAGATAACCATCTGGAAGGGGAAGACTGGAGACAGAGTCGTCTGGAAAGGGATTGTGTGGCAGGCTAAGGCCCATCACAGGCTGTAATGTCAACTAAGAAGAAGAAAAACAAGTCAGTCTCCTAAAATACACACTCAGAAATCAATCAATGACAAAGTTCAATAATACTTCATTCATCTTTCTACGATTTATCAATCCACCAGCAACTGAACCCATAGGGAAAAACATTTTGGGAATGACGGATGGAATATCTCTTTCTAGGTGAAACCCTACTTGGGGAAAAATTTAAAAATTGAAAAAAAATTCCAACAAAAAAGAAACAGATATTTTATATTCGCAATCGTCTATGGCAATGGACACACCATGGGATCATTCTGACTAACATGGAGACACATTAGAATAATCTCAATTATCAAATAAGGACATGTAATTTTTAAAAATCTTTTTAGATTTTTAAACCGTGTTAAAGCAAATGAAACACAGTATAAAATCATAATCTGTTCTTTTTCCTGTACCATGTTATTTCAAAACAGAGCAAAAAGATAATAGGGTGTGTATAAATATATATATATATATATATATATATATATATATATATATATATATATATATATATATATATATATATATATATATTCATATATACCCATATATACATATATATATATATATATACACATACATTTATATATATATATATATATATATATATATATATATATATATATATATATATATATATAAATGTATATACATATTTCAATACTAAAAAGTACCTTACCTCCTTTCACCTCCCCATTTGTGCATATGGCAGACATGGACAATGTCGTCAGCATCGTTACGACGGTGGCTAACAGGATAACGAGGCATCCCAGACCTGAAAAGAGACAATGCCATTGAAAGGAACTTGAAAATTTATAAACAGCTGTCTTTTTGATAAGTCATTAAACACATAAAAATAGACTGAAAAGTAATTAAATAATACTGAGGATATATATATATACAGGGGTTGTCCAAAATAATGGAAAAGCCTTGCAGAAGCAGGTATTAAATTCCTAAGAGGGTGTTGGAGCCTATTTGGTATTTAAAACTGCTTTTGAATCCTCCTCCTTGGAATGGACGCATACTAGCCCTGAATGGTGGCATGTCACACTTTCGTCAGGGAGAAACTGCTCTAATTTCTTTTGAGATGCTGGGGAAGAATAATGGGATCTGTTTTCCAATACAAACCTCAGTGGCTTGATTATGTTTGAATCTGGTGATTGTTCAGGGCAGAGAAGGTGTTCATCTTCATCACCATATTATTGAAACCATAATTTAACAGTTCAAGCTCTATGAATAAGGAAGCTATCACGTTGAAAGATGTCATCTTCTACATAACAACAATGTCTGCACCACTGAATGGGCATTGTCACCCAAAATGGCTAAATAGTCACTGCTAGTTATCCT
>OU015490.1:259349891-259367145 GCA_907164885.2 Dolomedes plantarius
CACACATATATACATGCACACACACACATATATATATACATACACACATATATACATGCACACACACACATATATATATACATACACACATATATACATGCACACACACACATATATACATACACACACACATATATATATATATATACATATATATATATACATACATATATATATATATACACACATATACATATATATATATACATATACACAGACATACATAGTTACATGTAAGAGCCACTTACAAAGACACCTTGTATCCATCCCAGCTTGATAGATGTGCTGCCCCTCTGGAGATCGTCCCCTGTCTTGTGCCTCTTCGAGTACTGAAAGAGAGAGCGAATTCCAAACATTTAATCAGTCCTCAATATTCATTACACACACAAATATATATATATTGTATTATATATATATATTATTACATACATTATATTATTTAATGACATTTTCACATTGAAGTCCAAAACTGAATTCTTTAAAAGACAATTTTAAAAAAATACGGAAAGACATAGAAAATTATTTTTTTTTTAAAAAAGGTTTTTTCCTTTATATGGCATTTTCAAATAAAGAGTTGAATCTTATACCACAATGAGTATAAGATTTTATTACAAAAATAAAAATGACTTTAACAGTTTAAAAATTCCTTTTTCACATTCGAAAGATTTCAATGGTCCATTGTATGGTTTGATGAACCACTGTCACCCTTTTTAGTACAAGGAGAGATTTCTGTCATATACACCATTCAAAGGAAAAGAGTTTCATCATGAAAATGTGTATTGTGATTCACATAAACATGTATTCATGCAGAGTGATGCATAGAGGAATGCACATACACACATACATATTAGTGTGAGGATATATATAACATACATGCATGTTTAATATGCATGTGTGTGTGTGTACATATGCAGTGAAAATTCTATAGCTGGCCACCCCTCTTGAAAGCCCCATTCTGTTCAGGACCGATTAGAGACTCCACAGAGCAAATTTTAGGGAAGAAACTCTTTTCAATGCCCCCCCCCTTTTTTTTGAAACCATGACCGGCCACCCTAGAGAAAAGTTGCTCTATACAGTCAAATCTGGTTAATAGGACCACCAGTTAATCTGACCGGCTGCTTATTCGGACCGAAACTAATCCTATTGCATAAGCCTAATAGGGCATGTTCATCTAATCGGACCAGCCGGTTATTAGGACCAAAATGATCGTGTCCTGATGTGGTCCGATTAACCGGAATCTACTGCATATGTATCTGTATATATACATACATACATTCTCACAGCATATATATGTATATACATATGAGAGATATATATTACTAGTGTAGGATCCAAATCAGACCTTTTCGTTGTTCTGTCAAGGACAAAAAACTGTATCTTATGCATTTTGGAAGATATCTGCTTGAAGCGACCTTTAGAAATTTTCCAAGATGACTGACTGACTCACACACACAGATATATATATATATATATATATATATATATAAATAAAAGGGAAATACATTCACTGACTAACTGACCACTGTATCTCTGAAACCATGAGTCCTAACACATATAATGAAAATAATTCAAGACGAAATAATACATATAAAGAAGGCATAGACAGCCAAACAAATTAACAGAAAACCTACCCTAGCGTTGAAAAATTTTTAACTTTTGAATAAAAGATTGCGCAGTTACAACAAATCCTCATACTAAAAACAGACAAGTATAACTAAAAGTGTAAATAATTCAACAGAGAAAGATAATTACTAACAGGAAGAAAGAAGACAAAATAAACCGAAATCACACACTTCAACGCACCATAAATTCAAGATTCAATGCAGTAAAAGAACTAAACCATATAACGAGGCAACTGACGTTTCTTCAACAGGAGGCCTAACCAAATCAGTTACCTTAAGGGGGAACTTTCGGAATAGGATGCAGGTCTAACCAAAAGACATCCCAAGGCCCCGAGATCCCCATTGAAATGGATAGTCAAATCAAATGAAAATAAACCGAAATCCTGGATTTAGGGCTCAGCGCACCATAAATGCAAGTAAACATACAATCCTAAAAGAGCACCACAAGTGAAAAGACAGATGTAAAAGGTACACTCACCCTATTCCAATGAGTTTATAGTAACGGTTATAGCTAAATAGCAGCCATTTATAACCCTACGACTTATGCCACTGTAGCAAGACTACAGCACCACACCACATTGAAGTTTTTAAGACACAAAAAATTCAAAGAAAGAGACTATGAGTCCTAGGAAGCTGACATTTTATAGGGTGGTACCTCTTAGGCCCTAGGGGCTCGCTCAGAAGTCTCTTCAAACAATTCAAATTTTAAGGGGGTTTATAAGGGCTTAAACCCTCCCGAAACATACACTCTGTATGTGTCGAACTCCTGAAGCCTAGGAAAGTGACTTTTTCATGGTGGTTCCTCTCAGTCCCTAAGAAATCTTTCTGAAAAATTCAAACTTTACGGGGTGTTAAAGGAGATTTCAACCCCAAATAAGCACTGACTGATCAATACCTGGAAACATAATTTCCTGGGAAGCTGACATTTTGCAAGGTAGTGGCTCACTAAGACATACCTATCAATTTTAAGCCTGTTAAAAGGAGCTTCAACTCCCAAAATAAAACACAGACTGACAGATCACTGCATCTGTGGAACCAGACCAGAAATCAATCTTGAAAGAGACTTTCTGCTCCAAAATAAAACACTCACTGACTGATGACCATAAGACCTAATGTTTCCTTGCATGCCCAAGGGTGCTCACTCAGATTTTTTTGATTTTTTTTTTTTAATCTATATGTATAAAACAGCTCTGTAATTGACTGACTGACAGATAGCACACAGACCAAACCACTGGACCTAAAGGGCTGAAATTTTGCATGGCAGTTCTTGTAGTATAGGGGTGCACTAAGAAAGATTTTTGAAAAATTCTTCTTAGATTTTTTTAAAATAAAATTTTTAAGCTGTTGTTATAACATTTTTTAACGTTTGCATTTAAAATAATGACTTGAGGGTTATAAAATTTATATCACGAGAAAGATCATAAAAATTGCTTTAAATTGCAATCTTTTTAGAATCTTTACCTCCATTTTCTGATTTTTGGAGAATTTTTAAAGATTCATTTTTAGAATTTAATTTATTAAATGCTGATCACATGGTTTCTTTTTTTTGTTTGTGATACTTTAAATTAATTTTGAGTCACGTGCATAGCAACAAAATAAACTGAAAAAAAATAATGACATATGGTAAAAGATAAAATTTTACCACTAGACTCATTGAGATGGAAGCTTTTTAAGAATTTAATTCAAATTAGTATGCTTTATGGATATTAAACATACAAATTAATCGCATACATTGACCATTGTATTTAATTTGAATATTTTCTTCTATATTATTTTGTCTATAAAAATATCCTTTATGATTTTTTTATAAATATATATATATATATATATATATATATATATATATATATATATATATATATATATTGGCATTAATTGCATACATTGACCGTTGTAATTATTTTTAATGTACTCCATAGCGAAGCACGGGTATTCAGCTAGTAATATATATAAATTCAACCTTTAAGGCTGCTATATAACCCTATTGGTGATAACCCTATTGGATTGCTTACTTCCATGTTAACCTCTGGAGAAAATGTGTCTACTGTTGACAGCTGTATCAATGCCGTTCATCCCTTAAAAAGGGTATTTGCAGAGAGCCCCAACTTTTCTGCACCTCGCAACACAATTCATTTTATAAATGAAGTCCACCAAAGGAATGGAGGAGCATTTCAAACACACTCTGGCAGATATTTTAAATGAATAATTTCAATTTTAAAATAGTATTTGCATATTTAAAAAAAATGGAAATGTCAAGAGATGTCCAATTTCTTCCTCTATGATGGAGTAAAAAAATTTTTTTTAATCTTTCCATCCAAGTCGTCGAACTTATTTTGTTTCATAGGTTAACACGGAGGTGAGCCAATCCAATAGGGTGAGTACACAGCAGCCTTAAGGGAATGATGGACCTTTATTTGAACAAATCTTGTCATTGTAATATTGATTGTGCTGTTGTAAAAATAAATAGATTTCTGTAGATTAATTTTACCAAAGCAGTTTCTTTCAAGTAAAAAATCATTTATGAAGATTCTACGAAGTAATTTATAAAGGGTAAGTGTAGTAAAAAACTTTAAATCCATTTTTCTCAAAACAGATTTTTAGATTTTTCTCAAACAAGGTTTTTAGATTTTTTTAAATGCTCCATGCTTCTAAATTTTTGTCCAAAATTCATGAAATTGATAAGGAAGAATCCTGATACTGTTTACAAATAAACTGGGTATGCATAGTACAATTCCACTTCATTAAGGTAATTAAATTTTATTTATAACTTATTAAAAAGGCAAAATTTTGATGAAAATTGGGATGGAATTTTTTTAAAAAAATCTCTCAAAAATTAACTATTCAAGGAATTAAATAATTGAAACCCACATTTGTTTGTTATACAGTTTAAAGTGATTAATATGCAAAATCGAGGAAACATCTAAAAAATTAAGTAGCGAGGAGCATTTTAAAATTTTGTTTATAGATTTCACATTTTTAACAAAAATCTTAAGATTATAACGAGCTTTGAAATTTCTTTTAAGGTATTCTATATATTTCTAGTCAAGTTTATATATATGTACAAAATTCCGTATCTCCATGACGAAAAGTACACCGTTCCCTTAAGGACGTTACGTTAAAATAGGTTCTTCAATTCCCCCCCTACTGAATGTGGTTGAATGCGGAATGACGAACGGCGGCTTCAAGACGAGACGATCGGCTTGCGAAAGTGCGGTGAGCGGGGTCGTGGCCTTCGGTTTTCCCCAACCGATGAAAGCCAAACGGATCACTGCAACCGCAAGGCCTGCGGAGCCGGAAGCTCGGACGAGGCGGTAAGTTGATTCAACTAGTTGAACGGGCGGCTATCAAGGTCACGTTAGCAAAACTTGGGACGAGATGACTGCGTGTGAAGGAGAATACAATTACACTAGCCGCTGCGCGACCAGCATGGTCGCTTTTAAGATTTATATTTTCTTTTCGAAACAACTCAATTGAAAGTAACAAATGAAGGAATGTTACCATTACCTGTCATCATAAATATACGTTGTTAAGGGGTAGTGAAAACTCAGACAAAAAATTTATAATCATTGATAAATTCACTATAAGGCTGATTCTAAAACATCATGATTAAAAAATGTGAATTTCCATTACTTCAGAACAGAGTTAAAGATAAGTCTGAGAAACACAACACCAATGATTTTAAAAATTATATCTCTCACTGTATGTACTATTTTTCAAAACTAAGATATCTACACTTTATCACTACATCAAATAAGAAATTGTTGAGGAAAATTTTCACTTATAAAATGGAGTGAAAATTCAGCAAATACTAATTACATTTCTCTCTGTATGTATTATTGTTCGCAATTCAGATATCTCCACTTAATCATATTAAATGAATAAATTAAAATTATTCATGAGTAAAATACAGCAATTAAATTGTACCAAATTACGTGCTATCGTCGAGCCACATGCGGACAGCCGTTAATGTTTACATCCGGTAGTTGCAGCCGTTGCCATTCGGATTGTAGAAATATCGTCGATTTTTGTGCCGCATACCTACGCGTTTTATATATATAGATTCTCCACCATTTGTTATGTGGCTACAGCCGCCCTAACCGCCTCGTCTCAAACAGGCCAAAAGGGACACTGGACTTTCAAAATTGGGAAATTTGTCCAAAAATTACATTTAAAAAAAAATTTTTTTATTGAATTGTGAAACTACGGAAGAGTAGGAATGTGTCGCAAAAAGAATTTTTTTATTTCTGTGATTACTTTCTTGGTTATAGGCATTTGTATTTAATTTAGATATTATGTGGTTACTAATAGCAATAACTTTAAATGTGTTTTTCTCAAAATAAAAATTTTCGTGTCATACGAATATTCAAACTGCTCCGGGCGCATTTCTAATGATCCTATTGCTTTGAAATTTAAGTTTTATATACTTAACACTATATCAAATGAATCTTACTGAAAATAATTATGCTTCGTAGCTCGGAATTTCTCCATTTTGTACTCGAAGAGATGATTTAGAGGTATTTTGCGACAGAAAAAGGGTGTTTTGCCTATTATTTTTTTCTCTTTATATTTTTAATGAATGCTTAAAATAAGCGATAAGTTTCATTGTTAGTTCTATAAGGTATCCTGTAAATTAAAATTAACATATTATATGCAAAAGAAATGCGCACGGAACATTTTTAATGAGGCCAATTTTTTTATATAATTAATAATTCATAAATCAACATTTCATCATAAAATTTTAACCTCTTTGACATATCTATTCTACTAATCAGATATTCAAATTTCAAACAAATTCATTCAAAACAAAAAGAGTTAGGTTTGAAGGTTTACTGTCCCCTTAAGGTGTTCAATAGGGAATTTAAACAAAAAATAATGATAATCTAAAACCCTTATTCCAGGTTGGATTTCGAGCGGCAGATTTTACGGCTAGGAAAATATGCACATACCGAGAATCGACTGAGCTCAGATAGGTTGTGTTTTAGATACAGTTCTTTCAGTATTTTTCAAATGTAACCCGACGCAGGACGTTGTTTCGTTTGAAATCGATCTCTGTACAAGGCAAATGCTACTCACTCACTGTATTACTACAAGTAAGTATATATATATATATATATATATATATATATATATATATATATATATATATATATATATATATATACACACACTGCTGGCCACCCAAATTGCAACACCAAGAAAGACAAGAGATATCACAACAAAATTTATTTTGTAGATAACATGTTGGCCAAGTATCAAATGATTAAATTTATAGACTTCTGTGAAGTGTGGTTCCTGCCAAAATCAGTAGCCAGAGTAGCCGCCATTGTTGGAGATCACCGCTGCCACACGCCTCGGCATTGATTCAAACAGACTTTGGATGAGGTCTTGGGGTACAGCAGACCAAGCAGCTTCCACACGTTGCCAAAGTTGATCTGCTGTGGCAGCTGGGGATGGAATCTGGGTCAATCGTAGAGCAACCATGGACCACATGTTTTCTATCGGCGAAAGATCCGGAGAGCGAGGCAGCCAGGGAAGCAATTCAATCTGGCGATTGACGAAGAACCGTTGGACAATGCGTGCCACGTGTGGTCGCGCATTATCCTGTTGAAATGTGGCTATGGGCAAGCCCTGAAGGTAAGGAAGGACAACTGGCTCCAACACCTCGGAGATGTAGCGCTGGCTGTTTAAAGTACCGGCAATGCGTACTAGAGGTGTGCGAGAGTGATATCCAATACCGCCCCATACCATAATACCCGGTGCAGGACCAGTGTGGCGGTGCATAACGCAGCTGTTCAGCATCCTCTCTTCACGGTGTCTCCAGACTCGAATGCGACCATCGTGGTGTTGCAGAGAGAAGCGTGACTCGTCAGTAAAGACAATTTCATTCCATTCTTCCGTCCACATCCTTCTGTCATCGCACCATTGGCGGCGGAGACGTCTGTGGTTCTGCGTCAAGGGTAGACAAAGCAATGGACGTCTTGCGGACAGACCACTCTGCTGTAAACGGCGTCGAATGGTACGCGCAGACACTGGATGATGCGTTACAGACTGCATGTGCTGTGCTATGGTTCGTGATGTGACTGAGCGATCCGTCACTGCCATGCGCACAATTTGCCTGTCATCACGTGAAGTGGTGCGCTGAGGTGGATGCGATCGAACACGCCGGTCCGTCGTACCCTCCTGCATCCTACGATCACATATCCGGATTACAGTTGTTTGGTTTCGTCCAACACGACTACCGATTTCCCTGAAAGATAATCCACAATCTCGGTAGGCCACTATCCTTCCTCTGTCGAACTCGGATACTTGATCAAAAGATGATCGCTGTTTTCGACGAGGCATAATTGATCGTTTTTTTTTTTAAAAACCACAAGAAAAACACAATTGCCGAACTTGAAATCATCGAAATCTCCAAGCCTTAAATAGCGCTTTGAAGTGGCGCCACAGGCGCGCGTGATGTGCGTCTGCGCTGAAATTCTAATCATTTGCATATCTCACCTCCGCTAATGCATGTTGTAAATTTCATGTTATTTGCATGTTTCCTTCAGGGTGTTGCATTTACAGTGGCCAGCAGTGTATATATAAAATATATATATATTTATGACGCACCTGGTATATATATATATATATATATATATATATATATATATATATATATATATATATATACCAGGTGCGTCATAAATTCGTGCATAGTTAAAAAATTCGTAATAAAAGAAGTAATGCTCGGAAAAAAATTTCTGTTTGCGCCAATAACATCAGAGGGACATTTTTTTTTTTTTAAACATGGGAAAAAAATATCCAAAGTTTCCAAACGTAACCGAAAGAGGGCGTAGACGTTTTATGCAAATCAGGCTATGAATAAAACACTTGGCCGGAAATGGGTCCGTCATTCTTTCCTTACCAGATCGAGCGTTGGTGCTTAAACCTTTCTACAAGAAGGGTGAATCCACGACTGTTGCAGTGCGAAAGTTTCGCACGGAGGAAGGACTGTTTCATCGAATGGGATACTGAATTTAGGGCAGTTTGGAGGCAGACCATCCTTGAGCGCGGGCCGCGTCCATGTCGTACTCAAGTGTCGTGGAAGATTTTGCAGCCGAGACATCATCGGGGAGTAGCAGTGCGAGAAGAACGGCGATTCGACGTATTCTGCACGGAATGTCGTACAAAATCCAGGCACTTCACCAGTTAGTACCGGCAGATACAGATGACAGACAAAACTTTGCTACATGGGCTCTGACACAAAATGGAACGTAATCCACAACGTCACGTGGACGGATGAACATGGCGACACAAAACAGTCGTATTTGGGCGACGTCAAGCCAGCCACTGCATTACCGCCCTTAACACGTACGTTCTTTCCCGCGCGTGAAGGTATCGGAGAGGAAGGGAAAGCTGCTTTGGAGCGTACTGCAATCCCGTACGCTCCGAAAGAACGAACGTGTAAAGGGCGCCATTCTCATCATGTGACTGTTTGGTGTGTTATTCTGGGCCCTTTCTTTTTTGAAGAGCCTTGTCCCGTATCCGGCAGGAAAACCTGTACAGTCACCGCAGCACGGTATCTTACGCTTTTGCGTGGCCACGTTAAGTCTGCATTATCTTTGCATTGAAGGTTGCAAGACCTGTTGCCACCTTCATGCGGGATGGTGCCCCGCCCCACATTTCACGTGATGTCAAGACGTTGGGATCTTTCAGTGAATACCGCTTGATCAGAGCCTGACTAAGGCAGGGGCATACGGCCCAAATCGAATAGAAAGTTTAGTATTAAGTTCTTCATTACTGAAGTAGTGAAGCAGAGGGGGGCCCCAATTAGGCTAAGTCGGGCCCTGCGGTTGTAAGGTTCAGTGTCCCTCACGATCACCAGACATATTTTCGGTCGGGGGGATACTTGAAGTCTCGTGTGTACCGGGGCTCCCCAACCACTTTGGTGGAACTGAAACATGCGACGTGCTACACTCCGCTTTAATGGGCCTATTACCTTGTGCTGCTGATAATGTTGAACATCTGTTACTTTAAAATAAATGCACAGTCATCTGTTTCATTTTCTCTTTGTGCTTGCCTGATTAGCATAAAACGTCTCAGTATGACGTGTGAGCGCCCTCTTTTGGTTACTTTTCGAAACTTTTTTTTTTTTTTTTTTTTTTTTTTTTAACGTGGAAAAAAAAATCCAATGTCCCTCTGATCTTATTGGCGCAAACAGAAAATTTTTCCGAGCATTACTTCTTTTATTATGAATTTTTGAACTTTGCACGAATTTATGACGCACCCGGAATATATATTCGCTCAGTCCTTTCAACAGCGTCATATCTCAAAAAACAAGATTTTTCAAGAGAGTGATTTGAAAGTACATTGAAATGTATTGAAAATAAATTTTAATTCTGCTCTCTAGCGGCTAATTATTCAGCCTTGAGATATGGGAAATCTATCTTACACGGAAATACTACTCTCTCAGGGCATTCTGAAAACAGGCATAACTAAAAATCGCCGATTTTTGGAGATATGACGTTGTTGAAAGGAGTGAGCGATATATATATATATATATATATATATATATACACAGTCGAACCTCCATATATCGAACTTCCCTATATCGAAATTTTCTATATATCGAACTCTTAGCAAATCTCCATGTTCATTACATAGAAAAATTGTTTCTATATATCGAAATTTTTTCAAGACAAATTGGGAGATTTTATTCCACTTTAGAATAAAATCTCCCAATTTTTGGAGTTTGAAACAATACGTCGTGGACTTCAATTCGCGGAAAATATCCCTGATGAAGTTTTTAGTAGACTGAATAAATGCGAGCATTTCTTTGAACTTTCCGCAAAACTGGCCGTTCGGCAAGATATTCGTAGTTTTTTTTTTTAAAGAATGTAACTGTGATCATTGTAACCACTGTCTGCATTATTGTTTTTTTTTTTAAGATATGTAGTAATCAATAAATCTTTCATATTAATTCATTTTTTAGTTATTAACTTTCATTTAATGGGATTCGCATATAAATTAGAAATGGAGTTTCGTATACGAAAATTAGCTTTAATTTTTTCTTTAAGGAGAATTATGATAAGACTAAGCTCAATTCTATATATCGAATTTTTTTCGCGCAAATTGCTACTTCGATATATGGAGGTTCGACTGTATATATAATTAATTACAGACCTGCCAACCTCAGTAAACGCAAAATCTTGCAATACTCTACCGTGCATAAAACAATCGACATAACACAAAACAGTATAGTAAAATATTATAATAAAAGAGTTATACTGTATACTTACAGTTATAGGATCTCTTTAATAATATTACATAGTTCAAAATATTTCCTTGCTGTTCAGCTCATCTTGAAATTATAATATTAAACAAAAGTTATATATTTGGAATCATACATTTTAAAGTACATCATATTTAAATGGGCAGGGACCCCAGCAGCCTATATTTTGAGTACTTCTATTTCTTTATATTGCAGAAAAATTTGGAATTTTTGAAGCATTTACTGTAGCTGATTTTGCTCCTTTTAAAAATTCATCGTCAAATTGTTCTTCATAACAGTGGGTTCGATTTGCATATTAGCACATTTTCTGACGACATGGATGACCTGGACTGAGTCGGTATTTTTGTTATGTAACTAAAAATCGGGTAATGATAGTGTCCATTCCGGAAGATGCCGGAAAGTTGGCGGGTATACAATTTTTCGGGGAATGTCGATCTATCGTTTTTGAAGGGACCGACTGAACTGGACGATAAATGCGGGATCGTCGGGAAACGATCGATCGACATTCCCCTGTATATGTAAACTCCTTCGAGGAATGACGACGCGTGGCTACTCCAGTGAACTGCAACGAAATGGACCCGATGCCATAATGGAGGGTAGTCCTCTATTGCGTCACGGGTATTCAGATGTATATACATGTCGCTCGTTCCCCGAATCATCGTTTGCCCGTGTCTCCCAATCCCGACGACACTTTTTCTTTGTTGTGTTCAGACATCCACAGTTTTCCCCGCATGGAGTCTTATCTGATGACTGACTATCTGATATCTATTCCTTTGCTATGTTCCCCCGCATGGATCGTTTCAGCCAGGAAAGGGAGAGTGGACCAGCTGCATCAATGCCGATTATCCACCGAAAGAATCGATATATGCCGAAAAGTAGTAAAAACAATAATATTTTCCGCATTCATTCGCATCTATTTGGTGAATACGAAAATCTAAATATGAGGGCAAATATGAGTCCAAAACATTGGACGATTGGCGATAAATGACGATGGATAAATCTTTTTGAAAAGGGACATGGGAACGGAATCGCGTCATGCAAGTTCGATATATGGAGGTTCCACTGTATATATATATATATATATATATATATATATATATATATATATATATATATATATATATATATATATATATATATACATATATATATATATATATACATATACATATATATACATATATATATATATATACATATATATACATATATACATATATATACATATATATATATATATATACATATATATATATATATACATATATATATATATATACATATATATATATATATACATATATATATATATATACATATATATATATATATACATATATATATATACATATATATAAATACATATACATATATATACATATATATATATATATATATGTGTGTGTGTGTGTGTGTATACACACACATACATACACACACAGGGATTTTAGATTTTTTTCTTTTTAGGAGAATGGGGATTAAGCTCGTTTTCGAATTTTTTAAAAAAGAACTGGAGCCAGATGGCTCGAGGAGTACAGTAATCTGCCCGTGTGTGTGTGTTTGTGTGTAGTAGTCGAGGTACAAGGATACCACAAAGCAACGTGAGGTGGCGAACATCTTAAAATTCGAACTCTAGTGCACCGCTTTCGGTCCAGTTGCGAGATAATCTTCCTAGTGCCTGCGTGCACTAAACAAGCCTGCATACTAAACCTTTCGTATATAGGTTAATTAAATGCTAGTATCATACTTTACGTAATGAACTGCTAACTATCTACCAATAAGTATCAGGACAGCCATGAAAATGACGATATCTGGGGTCACCCCCTCCGCCGTCAAATAACGTGATACCACGAAGTGCAGAGGTATCGCAGAAATGACCGATCTTTAAGGGACATATCTAGCGAGCAGAATGACCCCGAATCGACAGTGACCTACGTGATTCGGAAGTGGGGATTGTCGGAACGTGCCCAGAGACCGACGGGTGCTGTCCACAGAAATTCGGAAGAACCTCCAGGACTTTCAACAGGCCTCCGGGAGTGTTGTTCCGATGACGCGATCGTGCTGCAGCCTTTGATCACAAAGTGTCGGTGAGATGATTGAAAAGGGGAGCGACGAATCGAGGTTCGGATGGCATCGTGCCCACAGTCAGTGGGATTTGTGGTCTGGGTGCGTTTCTCCTGGTATGGACTGGTCCCAATTCATGGTAAGCTCAACGTTGATTTCGGATGACAGTTGTGGCAGTTTTACGGGTAGGACGTTGCGAGTTCCACCATGTACAATGGACTGACCTATCGAAAACAACCGTCCAAAATCGGTGCATGTCTTCTCCAATCCGAGTGGAAGAAAATACCACTAGCCGTCATACGAGTGCCCCGGAAAGTTGCCTCTCGTGGAACCTCTACCAACTATTAAGTATCAACACTTTTTTTTTCTTTACTATTACAGGTGTCCTAGTACTTATTGGTAAATAGTTTGTACATACAAACACACAGTAAAACTTCTCTAGCCGGTCACCCTTGCACACGGCCCCCTTTTTTTCCGGAACCGTGAAATCTAACACTACATATGTGTGTGTGGTAACAGGTGGTTTGGTCATCATGTGAGCCGACAGACGCGAACACAATGGGCGCGAATCCCCAGATCAAAAAAGAACACCGGGAATGCGGACGAACAATGGCGCGGAATGTAAAACATTACTCGCTTTCACAGAATCGCTTGCATGCCTTCACTGACCCCGTTTCCAAGCGGACGCAAGTTTGGTGGGCGGAAACCTCTCTAGCCAGCCGTCCCCTTCTTCCTTTAGGACCCGCCACAGAGAAATCGACCACTGTTCCAAGGATATGCAGTGAAACTTTTCTAAGGAAAATAATATATATATATATACACTGCTGGCCACCCAAATTGCAACACCAAGAAAGACAAGAGATATCACAACAAAATTTATTTTGTAGATAACATGTTGACCAAGTATCAAATGATTAAATTTATAGACTTCTGTGAAGTGTGCTTCCTGCCAAAATCAGTAGCCAGAGTAGCCGCCATTGTTGGAGATCACCGCTGCCACACGCCTCGGCATTGATTCAAAGAGACTTTGGATGAGTTCTTGGGGTACAGCAGACCAAGCAGCTTCCACACGTTGCCAAAGTTGATCTGCTGTGGCAGCTGGGGATGGAATCTGGGTCAATCGTAGAGCAACCATGGACCACATGTTTTCTATCGGCGAAAGATCCGGAGAGCGAGGCGGCCGGGGAAGCAATTCAATCTGGCGATTGACGAAGAACCGTTGGACAATGGGTGCCACGTGTGGTCGCGCATTATCCTGTTGAAATATGGCTGTGGGAAAGCCCTGAAGTTAAGGAAGGACAACTGGCTCCAACACCTCGGAGATGTAGCGCTGGCTGTTTAAAGTACCGGCAATGCGTACTAGAGGTGTGCGAGAGTGATATCCAATACCGCCCTATACAATAATACCCGGTGCAGGACCAGTGTGGCGGTGCATAAAGCAGCTGTTCAGCATCCTCTCTTCACGGTGTCTCCAGACTCGAATGCGACCATCGTGGTGTTGCAGAGAGAAGCGTGACTCGTCAGTAAAGACAATTTCATTCCATTCTGCCGTCCACATCCTTCTGTCATCGCACCATTGGCGGCGGAGACGTCCGTGGTTCTGTGTCAAGGGTAGACAAAGCAATGGACGTCTTGCGGACAGACCACTCTGCTGTAAACGGCGTCGAATGGTACGCGCAGACACTGGATGATGCGTTACAGACTGCATGTGCTGTGCTATGGTTCGTGATGTGACTGAGCGATCCGTCACTGCCATGCGCACAATTTGCCTGTCATCACGTGAAGTGGTGCGCTGAGGTGGATGCGATCGAACACGGCGGTCCGTCGCACCCTCCTACATCCAACGATCACATATCCGCATTACAGTTGTTTGGTTTCGTCCAACAAGACTACCGATTTCCCTGAAAGATAATCCACAATCTCGGTAGGCCACTATCCTTCCTCTGTCGAACTCGGATACTTGATCAAAAGATGATCGCTGTTTTCGACGAGGCATAATTGATCGTTTTTTTTTTGTAAAAACCACAAGAAAAACACAATTGCCGAACTTGAAATCGTCGAAATCTCCAAGCCTTAAATAGCGCTTTGAAGTGGCGCCACAGGCGCGCGTGATGTGCGTCTGCGCTGAAATTCTAATCATTTGCATATCTCACCTCCGCTAATGCATGTTGTAAATTTCATGTTATTTGCATGTTTCCTTCAGGGTGTTGCATTTACAGTGGCCAGCAGTGTATATATATTTATTTATTAGCTGCCATCCCACAGGTCCAGGGTTCGACCCTGTGACTGGGCAAGGTCGACTCAGCCTTTCATCCATTGAGTGGGTCGATAAAATGAGGACCAGGCATGCTCGGGAACAAAACTCTGGGGGTCCCACGTCAGGTTGACCACCTGACTGCTGAGAGATATGCTGTATGGCACCTTAAGCCCATGGTTACGAAAGCGGAGATGGGTACCGCTGGCCCTGGTCCACATCGGACTGTTGCGCCGTCAGTTTAAGTTTATATATATATATATATATATACACATACATACATATACATATATATATATATATATATATATATATATATATATATATATATATATATATATATATATATATATACACATACATACATACATATATATATATATATATATACACACATACATATATATATATATATATACACTCAAGAGCCAAAACATTATGACCACCCCTACATTTTGCAATGAATTCGCCTGGATGACGTGGAAAGCACGTGATCAGGTGGAAGTGGTATTTAACTGCTGCTGGAGAGTCTGAAGAATCATTCTTTCACTTACTTCTGTGTGTGATGGGAAAGGCTGCGGATCTATGCGACTTTGATAGAGGGCAGATTGTAATGGCTCGAAGGGTCGGAACAAGTATTTCCGAAACTGCACGACTCGTGGGTTGTTCGCGACCTATAGTTGTTAGTACTTATGCAAAGTGGATGAATGACGGTGAAACCAGCAGTAGACGACATGGTGTTGGACGTCCACACGCTATCAAAGAAAAAGGTCGTCGGAGACTGTCTCGCATGGTGAAGCAAAACCGGAGCCAGACAGTGGCTCAGCTGACAGCCCAATACAATGCAGGACCAAGTAGAATAGTATCGCAGCACACTGTTCAGCTGACACTGTTGGATATGGGGCTACGCAGCAAACATCCCACTCGTGTGCCTTTCCTGACCAAGCGTCATCGCCAACTGCGCCTGCGCTGGGCCCGGGAACATCGCGACTGGTCCATGGATCAGTGGGAGAGAGTTGCCTGGTCAGATGAATCACGGTTTGTCATTCATCACGCCGATGGCCGTGTCAGGATACGCCGTCTTCCAGGCGAACTGTTGCTCCCTCAATGTACAGTAGGTCATACACAGGCCGGTGGTGGCGGTATTATGCTTTGGGGGACGTTCTCTTGGGCGTCTCTGGAACCCGTGGTTGTGGTAGAGCAGACCATGAATGCTACAGGGTATCTGAACATCATTGCGGACCAGTTGCACCCTTACATGGCCTCTGTTTTTCCAGCTGGAAATGGAATGTTCCAACAGGACAACGCCCCGTGTCACAAGGCTAAAATTGTGTTGGAGTGGTTCCAGGAACACGATGCTGAATTCCAGTTAATGTCCTGTCCGCCTAACTCACCGGATCTCAATCCGATAGAACACATTTGGGATGTCATGGGACGGCAGCTCAGAGTTCAAAGACCACCAATTCGCAATATCTCGGATTTGCGTGATCGTTGCTTAAACATCTGGTACAATCTGTCTCCGGCCATCTACCAAGGACTTGTGGCATCCATGCCAAGGCGGGTTGAAGCTGTGTTGCGCGCCAAAGGTGGGCCAACCCGTTATTGACAGGTGGTCATAATGTTTTGGCTCTTGAGTGTATATATATACACTCACTGTATATATATACATTCAAGAGCCAAAACATAGAGTGTATATATATACTTGAGTATTTACACTAAAAATACGCATTTTGAAAAATCTCACGTGATTACGAGGGGGGGGGGGCAAATCTCATGACATCTCACCAGGGGGGAGGGGGTAAAAAAATCGCCTCACGTAATTAATGGACGCCCCCTTACGAGGTCAGTGGGTGGGAGAAAGTACGATGTCGCCCCTGAGGGTGCTCGGTCAAAATGGGGGTGGCGAAAACACACTCGGACCCTCGCGGTGCAATACTCGGCTTATACGGTCCTGGGGAACAACAAGACATTATGACCCATTTTAAAATGGCCCGAGTCACGTTACAAAGACACACTTCCGGGCATCGAATGCGAGCGAGCAAA
>OU015490.1:259367245-259372245 GCA_907164885.2 Dolomedes plantarius
ACAGGGATTTCGAGATGGCGCTAGGGGGAGGCGCGTCGTAGAGGTTGGCAACACTGCCTCGAATGCCGCAGAGCGCGGGATAAAATCGGGTATGATGGACGTGCGTTCGTGGAGTCCCTAAGTTTAAAAATGGCGAGAGCTGAACGCGCCAATTTGGAGCCTTGGTTAATATGAAATGGAAATAAAGCGAATGATTCAAATTATGGACTGATGTTATTCTACTTATATTCCACTCGCCACCAGCGTAATGATGGCTGCATTTTAAAGATGTTAGAGCAGGCAAACCCAACGCCTGTCATATATATATATATATATATATATATATATATATATATATATATATATATATATATATATATTCATTCTAAAAAAAGTAACTCCCGCTACCGCTGTCAAAAGTTTGTCATGCTATCTCCTCCGAAACCGCTGGGGGTATGGGGTCGACAGGTATGTCTCATCTTTGTCGGACTTTTAAGTTTGTATTTTTTTTTTATTTTGTGGGAAAATATTGACTTTTTCATCTTCAGATTACGATAACTCGCCAAAAAATGATAGTAGAATTTTGATCTTCTTACAGACTACAGACAATTCTCTTTGAAACTAGACCTCATTTGTTTAAAAATATTTTAAAACAGACTAATATTTTCATCAAAAAATGAAACACAGTTTTTCGAGAAATATCGTCACCTATGTGGATGTCATATCGATGCTCCTCGAGTTTTTATCTTACAAAGAAAATATTGACATTATCTGGAAGCTGAAAGCTTTCTTATTCAAATAAACATCATTTCAAGTCTCTATTTAATTTTTTTAATTTTTAATCGAATTTTAAAGCTGATAATTCAACAGTGATGAAACGCCCTTCGCATTAAGAGTGACAACAGTAAATGGATGGAAGCTGTTACATTGCCCGAAAATCACCCCTATGTATCTCGCTATTAGCCCTAACAGTTCCCTTTTAAGCCTTTTTACGAGTAAGTCTTATTAGGGGCCGAAGGCCCCTACGAAAAGGGAGCCTACGGGCGAAGCCCCTAGTATATATATATTAAATTATATATATATATATATATATACTAAATTATATATATATATATATATATATATATATATATATATATATATATATATATACTATAAACTCGAGGAGCATCGATATTACATCCACATATGTGACGATATTTCTCGAAAAAGTGGGTTTAATATTTTGATGAAAATATTAGTCTGTTTTAAATTATTTTTAAACAAATGAGGTCTTGTTTGAAGGAGAAATGTCTGTAGTGTTAGACTGTAAAAAGATCAAAATTCTACGATTAATTTTTGGCAAGTTATCGTAATCTGACCATGAAAAAGTCAATATTTTCCCCAAAAACATAAAATTTAAAAAAAAACTTAAAGTCCGACGAAGATGAGACATGTCTTACTTTCTTCCCCGCATCTATTGGTATCGGTCTCGACCCCATACCCCCAGCGGTTTCGGAGGAGATAGCGTGACAAGCTTTTGACAGCGGCGGCGCCAGTTACTATTTTATAGAATAGAGAGAATCTCGGGTTTTTAAGTAATTAACCCTAAGTAAAATAATGCTTCGTATAAATAAATGTTTTAAGCCTCTACTAAATATTTCTTCCGGTTAAACTTGTGGTGATCGAATATTCAGTTATCTGAATAACGTCATCGCATTCGGAGAAGCGTGCGCAAGTTTCTCGAAATGTTTTGACATGATGGAGAAGTAAATTGAGGGAACGTTTCACCTTATTGTTAAAATAGTGATAATTTAATATGTCTCAATTTGGTGAATATTTGGTTCCTTTATTAATGAATAAAAGATAAAAATCCTTAAATTTAGAATGTTCCGCTTAAGTCTTTTTCTTACACCGCGAACACACATTCGCGAAAGGGGAGCGAACTGAACCCCTCGCCGTTAACCCGAAGTTTCGCCTCCGCGCTCGGGCGGTTTCCTGACGAATGATCAAAGGGACGAGGGTCAAAGGTCAAGGGGTTGTTGACGTCGGGAAGTTGCGATCGGCGGAAAAGTGAGAACGGTCGGGTCGATTAGTCACGCTCCTGGAGTGTCGCGAGGGGACGGGGGGAGCTGATTCGCTTGTGTGTACATGCGGTATTTAAAAAAAATCAGTCTTTCACCTTGAAATACCTCCCTTTTGCTGTTTCCCGGTAATCGGAGACTCCCCGATTTATTGAAGTTTTCTTTTTTCACTTTTCATTCATTTATGTTAAATTACGTGTTCTGTTTTCTTGATTATTTCTTTCTTAAAAATGTTCAGCTAGGATAACGATACTTCGAGTATTTTAAACACAGGCCTCGACGGCCAATTCCGCTGATACGGTCGCATATTTTCTTTTAAAGACATAAAGAAAAACACTAACATGCCTTTTCCATCATTCAAATTCCAACAAAAACGAAATTTGTAAGAACCGGCGAACACTCGGAAGACGGGGAAGATAATGGGTTCACAATTCTACAACAATAAATACTCTTATTTAAATGACAAAAGTGACAACGGAGGTGGACGTAACCACCAAAGGGAGGCAGTACAATTCTAACAAACCGGGAAAGAGACATTGCCTTCCAAAAAAAAATGGTCAATAAATGTCGACAAATTTGTTGGGGAAATGGGTTTCGAAACGAAATCGAATTTGGTTTCAGTCCTAAAAATTTCCGCTTGAATGTTGGCTAGTCAGTTTTCTTTGACGTTGTTGATCACGGATTATTCAGAAACCATAAAACCCGTTTGTTTGGACCTCTCAAATCCGCCTTAGAACAGGGATGGCACTAAAGCAATTGAGTGTCTCGCTATTCGACGACACGTGTCTTTAAGTCTACCTTCATGTCGCTGCAACTGAAAGCTTCTCGGATTCCATTCTTTTTTTCTACGTCCGGATGACTGAGAAAACCGATTTTATGATTTGTTTTGTTTTGTAATAGAAACACTCATTCATTTCATTTTGTTACGAAAACTGGGATTTTTGTTTAGTCTTCTTTTTTTTTATATAAATGTTTTATTTTCCCCAAATCAAACGTATTCCAAAAAGTGAGTCTCAAAATGGCGCACTTCAAAAATATTTAATTTTAAACAGTTGTGTTTTGCGAAACAGATATTGATACCGACACAATTTTTCATCCGCCAAAGATTTTTTTATCGAGAAATCAGTTTTCTTTATATATATATATAGTAGCATTATTGCCCTGCGTTGCCCGGGTAGATATATAGATATAAAATATTTCATGCATTCCATCAAAAAAATACTGGGCTGCACTCCCGCTCTTCATGTTCATCTGGCCAGACAGAATGCGCTTAGCACGTTTCGACTGAAATGATATACAAACAATAAGAAAGAAAGAAACTTTGAGCCTGCGGACCTTCGTCTGATTTTAAGGTCATTCCCAACCCTCTTTCTCCCGAACATTAGAATTTAACCCCCCCCCCTCCGTCATCCTCAAACCACCCCTAAAAGCGCAGCTGGTCGAGGGGAATCCACAGGGAGTAGACGCACCTCTATCGGGCACAAAAAACATTAAAAAATTAATTTTAAAAAAACTAATTGAGCCCCAAATTTCGTTTTTCCTGATTTAAGTTTCTCGGGTCCAAAACATTAACTGTGTCGAATTTGGTCCCGGTGGGTGAAACAGTCTAGGATTCTATGGCGGACAAACAAACAGACAAGCTCTTTTATATATATATATATATATATATATATATATATATATATATATATATATATATATATATATATATATATATATATATATATATATATATATAAAAGCAAGCGATTTTTTACTCTACCGTGATGTGGCCTTTTTGGGTGGCCCTGTATTGACATGTATTTTAATTTAAATATTTAAAATAAATTGAAGTTAAAATCTCGAGTCCACTATGCCAATCTGATATTGGATGATTCCACTATGGCCCACCATCGTTCCTATTTTTGTCTCTCATAGAAAGGCCTTTCAAGACATTGTTAAACAAAAAAATATTTCGGGTATTCTCTTCTGACGAAACTACCGCGGGTTATTAACGTAGGATTACTTATCGTCGCTTACCTTTCATTTATTTCGGTACTTTTCTGTTTAACCGCTTACTGCTTGCCCAAGCGATACAGACTGGCTGCCAAAATTATGGCTCGCGACGACGGTTTTCAACGCCTGAAATTGTGCCCGTCATGGAGGAACGTAATCCTTCGTTAAAAAACGCGCGTTCATTTCGACAAACGCTTCGTGGAACAAAAGGTCGACAATCCTTCAAAGACGCATGTGCGAAAGCAAGATGGAGAAAAATACCGTTTGGATTCCGAATGGAAAAACTCTCACCGGCATAAGACTACAATAGCCACGGCAAAGGTGACAATCACGAGAGAACTGAGATAGAACGAGACCTTTTTCGTATTTCAAAGGAGTAAAACAGTGATTGATTGGGGGAAAGGCGAGAACTGTGGCGTCTGCCAATGGGAGCCTCCATTTGGCTACATGTCTAGGGAGCAACAGATTCCCCCTTTTTACCAACTCGCTTTCTTGTTGCGGTGCAAATCTTGCAATCGATGTTTAACTCACTTCCCGACTCGCTACACATTTGAAACTTTTAGAATAGCTCGAAACACCATGACAGTGCAGTATTTGAATACTTTTAGCCATCTTTAAGCAGGACTGAATTCAATATCGGTTAATTTTGTTTTGTAGACTGGTGCAGCCCTCTATCGGCCGGGAAGGGAACGAAAAGTGAAACGCGAGTTAACTTCAAATTGACTTCATTTTCTTTCCAGTGGATGGAATAATGCATCAAAAAAATTTTTAAAAAGTATTTATTAATACATAGAATTGTCAAGTTTATAGGATTCGACAGAAAATTTAAAAACATGGTATATAAAAAGCTCTTTTTATCTTGTAATTATTAGATCATTCCTACTCGTTCGTATTCTGTACTATTTGGCATCGACTGCCCTGGAAAGCCTACCTTCAACTTCAAATTAAGCTTCCCATCACTGG